>CM031571.1:7910191-8164127 GCA_018467065.1 Ephestia elutella
CTTACCATCAGGCAACCCGCATGCTCGATTGCCTACTATTCTATAAAAAAAAATTTTATATAAGTACAATAGTACATACATACATACATAGAATCACGTCTTTATCCCTTACAGGGGTAGACAGAGCCAAGAGTCGTGAAACTCGAAGGCCACGCTTAGCTGAATAGTGGGCTCTCTGATGGAATGGAGATTCAGGTATAGTGACAGGTTGCTAACCCATCGTCTATGAGTGGAGGAATCCCCAGTGTAAAGCCCTTTCCCTTGATTGACTTCTACAATCTGCGCGGGAAGAGAAGCAGCTGGCACATTCTATGTTTTTTCTTCGCTCCCAGACCAGCATGGAAGTTTAGACCAGTATTTATATTAGTAAGTTTAGTTATTTTCCACTTATATTTAAACCCTGATTACTACAATTTCTTTATAGAATCCATCTTTAACATTAAATAAATTGTACTTGCTAATGGAAAAGGACTACATAGGAGCGAGTAGTGATACTTACATTACTAATTAAATGTTTTATAGTGTTAGTTACCTGGCGTACTGGCGAGTCCGATCATTTTACTGCCATTTCCTAACTCAGTGCTCGACAAGACAACAGTCTTCACGCCTTTATCATGGAATGCCTTCGTCACCTTAAGTGCGTCATCCACACTTTTCATCTTGAGGCCAGTTAACAGTTCTGCCTCGAACTGGTTAGGCGTGATGATGTCTGCTAGGGGAACTATTATGTCCCTAATTACAGGCAAGAGGTCTTCTGGGACGTACATTCTACCATCATCGCCCATCACGGGATCGCATACTGTAAAAAAAAGGTAAGATATTAGCACAAAATAAGAGTAAAACTCATGATTTCGCAAATGAATCAGCAGAGCCAAGTCTGCGAAGGGTTATCTTATTATAAGTCAAATAACAGAATTAAACACAATTGAATTAATTGGGTTTTAATAATCACTAATAAACAAAAATCGGGTCAGACCTGTAGTTTCAGAGATAAGCGTGTTTAAACAAACTCTTTAGCTTTATTCTATTACTAGCTGTTACCCGCGGCTTCGCCCGCGGCAAAAAAGGATTATTCATTATTCCGCCCCTGTGAAACTGTTGCTTGAGCGACAGCCCAGGGCGCCGGACGTCAAGGGGCGCCGCAAGCGCTCCCTGTTGTCCGATGAGGGGCGCCGAAGGCGCCACCTCTCGTCGGGTAAACGGCGCCCCAGGCGCCCCAAAGAGGCGCCTCAAAGGGTCGTCGTAAAGGGCCGCCGCGCCGTAAGAGCCTCTTTATTTATTTAATTTAATTATTGCATTTATAATATTAGTTATGATTATTTTGAGTTGGCACAATTTGGTCGTAAGAGAAATCCAAAGGCGCTTACTCTCAGGCCTTTTGTGCCAACTTCGCCATTTTCAAAAATTTCCAAAAAAATGGCTCGACTATCGATTTTTATATGTTTATCGAACCTGCTCTCAAAATTTCACGGAAATCGGTTGAGAAATGTGACCCCTAGCCTAGAGGAGAACACACAATACACAGACATACCAGAAATATATAAACCCTGAATTAGAGGCAGCACTTATGCATTTTATATTGCAACATTATTGAAAGCAGTAGCAGGTTTAAAGGGTGAGAGCTCGGGGGCAAGTGCCCCCCTCCCCCGACTGCTATTTTGTGTACATGTATACTGTGGAGGCAGCTTCCATAACATTACATATCAAATTAAGATTCGAGTTGTTAAATTAACAAGATTTAGTAGTAATAGTTTCTTACAAGTATTTCCAAAAAATAATCCGCCACCATTAGTGATGTGCCGATCCGAAATTTTCAAAAAACAAGCGGAAACTTTCTTAAAAATTTCTCGGAAATATTCTCGAGAATGGGCCCTTCCCAGAAAAAAATACCTATTGGATCCGCACTTGATTGGAAGTCAAACTTTGTCAGAAGAAATGACAGATGGGTTTTTAATTAGTTGCCAGTGTAAGAAATTAGTTCTATTGCTTTTCCGCAACATGGCGAGGGTTTTTATATTCAATCAGGCTATAACAAAGATATTATTCATTGTCTCATATTTATTTGTGAAGCTCCAGCTCATATTTATTTAGTTCCAGCTCTATCAAACAATTAAACTTTATCTCTCAAGGAAATTGACTGAGAGAGTTTTCATTTCAACAAACAATTGTGGCACAGATAAGCATACTGAGGAAAAGAACTACTTATCAATGTACAGTATAGTAAACTGACTAACATGCGAATGAGTTGCTTATCATGTAGGTGAAATTGAAAAATACCTATGCTTATTTGTTTTGATACATTGAACTGGTATACCTACCTACATTTGGTAAACAAGCTTACTTAAAAATAAAACCAAACAACATTTACCTTAAAACTAGATAATTAAGTACTTTAATTAATCCTTTAACAAGATTGCATGAGGTAGTGCGCTTTTTGCAAAACAATTGGTATCTAAAACGCCAAGATTGAACAGCACCAAATGCAACTGAGTCATTTCATTAAATGATCACACAAGTGAATGATTAGACACTTTAGTAAAAACGATTTTCAAAGCCCCCAGTGACAAAAGGCATAGTACATATATCAGTCTAGTCTTCTGAAATACAGATTATATTTTGAAGGTAAGACAAACTTACCATAAACAAGATTAGGATTCTTCTTCCTCAACTTTTTGATTATTCCCGCAACCTGTTTCATTGAGTCTGCCGACCTTGAGTAGCCAGTTAAGAAGTGCGTATAGTTGTGGACATCATTGGCAATCAGCCCTTCAACAATCTCCTCCATTTCTTCATTCTTAAGGACAGTACCCTTAATTGTTTTATAGCCAGTGTGTGTTGAGAACTGCACTGTATTTATTGCGTCCACTTCAAACCCCAACACCTGAAATTGAATAATTAGTACAATTTTTTATCTTAAACTTTAATTCATATTTCTTCTTTGAACTTAACTAGTTTTGTTGTAAGAAAAATCATTATTTTAATATGTAATTGGTTATGTAGCATTGGTAATGTAAGTGGAGAAGGGTGCAAAACACAAAAAAATGTGCAGTTAAACCCAGTGTGGGTGTAACCCTAAGGTACATTGATTGAATATCTATAGTTTTCTGATGATATTATTATTGTGTCAAAAAAGTGCATGATTATTATACAATGTCATGTCTGAATCCATTATGGGGTAGACATAACCCAGCATCAGCACATTCTGTTTTTTCTTCGCTCCCAGACCAACATAGATGATTTTGATGTAAGTACAATTTATGCTTAATGCATAACCATGACACATTTTAATAAATATAAGTCCAGTTCACCCAAGAACAACAAACTACCTAATACATTAATTAGTTACCATGGTACAAATTGGCCTTGCTTTATCAATTGAAATAAACTTGTTTATCTGCAATGATCATAACTATGACACAATTTCCTGGTAAATAGACTCAAGGTTTGTAGATTTTTGTAAGTTTGTGTTTGATACATTAGTGTTTAATCTGCCTAATTTTCCCTCCAATAAGTTCCTTCAATTATTTCTAAAATCATGTAGGTTTTAGTCAATAACTACATAAGTAGGTATACAATCCTACTATATAATATTACTAGCTTTCGCCCGCGGCTTCGCCCGCGTGAATTTCCAACGGGAAAAGTGCTTTTTTCCAGGATGAAAGGTACCCTATGTCCTTCTCCGTACTTGTATGTGTATGCGAAATTTCAGGAAGATTAGTTCAGTAGATAAAGCTTGAATAGGTAACAAACAAACCAAAAAATAAACTCACTTTCGCTTATATAATATTAGTTAGGATAAATGCGAAAGTTTGGATGTGAGTTTGTGAGGATGTTTGTTACTCAATCACGCAAAATCTACTAGACGGATTTAGATGAAATGTGGTACAAGGGTATAAAAATACCGGGAATAGCACATAGGGTACTTTTTATACCAAAATTCCCATGGGAGTGAAGCGCCGGTGCGCTAGCTGCGTCCCGCTTCGCTCGTAATAAAATAAATCAAAAAGCAATATCTGTTTTTAGTTTGGCCAAGGTTTTCTGCATTAGAGAGTAAAGAGAAATATTATCTAGACAGATTAAGAAAAGATAACAAATAATAGGACAACCACAAGATAAAGAAAAGACTTTTAGAAGAGAAATTAAATCACTATTATAGAATCAAGTAGGTATCTATTGTAATTAACATACCTGAAGAGGAAAGACTGCACTTTTATTGCCCACATAACCATGTACTACATGGCTTTGAATTGAAAGCACTCTAGGACTTGTTTGGCTCATTTTTTATCAGAAAATAATTTGTCTTGTCACTAGATCTGAAAATAATAAAACCTTTCTTAAATTATATATTTATTTACCGCGATATGAGTGGAATCTTGCAGAGGCATCACGACAAAGCAAATACCTAACACAGAGGAAGCTGCGGATAAATGATTACCTTGGTTGGTATAAGTATGTTCATACAATATATCCCTTTAATAAATCCACTAAAGCTCTTCAAAATTACAACTTGATTAAATGTTGTCAAAGGTATCTATCGTATTAGTGTAAGAAACCACCCAACACGATCAATCAAAGCACGCACCAAAGAAACACTGACAAACTGAACCACACCAAACCAATAAACTCTACACTAGATACAAGGAAAGAATTAAATTTGTAATCACAACGTAGGACCTTGAAGAAGCCATATTTTTGTAGTTTGATGAGATATAATTGACAGAGTTGACTGTTGACATTCTTCACATGGCTGACACTATTGACACTGACACTTTTTAACGTGATGAAGGTTTTTAATTATTTTTTCTATGGGTAACCCTTTGTACCTTCTTCTTCTTCTCAGCATCTGAACGTATGCCTCTTGAATGGTTTTCCACTCCTTTGTACCTAGACTATTGAAAAGTTCCCTAGTATAGATTAAGCCTATGTTTCGCAAATCGTGACACGTCGTCGGTGCATCGCGTGGTGCCAAAGAACTAGAGGTGGAAAAAACGGCTTAAATTTTTTTTACGTTTAAACGTTGCGCTTTTTTAAATAAGCGTGCTTACAAAGCTGCTTATCTGCTTAAACGCTTTTTTCGTTTTCCGCATTTCTAAACCGTTTAAGTAATAAGTTTATTGCAACGTTGCGTTGCGGTAAACAGCTTACTAGACGGAGACTTTTAAACAAAAGAAAAGCATCATAAAAAAACATTAAAATAAAATTATTTTTATTTATATTTAAAAAAATGTATTTTACATTACGTAAAATACCACAAAATACCTGTTTTTATACGTCAATGAACTTCCCTTCGTACTTACAGGCTTAGGACTGTCTGGTTCAACAGTTTTACGTTACTTTAGTGTATATTGCATGAGTGAATATGCAGCCATGCAGTAATGTAAAGTAGGAAGTGGCGGAAATAAGCAGTTCTGAAAAAAGCATCTGCTTAAATCACATCGCGTGCTTTTTCGCTTTTTATAAAAAGCACGCTTAATAAGCAGCTTATTGTTTAAACGGTCACCTCTACAAAGAACTTCGTGGTGCATCTTTTGACAGTTAAATTCGATAGTGATGAGACATGTACACTTTTCAATCATGCTGTTTTTTGAAGTATTTAATTTCGATTATAATAAAATAGAAGATAAATAAAATATTTGAGGCCTGTTTGCATTTTTATTTTGTGTTATGAACTTTATACATTACTTTAAACTATTTACATGTAACAAATGATCTCCATATTTAAATTAATCTATTGATTATGATATATTTATGTGCGAGTGGCGGTTGTGCCAATCACTCACTAATACATCTATCTTGTCATTTGTTTCGATCTTGTTTATGAATTGTCTGCTCACGAAGAAAACAATACATATGACTCTTGGCCGATAAGTCCTCTATAGTATAAGCGATATAAATCTGGACAAAAGGTCATTGACGTCTCTCTACCAATGTACACCATTTTTGGAAACGATACTATACAATGTCTTACAAAATTATCGCAAATACGTCTCCTTGCGAATCGCAGTAGGAGGCGGGGTGAGCATAATGACCTTGTCAGACGTCACAAACATTTTTTGAAAGACATTAAAATAAAAACAAACCCAATTGGTATTTATGTATGTGGGGTTGAATATAACGTATGACAGGTTGTGCAAAAGGAACAAAAGTACCTATGTAAGCCTAAGGCGCAAATACGTGACTAAAAAAATATTCAGTATTTTGGAGAATAACTTTTATTGTTACAATAACAACATAGGTATTTAAACATATCAGAAACCACGATCATATCTACATAATGTAGATAATAAAACTGTAACTGGTCTGTGTCTGTACTTAGAAATATTTATTTACCTAAGAAAAAAATATGGGGGTCTTTATGCCAATAGAAGCCAGAACAATTTTTGCTCAATCAAACAAAACAACTAATAAACTATTAACATTAACAAAAACAAATAGAGAAACAATAACAATCAATAATTCACAACTAAAAATAACCTGCAAAAGCATATGTCGTACGAGACCGCGGTGCCGGGCGGGCGTCGAGCTCGTCAAAACCGTAGACACAAGAAAGAAAGACACAAGTGTACAAATTCTATCTATGAGTTTCGCTGCTTATATTATTTGTATATACTGTATTTATATATATATACTTATGTATTATTTATATATATATTTATTTACCTCTATATATAAATATTTATTGTGGTATTCGTATTTAATTATGTATGATATTATTATTTACTTAAGTATATGTACTTAATCTTTATTATACACCCACCTAAAATTTTCTGTATAACCAAAAGGTTGGCTGGTAGATAATGATTTAGCATTAAGCTCTACTATTGTACGTTTAGTCTGTATTTTTGTACAATAAAGGTGAAGTGGGACATTCATTCTTTTATTGTATTACATATGCATTTGGATGACACAATATATCAGAGTTATAATACGTGACGTTATACCTCGACTTTATTTTATTTGGAGTTACGCCAGTGTAGCTCAACTACCTTTACGCGCCGGTACTAAGATTTCACGAGGGACGATAGTTTGCGATACCAATCTATGGTAAGCGATAATTATCGCAATATAAAAATGTCTTATTGTAGGTGCCAGGGCAATGACCTTTTATTTTTTCTTACACGATCCAGATTATAGTAGTAAGTAAGGGAAAAATCTTTGAAGCTCTATGCTTTGTACGCTAACGCCCCATTGTCAGTTCAGTTGTCAATGTCATCTAGGTAGGATTCTAGATCCAAGTGCCAATGCATGCAAGCAAGCAACAACGTAGTGATTATGCTCTTTGGCAACAACAAAGAAAGCAAGCAAGAAAAACTCAACCAAAACTGCAAAAGTGCCTTGTTTTGTTTATGTTGTTGCGTTGCCTCTGCGCATTTCTATGATCGATCATTTCTTTTTGTTTCTTACGTTCAATCCTAAAATACTATGTTAATTTTTATTGAGATTGTTAGTGTCAAGTCAATACAGCTGTAAACTGTGATATACAAATTCTTGTGCCTCCGGCTCCGGACACGGCCACGGCCACCGGCAAATCAAACCAACCTAAATGAGCCAAATCATCAACACGAATTAGTTTTACTCCGGTGATAGTCTTCACTTATATCGTAACCATACACAATTAAACACCTAATTAAATAAAACTAATTGAAGTCCGACCATGGAGTACTTTAGTGGATCGAAAAAATTACTGCAATTCATCATGGAAGATTGGAAGTTATTATTATTTCTATCATTTATTTTTGGGATTTATTTTTACTATACGAGCACTTTCGATTTTTTTGAAAAGAAAGGTGTTAAATACATGAAGCCCACTATTTTTGTGGGAAACATGGGTAAAAGAATAGCTAGCAAAGTTTCATTTCATTCATTTCAATTAGAAATATATAATTATTTTAAAGGGAACCCATTTGGAGGTAAGAATATGTCTAATATTGAAATATGATATCAACATAAACAAGTTAGCTTAGCTATATTTTGGAACATCCATACTAATATTATAAATGCGAAAGTTTGGATGTGAGTTTGTGAATTTGTGAGTTTGTGAATTTGTGAGTTTGTGAGGATGTTTGTTACTCAATCACGCAAAATCTACTGGACGGATTTCGATGAAATTTGGTACAGAGGTAGATAATGACCTGGAATAGCACATAGGCTACTTTTTATCCCGGGAAAAAGCACTGTTCCCGTGGGAAATTCACGCGGGCGAAGCCGCGGGCAAAAGCTAGTAGCTAATATGTCCTGTGCTTGGGTAACTGTTAAAACAAAATTGTCAACTCACCTTTTTTATATTTTCTAGGATTTTTCGAAGGAAGAAGGCCTATTTTATACCTTATGGATCCAGAGCTCATAAAAGCTGTTACTATTAGAGACTTTGATTACTTTGTGGATAGAAATACTATGCGTATCAAAGAACCCAGATATGTCAGCCAGTCTCTCCTCAATCTTAAGGTACAATAAACATCTTAGGCAGAGCCCACTTTGCATAAAATATTAGTTTTCGTTTATTTAGAACTAACATTTCCCCGCGTGAATTACCCACGTGTACAGTACTTTTTCCTGTGATGAAAGGTACCCCTTGTCCTTCTAACTGAAATTTCAGGAAGAAAGGTGCACTAGATAAAGCGTGAAAAGGTAACAAACAAATAAACAAAGTTAGGATTATGACAAATCTTTCAAAATCATAATCTCCCTGTGCTCTCTTGCATTTGCAGCTAAGGTCTGGCTTGCACCCTATATGATTTGTATTGTACCTGAAACACATTCTGCACATTTTTCAGTTTATAGGTATTCACTTCAATAAGAAAATTCATCAGCTTGTGGCGATATTTACATTTGTTGTAGCTAATGTTTTACATTAGTTGTGTTAAAAGCGCGAAAGTTTGAAAGACTGAACTTATTTAGGATTATAACTATTTATTATCAAAACAAATATTTAACATTTTTAGGGTTCTGAATGGAAAGCAGTCCGTAGTACCCTGACCCCGGCATTTAGCTCTGCACGTCTGAAGAATATGCTGCCTCTTATTGAACATTGCTCACACCAATTGGTTGAGTTTTTAAAACAGTATAGTAAGTTTTAATGCTAAAGTATTTGTATCTGTGTAAATGTATGTTATTTTACAGTTAAAAAATAATTTTGCAAGTCATATATTATTCTATAGAAAGTGTCAGTGCATTGAATGGAAAGTAACAAATTATGTACCAGGGGCGTAGCTACCGCCGTATTTGCCGTATCAATTATACGGGGCCCCCTGGGCCACGGGGGCCCCCAAAGTGTGTAAGGAAAAATAATAAAAACTTTCTAAATTATTTTATTTTACAAATGACAAAATTCTATAAAGCAATTCCTTTTTTTACCGCCTTAAGCCTGCATCACACGTTTTTAGCCAAAACAGGAGTTACTGAATCGATCCTGGTGCTAAATCTAGATCATTAATGATAATAAAAATAGTACAATAGGCTTCTCAAATAACTGCTACTACTTGTACGAGACAGAAAAAAATAATTTGCCTGTTATTTTTGCGTCTATACCTTCTAGAAAAAACGGAAAACACGAAAAACAAGGTTCACGGCTTTAACGAAATCGTTATGTAAAACACAAATCATAATTTCTACATAATGTTAAATCGCGAGTTTATTAAACTAGCTACAAGTTGCTGGTTTTAGATTTTTGAAAAATAACTCGGAAAAAATGTTAAAAAATCGTAGCAATTCACAAAGAAATCCCCCATACATATTTACTATGGCAGCGAAACGCTCAATATATAAGAGTTCCAGAGCCACGAAAAATCAGTCTGCCGTAAGAATTCAAAGGGAATCCACGTCGCTCTGCTGCTCGGGAGGCCTTAATTTTCGCGTGTTCGTATATTCGCAGACAGCAGAGAGTAATGTAGATCAGAGTTGCATATTTATTACTTTTAATCTTTTTTAAATTTATATAGGTATATAGGTCTTTTTTAAATTTATAAATCGTAATAAATCGCAATCATAGAAATCGTAATAAATCGAAGTCATAGAAATCGAAATCATAAAAATCAAAATAAATCCAAACCAAGATCCAAGATGGCGGACAGCTTTTTTTTTTAATTTTGCAATATGGGTATCCCTTTATAAGTTTTTGTAATCAGTTATAGGTTCATCAGTTATCAGTACAGGTTTATCGGTGCGCTGATGACAAAAATAACATTTATTTTGAGATAAAAGATGGCGGACAACTTTTTTTTTCAATTTTACAATATGGGTATGGTTTTATAGGTATTTCGGTGCGCTGATGACAAAAATAACATTTATTTTGAGATCCAAGATGGCGGACAACTTTTTTTTCAATTTTACAATATGGGTATGGTTTTATAGGTATTTCGGTGCGCTGATGACAAAAATAACATTTATTTTGAGATAAAAGATGGCGGACAACTTTTTTTTTCAATTTTACAATATGGGTATGGTTTTATAGGTATTTCGGTGCGCTGATGACAAAAATAACATTTATTTTGAGATCCAAGATGGCGGACAACTTTTTTTTCAATTTTACAATATGGGTATGGTTTTATAGGTATTTCGGTGCGCTGATGACAAAAATAACATTTATTTTGAGATCCAAGATGGCGGACAACTTTTTTTCAATTTTACAATATGGGTATGGTTTTATAAGTTTTTCAGTGCGCTGATTACGAAAATAACATTTATTTTGAGATCCAAGATGGCGGACAACTTTTTTTTCAATTTTACAATATGGGTATGGTTTTATAAGTTTTTCAGTGCGCTGATTACGAAAATAACATTTATTTTGAGATCCAAGATGGCGGACAACTTTTTTTTCAATTTTACAATATGGGTATGGTTTTATAAGTTTTTCAGTGCGCTGATTACAAAAATAACATTTATTTTGAGATCCAAGATGGCGGACAACTTTTTTTTCAATTTTACAATATGGGTATCATATTAAAGGTTTTCAGGGACGCAGATGACGAAAATAATATTTATTTTGAGATCCAAGATGGCGGACAGTTTTCTATTTTATTTTACAATATGGGTATCATTTTACAGGTTTTTGGGGACGCTGATGACGAAAATAACATTTATTTTGAGATCCAAGATGGCTGACAGTTTTTTATTTTTATTTTTCAATATGGGTATCGTTTTATAGGTTTTTGGGGACGCTGAGCTTAAAATTAATGTTATTTTGGTCATCAGCGTCCCCAAAATCCCATAAAACGATACCCATATTGTAAAATAAAATAAAAAACTGTCCGCCATCTTGGATCTCAAAATAAATGTTATTTTTGTCATCAGCGCACCGAAAAACCTATATAACCATACCCATATTGTAAAATTGAAAAAAAAGTGGTCCGCCATCTTGGATCTCAAAATAAATGTTATTTTCGTAATCAGCGCACTGAAAAACTTATAAAACCATACCCATATTGTAAAATTGAAAAAAAAGTTGTCCGCCATCTTGGATCTCAAAATAAATGTTATTTTCGTAATCAGCGCACTGAAAAACTTATACAACCATACCCATATTGTAAAATTGAAAAAAAAGTTGTCCGCCATCTTGGATCTCAAAATAAATGTTATTTTCGTAATCAGCGCACTGAAAAACTTATAAAACCATACCCATATTGTAAAATTGAAAAAAAAAGATGTCCGCCATCTTGGATCTCAAAATAAATGTTATTTTCGTAATCAGCGCACTGAAAAACTTATAAAACCATACCCATATTGCAAAATTAAAAAAAAGTTGTCCGCCATCTTGGATCCAAAAATACTATTTTTGTAAACCTTATCCCGAAAAATTGGCCTTCATGGGATGCCAGGCAGATATTTAACATCTTAGCATCCTGGCACGACGGTCATGCTATTTTCTGTCGCGGCATTCGTGTCCATTTTACCGCCAAGTCACGCCAAGTATGTTTTACATAAAAAATGGTCGTAATTTTATTTTTAGTATTTATTACCGTAAAGCAAGAAAAAATAATTATATAGGTACCAATAGGTACCAACAAATTCTTTGCCGGATCCCTGTCACTTATTACTTCGGGTTGGCGGCAATCTCACGTCGATGTGTGCGTGTGACTTGCACACAGCCAGCTGCGGTCTATCAAATACCTAAACTCGGTCGGGCGCGCGGACGTGATACACTCTTAAGCGTGCGTTCAAAAGCAGAAACTTTAGAAAAACTAAAATCATCATCAGCCATAAATGATTTAATAAATCAGTTTGCCGAAAAAAAGGCAAGGAGAGTGAATATTTAAAATTCGATTTTTATTTGTAAAATGGGTAAATTATGTGATAAATAAATATTTCTTCTCACAATATTTTTTTTCTTTTGTGAAAAATCTTTACCTCCATATAAGGGCCTCCAAAAAAATTTTTATACGGGGCCCCGACAAGGCACGCTACGCCACTGTTATGTACAAATGTAGGTATACATAATCTAGGAAATAAGAAAATCCAATATTTAAAAATTTCAGATGGAAAAGATGTAGAAATGAAGGACACTTTGGGACATTTTACATTGGAGGTCATTGGTGCATGTGCATTTGGAATTAAATGTGATGCACTCACTGATGAAAATGCACGTTTTGTGAAGGTATGTTGGGTTTAGTCTTTTTTTTAGGTCAGACAAAAAATTTGTGATAAAATATAAATGTTAATACAATGACTAGGTATTTATAGCATGATACTACTAGCTAAAGTCCATTTATTCATAATTGTCCTATTATGTAAACAATCTTACCATGTCTTTTTAGGATTTTACAACAATATAAACTAAAATAGACTTTTTAGGAAATTACTATAGTGGTTAATAAATGTTTTACTTTAGAATGTTTAAGTTTGAACTAACATTTGATTTATTTTCAACAAAATTCAACAAAAAGTACTGTGAAGATTGTTTACATAATAGGACAATTATGAATAAATGGACTTTAGATACTAGCACAGGGTCGGAACTTTGTTCCCATCGAAATTTAGGGAACTCCTCTCTTAGTGCTCCCCTACACTCCCTAATGGCAAATTTCAGCTTCCTACGCCTATTACACATAGTAGTTTTGGCTGTGCATTTTCTGCCAGTCACTTACTCAGTTTTGTCACGGAAGATGATTTTTCATCATGACATGTTTTAATTTTAATGTTTTTACAGGTAGCCGAGAAATTTAACTATATGTCCAAGAGCAAAAGAATACTATTGCTGTTAGTTCTGATGATTATGCCAAAGATGATGCGATTTTTAAACATGTCATTTCTGAATATTGAGAGTACCACAGAGTTGATGGCTATATTACAGAAAGCAAAGGCGGAAAGGAGATCTACTGGAATTAAGTAAGATTTGCCATTGTTTAATTAAGTTTCTGTTTAGCAAATTCATACATATATACTATTTATATTATACTATATGTGAACACCTGAAATGAACTGTTATCTCAATCTTGTTTGTAGCGATAAGATATGGTACTTTATTAAATTATTGTTAAATTTCATCATTGACATAGAAATAGGAGGTCTGAATAAACAAATTAATCCAGAGCTTTATTATTTGAAAACTGAAGTTTAGTTTTAAAAAAATAATAAGGCTTTGGACATAGGGATAATAAAATAACCCCGACCACGATAAGGTCGACTGTTAGATAATGCTTTTGCATTAAGTCCACCTATTGTGCCATACATTGTATTTGTTCAATAAAAGTTAAATAAATAACTCTATGCGACAAACCGAGGCGAATAGCTGCGCGCGAATTGGTCTGTCCCTGTCCCTATCTCTGTCGAATTACGCGGCGCGAGTGAATTCACGTCGGTTTTTCCAGAGCCTAAAAAGATTTTAGAGTTTTAAAAACCTCTAAACGTCGTCGTTGCGATTAGTAATTAAGTATTGAAAGTACCATTCATTAAAGTAGCTAAAAAGACTTTCTTTCGGGGTACAGACGTTGACGGGGAGGGCGTACCCTTCCCCGCTACGCCGCCCGCTCCCCGCTGACGCCCCGAGTATCTCCTGTCCGTCACGTCTCCCGCAGGAAGGTCGCGCAGGACGTTGTCGGCATATAATTCCACAGAGCAAATGGGTATTTCTTTAAAGTTGTTGACGTTAGTTTTTAAACAAAATTAATCTGTGTTTTAGGAAAAATGATTTCCTTCAACTTCTTATCGATGCCGCTGAGACCGAAAGACAAGACGATACCTCTATTCCTGATTCGGAAAAATCGAAGGCCAAAGCTTGTAAGTATATACCAACTAATATTACAAATTACTAGCTTTTGCCCGCAGCTTCGCCCGCGTGATTTTCCCACGGGAACAGTGCTTCTTCTCGAGATGAAAGTTCCCATGGGAACCTTGCTCATTCTTCTCGATTTAACTATATATACGAAATTTCGGCAAGATTGGTTCAGTAGATAAATCGTAAAATGTAACGATGTAACAAACTCACTTTCGCATTTACAAATATTAGTTAGGATTACGATAAACGTTTGTAAGAATGGATGGTTACTCGTTACACGGTATATCAATAATATTATTTCCGTCTTTTTGCAATTTCATACTTTTTATAACTTCCTTTTTGTTTAAGGCTTGGATGACGATACTATAGACGCACAGACACTGCTGTTCCTCATAGCGGGCTACGAGACGTCCAGCACTTTGCTGTCCTTCGCCATCCACGTGCTGGCGACTAAGACCAATCGAACTTTCGAAGACAATGCTTGCTGCACGCACATACAAGACTCTCTACCGATGTGTAAAGAAATCAGCTCAACACGATCTGCTATCTCAGCTCTCTCAGCTCTCCTACTTGGAGGATTTCTGTTTGCTAGTTAAATGGTCTCGTTAATAGGTATAGCAGTAGCAGTTTTAAAAAAGTGCGATGTTATCTCGCTAGTGGGCAGCACTAGCATTAACAGTAAATAAAGTATTACAAATATACAAATATACTTACAAAAAAATCATGTCACACTTGGCTCCGTTTTTTACGTAAAAGAACATTCATTCAACGAACAAACATTTTCACATTTATAATATTAGTATGAATGTAGATTAATAAATATAGAAAGAAAGAAAAAAAAAACCTATATACACCCGGTTTACAGATTAACTTAGCCCCAAAGTAAGGAATAGATTAATACAATATCACATCCATTACAGTAGGTACAGCCAGATTCTTATATTTCTTTTGGTAGAGACACTACGTGCGTGTAGAGTACTCACGCGTGGACCCGCTAAAAGCCGTATCAAGCCGGCTCGTGTTGCCCGACCGTATCTTCGGTGCAGGTGGATGTGGGGCCGTGGGCGACGCAGTGGCTATCCTTGGCCATCTCCTACATACGGCGTCCACATGGACCCTGATTACTACCTTTCGAACCTGAACTAATAATCCCGTCCGGAAAGATTCATCGGGGACGCTTAAGAAGTGGGAATGCCTCGCACCTCTCTTTTAGCGTTCGGTGCTGGCCCTAGGAATTGTATTGGTAATCATTTTTTTTTTACTATTTTACGGCCTGTTGTTTTAATAGGTTATTTATAATTTCATTGCTCTCTGCTGTAGATTTGAACACAGGAAAAAAGAGATTTGAATTAAAATTTCCTCTGAAATAATTTAGTAAACTTAAATATTCATAAGTGAAAAAACTTAAATATTCATAAGTTAAAAACCAGATAAAGCAAATGATTTTTGAAGTCACAGACTTTATTTGATGTGCATTACTTGTAAATCCCACATATTGCCTTCTGGGCGATTAGTATGTAATAATAGTTTGTTATTTACTTACAAGTCATATTTACATAAAATGACTAAGGATAAGTATCTTCTATTTACATAACCGATTTGATTGTTGACATAAGTCCTATTGTTTTCAGTGTTTAAGATTTGCCATGTTCTCTGCGAAACTCGCGATGAAGTTACGTTGCTGAAGAATTTCAAGTTTACTGTGTGTGCTCCAAAACGAATGACCCTGTAAAAATGTCTGACAAAAGGGCTTTCCTATTGAAGGCTGATGGCGGGATTATGGAAAGTGCGTTTTGAGAGAAAATATAGTTGCAAATTTTTATTTTACTTTGAAAGAGATTTTTGTAGGGACTGCTCAGATAAAGGGCCTGTGTAAAGAGCTATATTTTACTTGGAGTACTTTTTAGGTAAGATCTTGGTTACTTTCATCTATAGTCTGCAATAAATTTTTTGGCTGCAATATAAATAAGTTTACTTACAAGGGCAGTATATAACTTTTCAAGATTTGGATGATCTAGTTTTGTTTTTTCTGTTTGAAAGTTCGTCGTGGGTCTTTTCAATATATCGATAGTTTGACTATAATTTATTAATGTAACAATAGTTGTTTTGTTATGTACTTGTATTACCACAAAGTTAATATAAGTATTACGTACGATTAATTTGATATTTTGGTAGGCTACACAGCGCCATCTAGCAGTTACAAATTCTATGTATACTTAGTTGTAACAACTAAAAAAGGTAATGGGTTGATTTAGTGCTAGATTAGACTTTACAACATTATTATATTCTATTTAAATAAGTATTGCCATATATTAAATCTGTGATGTCTGATCAAAGTCTGTGATAGGCAGTGCAAACAATAACATGAGTTAACTTGATGATGAGATTATTATTGAAATAGGTAAATATTGTGATGGGACTGTTAATGTTACTGTCGGTCATCTCATAAAATTAAAAATCAGTGATAAATAGGTATAATTTATTTAGTGTTGATGATGATCTGTGACATGATTTGCATGTAAGAATACAAATGATGGAAAGTACATTTATTTAAAAATAATGGTAAGGATGACTTTTCTATTTGAAAAAAAATGTGATGTATTTATTAGTGGTTATGGAAATAAAATGCAAGTGCACGCACATACTTTTTTTTTATTTAGCAACGTCATTTTGAATGTTTTAAGGCAATAGACGACATCCCTATACTGTTGTGCCCCATAGTAAATGAGCAAAACTTATGTTTACATCTAATCATGTTCTCCAAATGGCTCTAAAGATTTGGATGAAATTTGTAGTTTATAATTAAAAATTTTGGTTTCAAGTAGTCTAGGGATTTATAAAAGTTATATTTGCATCCAGACTTGAAATTATGAAAAGATTTTCTGAATGTGCATCTTTATAACCTATTACATGGTAAAAAAAACCATAGTTCTAGGAAGACAACTAAATATCAAATGACTTCTTTACTGATCACGGGAAATAATAAATGATAAGATGTAATTATTTAAATATCTTAATGCAGACTTCTTATTTAGATGATTTCAAAATTTTATTTTACATTTTGTGTGATTGTTGAAAAAACATTACAAACATAGGTCATATTTACATTATTTTTTTTAACAATTAAAACATATAAATACTAGGATTGAGCTAGTTTTGTTTGTTGTTTTTGATATTTTCTAAAGTTTTAGTCTTCATTTTTCTCAATATGTGCCCAGTTTCAATCATCTCTTTTAAATAAAGTTTTAAAGTATAAGTTGTGTCTGTTTTGAAGTTTATGCTCGGTAAAGTTTAGCAGCATATTTCTTTTTTGAGATAATGATTAAAAGAAACGAAAGCATATATAAAAAAACACCATTCAGATATAAGCAGTTGTCTGTATGGTCCATTCTTCATAATTGTCCTATTATGAAAAATCTTATGTCTTTTAATGATTTTAAACAATTAAAATAAAATCGACATTTTAGAATACTTTAAATTGGTTAATAAATGTTTTACTTTAGAATGTTTGGTTTGAACATATTTATTTTTGTCAACAAAATTCAACAAAAATACTGTGGTGTTTACATAATAGGACAATTTAAAAATCTAAGTGCTAGAAACATAAAGTAGGGTTTGTATTTTTAGCCTGTTTTGCATTTCTTGCATCATCTCAAAATATGTAAAAAAACTTTAAGATACTGTTCTTTTGGAAAAAAGTATATATTTTTTATTTTATAATTTCAAAAGTATTCATCCGGATCAGAAATTTTAAATAAAAGTTTCCGTGTTTCTTTGAGTGATTTGAAGTTTATCGGTAAGACTTGAAATTACAAAATCTATATGTAGTATCTGAACAAGTTACATGCAAATCAGTCCATAAATAGAAGATATTCTGCTGTCCAGACTAGGATAGACTGAACAATCTTATAAGTCCTTGTTGGATATAATAATAAATGGAAGTTATAACCCGATCTATAAACCTTATACATTTAGATGATCAACAAGTGCTTGAGTCAAATCATTTGCTGCTGCTATACATTCCTTCTTTTGTTCTGAAATAAACACAGAGGTGAGGTATAAAATTTAAAAATTATACAGAACCTACAGTATTTTTGATTTTGGCTAGTCATAATGATTATAGTATCATTTTTGATGTTTTACACATATTCATTTCAGACCATTTTCTCTATTGTAAAGCCAATCCTTGATTTAAAATATAATATGTTGAAGTCATATTAACTAAATACCTTGTACAACCCTTTTAGCAGCCTGTTTTGCTTGGTGCTCCTTAATTACCGAAGCTAGCATATTTAGAAAAAACCTATAACTGGTATTCCTTCGATGAAATAAAAACCAACGTTGAAATATTGAATAATAAATAGGAATACTTATTTTTTCTCACTTCACTAAATGAAAAAATCGTTTTATGTTTTGTTGATATTGATAAAATTGTGCCACCCACACGTCTGTCGTCTACTTCACTATACTGTCAAGTGTCAAACTGACTTTACGTTGACATTGACAATTTGTAATCAGGGTTTCTAAAAATAATGTTTGAAGGTTAGTGATGTGCCGTTCGTTTTCACAGAAGTAAATTTTTTTCTATTATTATATGTCTGTGGTTTCCTAAAACGGAAACTGTTGGAAAAGTACTAGAAACATGGAAGTAATAAGTACTTTAAAGTACTTATTACTTCATACTAGAAATATAAGGGATTTTTTTTGCAGCCGTCTTTAAAATAAGAAGATCACTAAAATTAAGAAAATCGGATGATGGGAAATGTATGGGAAATGCATATTTTCCATATAGAAATTTCTTGAGAATTTCATTCCTGAGAAAATTTTCAAGAAATTTTAGAGAAACTTCCGAGACGTTTCTTAGGAATTTCATTCCTGAGATTTTTTAAGTTTCATTGGTAGGTATACCTAAGGTACTATGTACTTATGCTATGACCTACCCTATGTATGTATGCATCCGAAAGAAATAGGTACTTTAATCTAAATGATAGTGAAAACCACTAATCTACGCATATATACGGACAGACAAGGAGAATTTACTTTATAAGTACTAAGAGAGGGAAATATTTTGTCCGATAAGTAACGTTTGGTCATTGAGTCGAATATTAGCAAGCATCATGGCCTGCATTAATTATAGCACAGTAATGGAGGTTCTCATCGATTTTCGCTTATCGCTCACGACGGCGCCAGCTGCGTATCGCATTGGAGATTTTACCTTGTTTCAATTTACTGGGCATTTATTTTTACAAAGCGGCTCATGTAGCCGCATTTTCAGATAATTTATTGTGCTCCATTCAATACACTTCCGATTCGCAAATTAATTTTAAAACAAATTGAATTCAATATGAATAAAAAAGAAATGTAACTTTTTAAATCTCAAAAGCATTTATTGCACAATAAATTTAATGTAATCTTCACATCAGGCGAATCAAAAATCCTTGAATAAAACAATACCTAACGACATCTTAACGTTTCCAAATTCCTAATCTTGCTCTGGCTTATGATGTCGTCATGTTTTCTTCTCATCAGGGTTACAATCCACTTTTCCGTATATTTCCTTAAGTTTCTCTGTGAACTCGGGGTCATCCCAAAGGTGGTGGGTCCCGTCTCCTGTGCGGTGCGAGCGTTGTTTGATAATCTCGGGAGGACGCTTAAGTAATATGTTATGTATATTTGAAAATATTTATTTTTAAAGCGAGTTAATATGACACCTGGGCCGATGGGGTCGCATTATCATAAACTCGCGCGGTTGTAGGTAAGTATTTGAAATTATTAGTTTCAATACATACATACATATGGTAGTAGGTACCTATGTAATTAGCATGGTAAATAAAATTGCAGATGGAAATGATAATTTTAAACTTTAACGATCTTTAGAAAATAAACGAATAGGTAGGTATTATTTTTCGCCTTTCATTAGTACATAAGTACGTACGTACTTATAGTGTTTGATGAAAGGGTGATATTTCGAATTAGGTAGGTACCTTTTTTACCGAGGTGAAAATGCCTTAGCATACCGCCTCAATTCTCAATAGTAGAGCAAAGAAGCGGCATGAGTAGAGATGGGCGTTTACCCGATAATTTCCGAGACTCGGAAATTTATCCATTATATTTTTCCCAGGAATTTTTAATTTATACCGGGTAAAAATTAAAATCAATTAAAATGTTTGTAATTACGATATGTTATAATATATCGTTAAGATTTATTATAAAATAAAGTGTTTAAGCACATATTCAGTTTTTAAATTAAGTACTGTGTAAAAAAATACTAATACATAGTGTACAATTTAAGTTTTGGTTACAAAAAGAGCTGACAAGATATATCTTAATTCTGATTAATTCGCAGCCAACTGGTTTTAGACAATAAATGTTAGCCCGACGAACAAGTTTGCCAAATGCCGGAATTCTTGAACGGCTAGGCGATCATCGAATCGTAAGGCCGCCTTATACTTCCCATCACGTGAAAAGGCCGAATGATAGGGTGAATGAAACTTGCGCATGGGTACGACTGACGAACCAATGCGCACCGGACGACGACTCGCCCGAGCTCACCACATAGACCGATATATCGTCTACTGCGCAGCTTAACCGCCAGCGACCTTTTTACGTGACGGCAGCTTATACTAGGCCAGATTGCTTTCTTTACACGAATGTCTGTAATCTATACATATAATAAAACAGTAAAAATATTTTGTCTGTACATTTAGTATTTTTGACTGAAATGGATAGAGGGACACCTAAAAAGAATAATAGAAAGCAAAAATATTTTTTGGAATTTCTTGTCTGTCTGTCTGTCTTTCTGTCTGTCTGTCTGTATGTATGTACGCGTTTCACGCAAAAACTACTGGACGGATTTGAATGAAACTTTTTTTGTTGTATAACTATTAAGCCTTGGCAACATATAGGCTATAATTGAAATTGAAAACTGGAACACCTGATGAAGAACCTTATCAGAACAACTAAACTATAAGAAATATGGGAATGTTGACTGTTGGCGTATAAAAATCTAAGGTCAGGATCATCTGATGAAGAACTCCAAGAGACCAGCTACTCTATTACATATATGGAAATGGCGCCTTAGCAAAAGTCGTTCAACCTGATGAGCATTTTCTACTGACGTATGAATAATGAAGATCTGGAACATCTGTTCCCGTTTATCAACATATGTTCCCGAGGGACACGGGATAACCAAATGGCTGAAATTTTGAGTACTGGAGTTTAGGTTACTACAGTTTGGAACACAAAAGATTTTTCATCTAAGCGAAACTCACGCGGGCGAAGCTGCGGGCAACAGCTAGAATCAGTAATAATGAAAAGCTTAATGTAAAATTAAAATGCAGCAAAGTTGTTACTAACTCTCTCAAAAACACGCGTGCATAAAATTTTCTCGATAGAAAAATATTGCGAAGTTACCTCCAAATCCTAATCCTAACTAATATTATAAATGCGAAAGTGAGTTTGTTTGTTACCTCTTCACGCTTTACGACTCAACCAATCTTCCTGTTTCACATACACATAGTTAGAAGTACTGAGAAGGACATAGGATACTTTTCATCCCGGGAAAAAGCACTGTGCACGTGGGAAATTCACGCGGGCGAAGCCGCGGACAAAAGTTAGTCTATAATACAATTGAAGATGTTTTGATTTTTTGTTAATTCTACTTAAAACAGCAATATACTAAATATGCATAATTTTTTTCAAAATATTATTAGAATACGATTTTAAATCTGTTATTTTTGTTTTTTTTTTAATATATGAACCGAAAATAACTAGCTATTTGTCTTCCTTTTAATCAAAACATACCTAATATTTATACTTTAATTATTATTCTATCAGTATTAACGTAAATAAGGATATTTTCCTTTCATTTTAATTTCTACCCGGTATAAATTAAAAATATCGGGTATAAATGGGTATAAATTAATTTTTACCCATTCTACCCATTCTTTCCCATTTTTACCTTCCCGAAATTTATCCAAGCGCCCATCTCTAGGCATGAGGGACTTGGACCCACTAAAAACACCCCGGTGCCTACGAAGTAACTATTTAATAATATGTGCCGGTGCCTCTACCTCTATATGACAATACTGAAGAGGTGGGAACGGTGGAGTTGTCATCAATCTTCCACACACTCCAGCCACGGCACCACGGCACACGTAAACTTACTAGGTACCTCATAAAAAAAATTGACCTAAGTAATTTTTCAAATTAATCGTCATTGTATATATCCCATTGATACACAATGTTATTCCAAGTTAACTAGAAAAATTGTATTGGTAGACGTGGGTGTTGCAAACATCAAATCTCAAACTATGGCAAAATCATTAAAATTACCTTTCGGGGTAGTAAGGACCATTTTATGTTCCAATTTTATCATCAATTGAGTTGTCACGTAAATCGTAATAATAAAATCGTAGTTTACGGTCGCAAAAACGCCGTTGCTTTAGGGTTCCGTACCTCAAAATGCTAAAATGGAACCCTTATAAGATCACTTTGTTGTCCGTCTGTTCATTCGTCCGTCTGTCTGTCAAACTTTTTTTCTCAGGAACGCTTAAACAAAAATGTATGAGATATGACCGTAATGTAAGTTATGCACTTTTTTGCATATTTTGCGTAAATACGTTGTTGAAAGTCTAAAAAAAGTGTTATTTATATGCTCGATGCAGTATAAATCCTATAGGGATTGTTGAACCAGACGTACTCGTACTTCCTTGGGCTTGCGTGTTTCAGCACAGAGACATCTTTTTAGCCAGGCCCAGGTCAGAAGTCTGGGTATTGCTCTCGAACAACACCCCACTGACTACAGGGTCCACTTGAGGAGGCATTGCTCTAGAAGGGTACGACAATTGCATGTAACTTGGCCCCATAAAGTTAGAAGATTTTTTTAAAATAAGTAATAATCGTATTTATTGTTAATATATAATTTTAACAGTAAGTATTCACTGACTTGTCCTGCTTATGAGATTCTCAGATCGCTTCAAATACAAAATTCAAAATGACCGTTACTTCGTCTTATTTTGATCCTAGGGTGGTAGATAATAATGTTTCACTTCCATAAAAATACAACAAATCTGACTTTGCGTTTTAGTAAAATCCATTATTTTTATGTGACCGCTGTGATTTTATGAGTATACGGGCGTATCGTGTTCTTTAAAATTTAAAATGCATCAGCTTTTTATTACCCTCTTCTATCGGAGCCAACTAAAAATGTCAAAGTAAAACTTTTTACTAAATTGAGAATCTACGGCGCAAAGCGTTACCTTCTGCATACAATAATCTACTTTGCTCAAAAAAGAACCGGCCAAGCGCAAAGTCCAATCCTCGTGCACCAAGGGTTCCCTTTATGAATTAACTAAAAGTCAACAAAACAATTTATTTCTCAATAATTTTATTATATCATCGTATCAGGCGAAAAAATCCTTGGATAAAAAAATAATATCTTGCTCTGGCTTATGATGCCATTATGTCGTCTTCTTTTCATCATCCACTTTCTCGTTATCCACTTTACCGTATAATTCCTTAAGTTTCTCCGTGAACTCAGGATCATCCCAGCCCCACAAGTGGTGAGTCCCGTCTCCTGTGCGGTGCGAGCGTTGTTTGATAATCTCGGGAGAGACACTTTCAAGTCATATGCCTGCCCAATCTGAAATATGAAATACCTACATTTATGGTATATACCATTAGATAAATGGAAAGGCATTAATAAATATATATTCTTTTCGCCCTTCAAGATAAATGTGTAGTTTGTGAATTTAAGACCTTAATTCGCAGACAAAATAAAACATGTCTTGCGCTCACCTGGTCACTACAGCAGCGTTCATAGTATTATGCTTGTGTTGGTGTCATATTTTTTGTTATCTAAATTTACACATTTTAAAAGTGCAAAATATAAGTAAGTACCTTAGCCATGGCATCAATAAAGACGGTGGTTGGCGTAAGCATGTTGTAGAGCGGGTATTCTGTTGCGCGGTAGTCCCACGGGAACGTGTGGTGGTAGTTGTGGAACCCTTCCCCGCAGAATATCCACGTCCCGGATGTTGTCACGAGGGTTTCAGAGACCTGTCCATCAATAGTAGAAAAAATAATATTATAAAAAAATAACAAATAATAAAAAGTGTTCAAAGTTCTCTGTACCAGCGAAATAAGATGGGTGGAGTGATGAAGTACGCAGGTTACAGACCAAAAATTATTTTATAATTCATCACCATCATCTCAGCCTTTTTTGCTCCACAGTTGTACGTCATCGGATATATTTACTGACATATCTTCCATCTGCCTCTTTGATTTAATAAATTTTATCTATCTACTCTTATTTCCTGGAGTTTAAATATACAAAACTGACAACTATTCGCAGATACCTACACAAAGTTTCACAAAAGCTTCTTAAATCCGGTCAAGTGTGAGTTGAACTCCCACCCGTAGGGAAGTACCTTTGAACGATATTAGTTCTAAGACGTGCTATATATCTGCTAAGATAAGATAATCATTTATTTGTCAACGGTTTTGTCTATAAAAAGTGAAAATTTAACTTACTTGTCATAGGGCCGATACCCAAAAGTGTGGGCAAAACTGTTAATGATCCATGTGACGTTCATGGTGAAAGTGTATCTAAGGATGGTAGGGATGAAGAAGGCGTTCGACCAGGTCTCTCCCCAGCAGTAGACAGGAATGAGAGTCGGTATCACGAAACACAGGATCATCATCATCTTCATATAATAACAGTAGCAGGCAAAGTTTCAAAATTTAATGCCATAGTATATTACTGCATTAAATTTTGAAACTTTGCTCTTTATAAACTTTGCCTTTATAAAATCAGATATAAAATTATCTCACTGGCTAGAGAGGTTCGGGGGATCTGAATATTTTTTTAATTAACATTTTTAAAATTCAAAAAATTAAAATATTACACGTTTGGTTATTTTCGAAATCACCACCCAAAGAGACCAATTAATTTATTTACACACACGTGCTTTAGATACCAGATTACAACTTAATCTGTTAGGTACAGCCTGTGACATGGGCAGATACACTCAGTATGAGGAATTTGTCTCTAGGCATAAATGAAAAGAAAATATTTATTTCTTAATTCCTTCATAATGAAGTTCATATCTATAGAAAAAATCTTACTTTTTCTGAAACATGACAAACCGGGTCTGCATAGAGGTCGGTAATATCGATCCTGCGGCCGCCCTCGATGACCTCGGGCAATCTTCTTGCAGCAGAGCCAACCCATGTGGGAGTAGAAACAGGACTCCCCGCATGGCGTTGTGGAGGCTTTCAGCGTCCGTGTCGGCGTACTTGTGGTGCGTGCGGGTGGTCGCGCGCCCAGTACCATATGGATTTCTTTTTAGAACAAATCGTGGAAAACATTAGGTACTACAGTGGTGATTATTTATTGCATGTAATTTTTTAGAGCCCTTTTAGAGCCCTGTACAATATCTCGATGATTCAAACATCCTTATGTAAACATATTAGTCAATTTTTTCAAACAAATGTTATGCTATGCTATTTTTAACCGACTTCCCAAAAAAGGAGGAGGTTATATGTTTCTATGTATGTATGCTTTAACTGACTTCCCAAAAAGGAGGAGGTTATATATGTTTCGATGTATTTTTATGTAATGTTCGCCGATTTATCCGCCTACTGTGGACTGATTTCCGAAATTATTTTTTTTATTCGAAAGGGTCTATTCCCAAGTTGGTCCCATTTTAATCCACGTCAGATAAAGAACTGGACTTGGAATACTCATGTTAATAATATAATAACTAAGGCCACAAGGGTATTTGGTATGTGCAGTAAACACCTCTATGGCAAAACATGGGGCCTCAAACCGTGCTACATTGTACGTTGGCTGTATGAAATGATGATTAGACCAATCTTGACCTATGGAGCACTAGTGTGGTGGCCGAAGGTTTCGAACAGGTGACGTGTATGGATGCCCTTAGAAACTGCAACGCAATAGCCTGTTGTGCAATCTCGGGAGCGTTTTCCATGACACCTACAGCGGCCTTGGAGGTAATACTTGGACTGCCACCGCTACACTTGCACATCAAAGGCGAAGCCTGTAAGGCACTCTACAGACTATCTGTATCTAAATTGTGGAACAGGCATGCGCAGGCAAGGACTAGACAGATCTACTACTGGAGTGTACCACAGAATCTCGAAAAGGATGTTACACATGGGCAGTGATAAGACTTCTCCCGAGTGTATAACTTCAAAAGAAACTATAAGACATATATCCCAACAAGGGATGAATGGAAAGGAGAATTTAAACCTCAAGAAAAAGACTGCCTAATCTGAGTATTAACGCATGGGTCTAAAACCAATCAAGGAACAGGGAGCAGGTATCTTTTCTTGACGGACAGACAACTGTATCAGAGCATGGGACGATTCTCGACCGTCTTTCAGGCGGAAGTGTATGCAATCACCGTCTGTGCTAAAACTGAACCTAGAGGAAGGACAAGAAAATCGCACGATTTACATCCTTAGCGACAGCCAATCTGCAACTTGCTGCCCTCGACCTCCAGTAGGGGTTGGCTCTGGACTGGTCTCTGACTGCATAATGTCCCTAAATAATTTAGGTAGGCGCAACAGACCAGGCTTATCTTGTTTCTGGTTTGGGTGCCGGGTCACATTGGGGTTGAGGGGAATGAGAATGCGGATGAGTTGGCAAGGTGAAGGTTGGTTCAAATGAGTCTTTAATAGGGCCTGAACCCTTTGTAGGGCTGTCATATGGGATGGTAACTCACGGCAATACCAATGCATATGTCAAAGATAGACACAGTTCCGAATGGAATGCACAGGATGGACTTAAACATTCAAAGGCAATGCTTGGTGAAGACAACACCAGGTGGCTCAAAGAAATCTGCAAGTATAGCAGAATACAGACAAGAATTCTGATTGGGGCCTTGACTGGACACTTTGAAAATCGCAGTCACCTTCTACAAATTAAAACTTGTCAACAGCCCTCTCTGTGCAGGGCTTGTGCGAAAGCAGAGGAGTCCATGAAGCACATTTTGTGTTATTGTGACTCGTTGGCAAACAAGCGACTGGACCTCCTGGGATCAGCGTATCCAGACTCTGGAGGGACTATAGGCACTTCTGCAACAGGTGATATTCTGAAGGTCATGCAGTCCTTCTTCAGAATTCCCCGATGCGGGTGTGAGTAAGGCATTGGGGTAAGTACAAAAGTGTGGCAAACCCAAGGTTTGAAGTACTTCCGGACCCTTCGGACCCCAAGCGTGTTAAGTTATTAAGATAAGATAAACCACGTCAGAATCTGTTCTGGTAATTTTAAAGATACCTAACAAAATACTATTAAAATGGCACAATATTGGATGGATTATAGAGAAAAAGCCCGCGACAGCATGCCCTTCGTTATTTTATGAAAACTCAAGATTCTCTTTGCATGTCCCCAACACACAGAAATAGCGATTATCGACTAAAAAAGTTGAATCATGATTACTTAATCAGATAATTTGTAGCAATAATATTATATAAAAGTAGTAGCTCAATTTCAAAAGAATTTTGAACATTGAGTTCGACAAGAAACATAATTTTGCTAAAATAAATAGACAGTTTCTATCGTATTTAGAACCAATGCACATTTTTAAATTTCGAAGTTTTAAACATAATTTTGGTTTGAATTTTGATTTCCTGCTAACTCCATATGTTATTTCAAATGCACAGTTGAACATAGAGAAACACGAAGCAGTTGCTCGAAGCGGTTGAAATAACTTCTGCTAACATAAAGCAATGTTTTTGTACTCAGTAACTTAATGAATCTAGGAACTTCAATTCCATGTTCTGTGAAAAACATACTTGGTAGCCCATGGTCTGCCAGATCATGAGTACAATCCTGAGCGGCATCTTGGCCTTGAAGCATCTGTGGGTCCACAGTCTGTGAGATCCGACGATGACTCCGGTCGCGGCCATAAAGTGCACAGCGCACGCTGAAAAAATTAATTGCTTAAAAAAATCTCTCTAAAGTGACAAAACCTGTATCATATAATTGTAAGTTTCATAGCAGTGGAACGAAACATTTCAAAAAATCTTAGTTGTTCTGGGTTTCTGTAACCGTGAAAATGAGCTAAGCGAAGCGCAAGAGCACTACGTCACTTTTTTTGAATCGCTAGATAGACAAAATACTAGACTAGATAAACAAAATTCTCTGGATATAATATAAATCGGGATTTAATAGTCTCAAATGCATAGCTTTTATGTTTAGATTTTATTGATAGGTATTTGAAAACCCGACTGACTTAATACAGATCACAGATCTTCTAAGAGATCAAAAGTAAGAAGTCAGCGATCAAAGTGAGATCAAAGGAAATGGCCGATAATAGAGAGACAAAGTTCTCACTCCACCGAATAGAGCGATACATACATATAGTACAATATTTCTTATAGAAATTAATAGAAGAGCGAAATGATTATGATGTACTCTCTCTGTATGAGTATGATTTACTCTCTAGAAAACGAGTGGGTACTTAGGTACTTACTTACCAAACATATTTGTCTGCCATTTTGCTCTGGTAAGTGCCAAGTAAATTCCATACAAGGAAGCTACGTGGATGTACAGATACCAGAAGATGTTGAACCAGACGTACTCGTACTTCCTTGGGCTTGCGTGTTTCAGCACAGAGACATCTTTAGCCAGGCCCAGGTCAGAGGTCTGGGTATCGCTCTCGAACAACACCCCACTGACTACAGGGTCCACTTGAGGAGGCATTGTCTAGAAGGGTATGACAATTTTGTTTACTTAACTAAAGCGTGGCGCAACTTGGCCCAGGTAAGAACGTCCAAGAAAAAAGAGAGAGAGACATCTTTGCCAAACACTGGGACAGCGATGGCTTTATCTCTCTCTCAGCCGAAAGACGTCCACTGCTGGACAAAGGTCTCCCCCAAGGATTTCCACAACGAGCTGTCCTGCGCTGCCCGCATCCATGCGCATCCCGCGACCTTCACCAGGTCGTCGGTCCACCGAGTGGGAGGCCTGCCAACACTACGTTTTCCGGTTCGTGGTCGCCACTCGAGAACTTTTCTGCCCCAACGGCTATCTGTTCTACGAGCCATGTGCCCCGCCCACTGCCATTTAAGTTAATTATACAAATTAATTATTAGTAAATTAAACAGATACATGTAAAGATGCTACGTAAATAAAATATTATTTTATATATATAATTCATACAGATATAATACAAATAAGTATCCTTATATATAAACACAAAA
Source organism: Ephestia elutella (assembly GCA_018467065.1). Lineage (NCBI taxonomy): Eukaryota > Metazoa > Arthropoda > Insecta > Lepidoptera > Pyralidae > Ephestia > Ephestia elutella. The sequence continues at coordinate 7,939,632 of CM031571.1, forward strand.
ATATACGTATCTATAAATATACTTACATAAATCCTAACTAACATTATAAATCCGAAAGTGAGTTTGTTTGTTTATTTATTTGTTTGTAAACTCCATTTATTCTTACCAGTCCTATCATGTAAACAATCTTCACAGTACTTTTTATGAATTTTGTGGAAAATAAATCAAATATTAGTTCAAACCTAAACATTCTAAAGTAAAACATTTATTAACAACGAAAGTAATTTCCTAAAAAGTCTATTTTAATTTATATTGTTGTAAAATCATAAAAAGACATGGTAAGATTGCTTACATGATAGGACTGTTAAGAATAAATGGAGTTTAGAGGTGACAACCTCTTCACGCTATATCTACTGAAACAATCTTGCTGAAATTTCGCATACAAAAAGTTAGAAGTACAGAGAAGAACAGGGTATCTTTAATCCCGGGAAAATGCACTGTTCCCGTGGAAAATACATGCGGGCGAAGCCGCGGGCAAAAGATAGTTACAAATAAAGATCAATCATCGGGAAGAGAAGCAATCAAACATGGGTCAGTATTGCCGATGATTCAACATATGTTTATAGACAACTGTCTATAAGTTAAGTAACTACTTAAAAATAATCTCTACTAGGAGCCCTTTTGATGGAGTCGGGAAGCTCATTCAAGAGTCGCACAGCTTTAACGGTAAAAGAATTAGCAAATAAATTAGTTCTATGAGGGGGTAGCTAGGATGAGAGAGTTGGAAGAACGCAGGAGCCTATCATGAGTGGAACTTAAGACGAGGTCCAACCTGGGCTGCAAAAAACAGAACTCATATGCGCTTAACCACGCCGTGAGCTCGTTGCAATAAGATTTTTGTTTTTTGCACAACACAATGTTCTACTTTCGTAGGCAGGATCGAACAGATTTAGTACCGATTTAGCAACTATTTCTCAAATATCTTTAAAAATATTAGTTTTAAAACAAAAGTGCTCGATTAAGACTTTAATATAGCATATATATAAACTAATTATATAAAAAAAATTATATGTTATCGCTGAAAATTTTAAGTTTCATGACTTGAAAGCTGAAATATTTTCTAAATTTTCGGTGCCTTTATGAATTAATTAAGCCGAAAATATGTATTTTTATAAAAAAGTACACGATTCAAACCTTAATAGAGATCATAATCTATATCCTGTATTATTTTTCCACTTCGTAAATAAACTCTAATCAGGTAAATTTCTTCATGAAAAATTACAATTATTTCGAATGTGGGGTACGAGCTCGCAGGTACGAAACTAGATTTTAGGTATTCAGGAGAGTTAGGGTTATTAAGTACAAGAGACAAAGAATGTGTAGATTCTTGCGTTCACGAATTATTAGCCAATTGAGTTGCGAACTGTACTCGGACACATGGTCAAATTTGCGAAGGGAGATGATAAATCTTGGGGGTATTCTTAAGGGGGTAATCTTGTAAACTACTGAACCGATTTCAAAAAATATTTCTTCAATATAAAGTTACATTATACTTGAATGACATAGACTACAATTTATGTATGTTCTTCCCGAGTGAAGCCGGGGCAGGGTGGTGGTTAATAATAAAATGGTAGGTACTCTTTATCGATTGTTTTCTTCGATACTTTTAAGAAACAAGTACCAAGCCTTTACCTATTTATTAATCGTATTAATTGTTAACAGGTATATAATTTTAATCACTGACCAAGTATCCACTGACTTTTCCAACTCGGCCCGGCCCGGCTTATACCTCATATCACTTTAAATTTATAATTGAAAATTACCGTTACTTCGTCCTATTTTGCTCCTAGAGTTGTAAAAATGTTCCAGTTCCTTAAAAATGCAACAAATCTGACTTCGTTTTAGTAAAATCCATTATTTATATGTAACCGGCTGTATTGTTTTCCATAAATTTTTGAAATTTAAAATACATTAGCTTTTTATTACCCTCTTCTATCGGAGCCAAGTAAAAATGTCATAGTAAAACATTACTCAATTGAGAAATAATATATGAAGAAAAACTACGGCGCAAAGTTACCGCTTCTGCATACAATCTACTTTGCTCAAAAAAAGAACCGGCCAAGTGCGAGTAAAACTCGCGCACCAAGGGTTCCGTTTATGATTTTTGAGTAGGTATTTGGTACATTCAACCCTAAGGTTTGACTGTCTGACAATGATTTTGTATGTGTGTACAATAACGTTTAAATAAATAAAATACATTAAGAAAGTAGGTATCTCACATTATTGCTCTAACTAAAAGTAAAAAATGAATATTACTCAATAATTTTATTATTTCATCACATTAGGCGAAAAAAGCCCTGGATCAAAAAAAATAATATCTGACGTCATCTTGCACTGGCTTATGATGTCATCATGTTGTCTTCTTCTCGTCATCCACTTTCTCGTTATCCACTTTTCCGTATAATTTCTTAAGTTTCTCTGTGAACTCAGGATCATCCCAGCCCCATAGGTGGTGGGTCCCGTCTCCCGTGCGTTGCGAGCGTTGTTTGATAATATCGGGAGAGACGCTTTTCAAGTCATATGCCTGCCCAATCTGAAAAGTAAAATAACTTTTATGGTCCGTATGTATTATTTTTTGCCAATGGAAAGGCAAATATTATATTTCGCCCTTAATAAGGTAAAAACGTTTGCATGTGATCTAGAAGACAGAAGAATGTAAAAGTGTCGTTCTATGAATTTAAGACCTAAGAATTCGCAGACAAAATAAAACATTTGATGCGCTCACCGGTGTGCCCACCGTAGCGTTCAAACTGTTAATCTTGTGTAGGTGTCAGATTTTTTCAAGTCGTCTAAATTTAGACATTTTCAAAGTACAAAATTTAAAGTACCTACCTTAGCCATGGCACTCAATAAAGACGATGGTTGGCGTGAGCATGTTTGTAAAAGTGGGTACTCTGTCGCGCGGTAGTCCCACGAGGAACGTGTGATGGTAGTTGTGGAACCCTTCACACGCAGATCATCCACGTCCCGATGTTGTCACGAGGATTTAGTGACCTGTCCATTAGTAGAAGAAGTAACTGATGATAAAAAGCAATTTCTTAGTACCAGCGAAATGAGCTGGGTGAAGTAATTGCGGTGATAAAACAAAAATTATTTTAATACCCTATCACCATCATCCTAGCCCTATTTTTAAGATGCAGCTAAGTAAAGTGAATTTGTAACCACATGAACACACATGAATGATCCGTGTTAAGGCAATCTAATGACATGTTTGCAACTGTGTAAGCATGTCAATGAGTTTTTTCACATTTTTCTCTTTTCTTGACGACTTATTTAGATGTATGCCTTTGAAATTACATACTATTTATGAGTAGGTATTTTTAAACATAACTATATTGGCTTTCCAAACAGTATGTCTGGAATACCTTTATAATCAATTAATTTATCAGAATTAAGTTACTTGTCATAGGGTCGATATCCAAAAGTGTGGGCAAAACTGTTAATGCTCCATACGACGTTGATGCCGATGGTGTATCTGAGGATGGTTGGGATGAAGAAGGCGTTCGTCCAGGTTTCTCCCCAGCAGTAGACAGGAATAAGGGTCGGTAACACGAAACACAGGATCGGCATCATTTTCATGTAATGTCTATAAGGAAAAGATTCAAATTTAATGCCATATCTAAAACCTGATAAAAAAGTTGCTATCCTCTGAAATCGAGAACCTACAAAGTTTTCTTTTAAAATCAGTAATAAAAGTTTTCTTTTAAACGTGACGTAACACATAGCTAGGTATGGGAGGGTCCGAAGGCTTTTTACTTACAGAGATAATCCAATTCATTTATTTATTATACAAGGTGTAACAGAAAACTGCTATTACTACACAAAATGGAAAGATTCGTTACCGTGGGTAGATCCTATATGTGAAGTTTCAGATTATTGCTATTAGTTAGAAACCGTTGTCACAATTTGCTCAATAGATATGGATATAGGTATTCCTGTTACACCTTGTATACACGGAAAATAGCATGACGGACGTCCCATGATGTTCAAAGCCAAAAACTAACTCACTTTTTCTGAAACATGACAACAGGGTCAGCATAGAGATCGGAGACATCGATCCTGCGGCCGCCCTCGACGACCTCGGGCATCTTCTTGCAGCAGAGCCAGCCCGTATGTGGGAGTAGAACAGGCTCCCGCTCCGCGTTGTGGGGGTCGGCGTCCGTGTCAGCGTACTTGTGGTGCGTGCGGTGAGTCGCGATGCCCATTCAAAGATACAGTCCTTTGAAATAAATTGTGGTAATCGTTAGGTACTGCGTGTAGATAAGTTCAACATTTATTGCATGTAGGTATTAACTAAACCGAAACAATGTCTTTGTTATTAGCTGCTCAATGACTAATTAATATTCAAGGTCTGCGATAAACATACTTGGAAGCCCATGGTCTGCCAGATCATGAGCAAAATCCTGAGCGGCGTCTTGGCCTTAAAGCATCTGTGCGTCCACAATCTGTGAGATCCGGCGCCGATTCCAATTGCGCACATCAAGTGCACTGCGAAAGCTGAAAGAAACATTTAAACTTGTTTGAAAATACGATATGGAAGAGGAAAGCAAAGAAGGGGACAGACCAAATGAAGGAGATGGTAAGATAGATAGGAACACTTTGTTACGTCGTACTAGGTGGTCAAAAGGATGGCCGATTAAACTTATAGAGATAAGGAAATCACTCCACTGACAAGAGTAATTTTCTTAAATTCAAATGAAAATATACAGGTACCTAGTATGAGATTTCTAATAGGAATTAAAAAAAGCAAAATGATAAGTATGATTTGCTCCTTATAAAAAGAGTAGGTACTTACTTACCAAACACATTTGTCTGCCATTTTGCGCTAGTAAATACCAAGTAAACTCCATACAAGGAAGCAACGTGGAGGTACAGGAACCAGAAGATGTTGAACCAGACGTACTCGTACTTCCTTGGCTTTGCGTGTTTCAATACAGAGACATCTTTAGCCAGGCCCAGATCAGAGGTCTGGGTATCGCTCTCGAACAACACCCCACTGACTACAGGGTCCACTTGAGGAGGCATTGTCTAGAAGAGTATGAAAATTTTATTTTATTTAAATAATATGAATGGTGGGATGCAACTTGGCCCAGGATTGAACGTCAAAGAGAGAGAGAGATCTTTGCCCAAGACCGGGACAGTAAAAATGTTAATAAAATGTTAGGCTACATCCAATGGAGTTTCTTAATTCCTCGATTGCTCTTTTTACTGATAGCTAGTACAAAGTATCCCTTAACTATAATTGCGTTTTTCCAACTCGACCCTGCTTATTATTATCTATTTATTCGTATGGCATTTAACAGTCGTGTAAATGTGTATTATTCAAACTATAATGTATGAGATTATAAATGCTTATATTGAGATTCTCGGAGTTGCGTGAAAATACAAAATCTTCAAAATTACCGTAGTATTTTGCTCTACTAGGGTGGTAAAAATGCTCCATTTGCAAAAAATGAACAAATCGGACTTTGCGTTTTAGTAAAATCCATTATGTATATGTAAAGTATATTTCTATGGGTCATGGAGTTTATATCATATAATGTAACTTTTATTTGTTGGCTGAAATAAAAGATTAAAATAAATATATGACCAGCCATTTGGTTTTCCATTATTTTTTTAAATACATCAGCTACCATCTTGAATCGCAGCAAAATAAAAATGACAAAGTTAACTCAAATGAGAAATGTATGACAAACTTGCGAAGAAAAACTACGAGGCAAAGTTGCCTCCTGCATAAAATTTTGATCAAAAAATGTATTGGTCTCTAAAGAGTCTAAATACAATGGTTTTAAAATATTAGGTTAGATTCAATGGTACCTACTAAAATCATAAACTTAGCTATTTATACATAGTTATTTTAAAACAACATTGAATTAAAACAGTGCACATTTTGGTGCAAAGTTGGACCAGTGTCGGTTTCGAAAATGAAACACATGATTTTCATAACAACTGTATAAAATATTTATAGTTATTGAATGTATGTTAAATTTCACAATATGTTATTGAAATTGTGTAAAGGTAAATCATGCAATTTATCATAAATTATTACAAAGTAAAGCCCCAGGACACAGCCTAGTACATAGAATTTTTTAAAACACTCTGAAAAAGTGCAGCCGCCATTTTTGCATTTTAGGTTTAATTTTTTTATTGGTACATAGTAGTGTAGAATATGATTTTACTGGTACATAATGAGTATATTTTGTAAGTTGCAGAATTTTTTGATATGTTTATTATATATTTTATGAATATACCGAGGTATTTGTTAATTTCCGATTTTGCACCTTCAATGGTCCTGGCTAATGGTGCAAATAAGACGTCAGGTTTTTTTAAGAATAAGTACATTAAGAATACAGGCAACGCTCACCCTTACTGGTGGATTAATTTATTATTTTTGAAAATTCACTTTTGATCAATCTCGACAGAGTACTAATATCGATTACTTCATTTTATTGATGAAATAATAATAATAATAACTAATAATAAAATTGAAATTAATAACACACAATAAACTGACCAAGGCAATTTTCTCCGCGGAACTAAACCCAAATTGCTAGAATCACTGCCTTTTAAACTGAACAATAAAAATGTCCGTCTGTCAATGGTCCATTAGGTCACGCAAGTTAATTTCGTATAATTTTATTTATTGCCTAAGTGAGCATTGTAGTCAAATTAATTTAAATGTTGAAAGACCGATCTTTAGGTACAGTATTTTAGAGGTCGTTTTTGAAACACACCTACCTCTAGACAAAGATATACCTACGTCATATTAAGGTTTCCGAAGTGATCAAGGAACCCTTAGCTATAAAGCTTATAAGATTTTCGCTAAAATAGTACCTATGTACGTAGGTACTATTTTAGATATTTATTTTCTTCATAACAAAGTTTTTAACTTCAGTCCAGTCAGCAGCTCATCAACCTACTACTCTATTATTAAATAAAAAAAAAACAGCCAAGTGCGAGTCAAACTCACGCACCGAGGGTTCCGTACACGCAAAGCATCTTACGTTATAGCTCACTAAAAGACCAACTAGTTTCAAAAACAAACTTTATTAAAAAAAAAAAAAATAATTCTTTATTTGCCAACACACGACAACAGGTACCGAACAACATTACAAGTTTTAAGTAATCTGTCATACAGGTTTTGCAATGCAAGTAGGTATATTCTAAGTAATTAATGTAATTTTATTTTCAACACAATTGTATTGTTCAGAAATAAATGAATATGCCTGGGTCTAGGGTTGTCAAATATATTGTTAACTAGCTTTTACTCGCAGCTTCACTCGCGTGAATCTCGCTTACAAATTTATTTTCAGAATTTGTTTGGGCAGCTCTAGTTATATTAGAAGTGCTCGTTGTAAATTTGTAAAACAATATTCAAATATTTTTTGTAGAAATAATTGTAAAAGAGATTCAACAGTTTGTATACTTTTCACTTTTATACTACAATCAAAAATTAAGATTATTAATAATTGTTGATTAAAATGATGAGACATTATTATTACCAAGAAGTATTAAAATTGTAATTTTTTAATGAAAGTAGCCACCTGTTTTTTTCTTTTATAAAAATTATCTGTATTCTTTTGGACAACCCTATAGTCAACGACATTTTTGTATGGAAAGTCTGTAGAACCTGCTACAACTTGGCCTAGTAGCTGTAATAAAAAAATGATATAGTATATTGCACTGATTAAATTGGCAGGGACAAGAAGGTTGTCTCATGCACATGAAAAAAAAATAACGGAAACGATAAGTACAATAAGTATCGAATTATCCTTCTAGGCAAACTTGTGTCTTTTACATACAACTTTGCCTACGACTTTGAGCCCTTGTATTTCAGACCAAATTGGTGGAAAATAATAAGATTCCTGGGGTCTCAATAGCAAGCCGATTATGTCTGTCATTCCATTTAAAAACAATTGAGAGTCGAAATTATGAATAGGTTCCGAGAAAATCCTGCAAAAATACGTCAAATTCCGTGCAAAGTTGCAGCAGTTCACGGTACTCTATCATTAAATAAAAACCAGCCAAGGTGCGAGTCAAATTCACTCACCGAGGGTTCCGTACACGCAAAGCATCTTACGTTATAGCTCACTAAAAGACCATAGTTTCAAAAACAAACTTTATTTTGCAGTTCGATCCCTAAGATTCATACTAAATCCAGCGCTAAAATAAGTTTGTAACACTTTTTTTCATGCTTCTAACAACATATTTAAAACTTTCAGATTTATTCCTGTATAAGTACAGTTAAACCTTGCTTTTTGCGAAAGTTCATAATTTTAGGTCAACGGGAAGTACCCCATAGGTTTTGACTTGCTGCCTGAAATCGCAAAATATGCCAAAAACCGCAAACATTTTCGGAAATATCTCTTGATCAAGTTGACGTATAATTTGGATTATATTTTTTTGCTAAAAGAGACCATGGATCCCAGTATTCGATATTAATTTCAACTTGATACCTTTTAGCGTTCCTGGAGAAAAAAAAAGTTTGACAGACAGACGGACAACAAAGTAGATCTTATAAGGAGTTCCATTTTTGCCTTTTTGAGGTACGGAACCCTAAAAGGCTTGACGATGCAGTTGTCTGTACAATATTATTTTTTATCTAAGAAATAAACATATTCTATTCTCTCTCTATAGTCGGGGCTGTGAATTTTCAGTTGTATGGAGGTGGTCATATTAAATCCTACGATGGTGAGATTTTTATAAACTACATAGATTATGATATTACAACTGCAAATTTAAGTGTAAAAAAATCACCACCGCCGTTTTTTTTTAAACGCTATTATCAAGACTCCTCTATTGTTATAACTCTCAAACAAAAAATCCTACCAGACAAGATTTTTTGTTACATGTTTCCTTACGAATAATAAAAGCTTTGATTTAAAAAAATCACCAATAAATAACAATCCGGAAATGGATTTTTTAATGAGTTGTAATTTTTATACTTTAAAAACTTATCCTGTACAAAAACAAAAAATCCAGCAATGGTGACTTTTATATATTAATCGTATACTATTGAATGAGACCATATCCTCAAGTTTTTTATAAGGGTGACTACAACAGTTTTTTTTTATTAATTTTTAATTATTTTTTTTTAATTCTACAGTCGAGAAAATTGTATATTCGTACGTAATGTTGAATTATTCAATCTTAATTTTAAAAAACGACTCATGTTTATGCGAACCCGATTTCCTGTAATTAAATTAAAACCATATTAAAACATTTATAACGTTAAAAATACATTTCTTTTATGGACTAGAAAGCCTTATTATAAACCGGCCAACTTTTATTTACAGAGTAAATGAAGTCTTTATTATTTAATTGTGAACAGTAATCTCTATTGTAAACTTTTTTGTTTACGAGCAATTCAGTATAGTTTTATTTACCTTCCTCCCATTTCATATCGGATCATCAAAATCCTTTTTTTTATATAAGTATGTCTAAAAACATCAAAATAATGTTAAAAGTATAAGAATCTATAGATTTAGAGAATTTTTCGGTAAAAAAATTTAAATGCCCCGCCTACTATAGTATTAGAATATGTATTCGAATAATGAGTGCATATTTTATTTATTTTCAAAATTATATTTATACACATATTTATATGCAAGGTGGAGGTTATACATTCCGCCCACCAGAAGAAAATAATGTACAAAATCTTTTGATTTTGTTTTTGGAAAATATGCGTCATTTTTGGTCAGTTTTTTTCACCCATAGAGCAACACGGACTTCTAAGCACGCGGAAGTCCTTGTTGCTCGAAGTTTTCACTAAATAATACATAGTACATAATATCTCCATGGTTTTAATGTTATATTTATGGAAATTGTAATAGTTCTCAAAGAAAATTATTATTTTTTTATTTGTACGTGTGTCGTACATAAGTCAAACCAGACAGATTTATACAATGACACAACGAATGTCGCTCTCACACTCACAAAAAAATATGTGTTACTTTAGAGCCCTATGCAGACTTGGGCAAAAACAAAAAATACACTTTTACGCGCTTAGGTCCAACAGGTAGCGGCCAAAATATTACATTAAAAATTTTACAGCATTCTACAGCAGATAGACAGGTAAAAACAATATAGAAAAAAATATATAAAAATAACCTTCTACAATACTATACTTACATTCAAATTCATGACAAAATAAGGTGATTTATTCAAAGAGACAAAAATGTATGGTTAATGCATATTTTATCCGCTCGTTTTCAGTTTTATTTCTCTAGAACATAGGATAAAATATTATATAAGTCAAGTCAATAATTATGTGCCATTTAAGTTTATAATGAACTAGTTTTCGCCCGCGTCTTCGCCCGCGTGAATTTCCCACGGGAACATTGCTTTTTCCCGATGAAAGGTACCCTATGTCCTTCTCCGTACTTCTAACTATGTGTATGCAAAATTTCAGGAAGATTGGTTCAGTTCATGAAGCGAAGAGGTAAATAAACAAACAAACAAACCAAATCCAACAAACAAATAAACTAACTCACTTTCGCTTTTATAATATTAGTTAGGATTAGGATAGGTACATGAAAGAAGTAAAAATTTGTTTACAAGGTACAAAATGGGAAAGAAGTGTGCTAAAAACTCCAAGCATTTCAGCTTCAAAAAGCGTAAATTTGAGAAAGCTAACAGAAAATAAACGTAGGTAAGGTACTTATAGTATCTAAACATGTGGTGTGTGTGTGTGGAAGTTAAATCAATGTGAGACCCGAGGCATGTCATAGCAAGTCGCGATAAGTAGGATTACATTACAACTCGAGTGGAAGGACATGGAACTGAAAACAATAAAATCTGCGTTTTACGCATCACTCGTGTTCATTTGTATGTTTGCAAGCCGGGTTTAAAACCACCTTTTCCTAAATTGGTAGGAGAAAGTTGATTAATGTACAGACAGTAGATATATGTAGGTTATATAGAAGGTACCTACTCATTTAATAATTTTGGAGCTTTAATTTTGGTAAGAGTGTAGATTACCTACTTGTTTGTTAGGGGCGTTAATTAACAGAAAAAAAATTGTTATAACTACAGCCATAACTTAACCCAGAATTTTAATACTTTGGATATAAATCTTACTAATATTTACTTAAATATGTTATGTTACTTAATCACTAGGCGGATTTTCATGAAATTTTTTTCACGGGTACAGTATAACAGTTATCGTGAACTTCTGGAGCCGTCTATTACTTCACAAACAAAAACGTTCCCTAATAAATATTTAAAACGATTTCCACAACAGACTTTAGTTACCTAATACCAAGTGAAGTAGTGACTGCGTTCCAGCGATCGGAAGTGTTTTACGCGGGGCCCGCTCGATCTGCGGCCGCGTTGAACTCTCATAACCCCGTGTTCGGATTCGGACTTCGTTCGGATTCGTTGGGAATTATCGTGGCACTTCAGATTCGGAATTCCACTGTGGAACTTTTATCGCAAATGACAATGAGATCAGTGTTTTACTTTCGAATTTCAGATTTGAAGATATTTTATTTTTAATACCTAACAATAATTTTTGCTTGCAGCTTATAAAAAGGTTAAGTTTGTTGTTTTTTTTTACAAACATAAGAAGTACCGGTACCTTAGAAAAAATAAACGTTAACGTTAGGTACCTATTAAACATTTTTGAAATGAGACTTGGAAATATGTAACCATTCTGTACAAAGCTAAAAGGACAACGGAAAGCATAAGCTCGCTCATCTTGGCTTTATGTATAAACATATACCAATAGGCAAGAGTCTGGAGGTTAAATTAATGGTTTAAGATGTTTAAAGAGACTCTATTCGTATTCCGTAACGCAGAGTAAAACTTTTATCAGAAATACTAAATTAGCTCAGTGAAGAAGAAACCAGCTGTTTCGAATAGAGCGCTATTCCGTATAGTTTCAAGATTTTAGTAGTAGCGTTATCATTAGATCGAGCTAAAAAGTTTGTTTGTTTTCGAGCTGTAAGTTTCTGTCACTTTTTGTACAAAAACTGTCAGCTCTTCATGGTACACGCTCAGTTTTCCACTGAACAGTTTTAACTGTCAGTGAAAACTGATCGTGTGTGGTGCATTTTGGCAACCTAAAATCTATTGATGGATTTGATTAGTAGATTAGGTAGGTAAATGGAACAGGGCATGTTTTTGGAGTTAACTTTAGAAGAAAAAACATGAATAAGATTTTCCTAAGACAAAAACATGTTTCGTTCAATTAAGGAAATTTTAACACCAATATATCAATTTAGGTAACTTTGTACACAAGAACACAAATTAGCAATACATATTATTCAATCGGACAACTTTTATAACATTTCTTTTCTCAATCATATATGTACTTACCTTATATCATATTAAATTATTGTATGAGAAATAATTCAATATCTGGTAAAGTGGGAGCGGTCCGGATGGCAATTGAACTGGCATCACCGCCGCCGGTTACCAGTATTGTGGTCCTAAATGGTTTCCCCGATCTTTAAAAAAACGATTTGATTGCCCGGACCGAATTGAAATGGCGCGGTCAGCTCACGTTCAATTTCGATTGGACGTATTCAATTCACATTGATTTAGTTTTCGGATAAAGATGTACTTGTGTTCTAAATCTTCTGTTATTTTGTATGTTTTTGAGGAAGCATTTCTTTCAAAATTTGTGCTGTTTAAAAAATGTTGCAAAATTGTTAGTACGGCCTGCCGACTTTATCGTCTTTTAGCTGATTCTAAATTTAAAATAAAGTGAACAATTTTTTATTTTTTCCGAATTTATTCGAAAACATGTAATAACCAGGAATGGTTCCTTTGCCTTAGATAAATATAATTTTTTGACTGATTGAAGTTTTAATGATTAGACTATAATTGAGACTTTTGATAGAGGTACCTATTTACAAAGCCTGTATAGTAAAGATCAAATCCCGGCTGAATATTCATTGTAGGGGTTCTGTGGTTGTGCAGTCGGTCAATTACGTCCGATAACAAAGGGCCGCGGGCTCGGAATCAATTTAAGCGGCCATCGGCTATGTAGTAGTTGTACAACTATGTATGTAAGTATAAGTAGTACATTACTTAGATTATTCATAACTAAGTTAAGTCTATGTTTGATCGCAAATACGGATGTTGACGGGTCTGGTGATGGTCTCATAATGAGTACCTCATTATATTTACGTCTTTCATTTGTGGATTTAAAAATTTGACATCAGCTTTGGATACAAAAATTAGACACTGCTAGGCAAGCAATTTGAAAGGTCGGTTTAAGTTTTTAAAATCTATTGAAAAGAGTTTTCGCAAAATCTGATGCGATAAAGAAAAAGACAAAAAAAGAAAGATAAAATTAAAAGTGCCAGATTAAAGGTTACATGGAAACGTGGAATAAGAATACCTTATCAACTAAGTAAATCAAAATATGAAGAGTCCACTAAGTAAATATTAATTGTCTCAGAGTACTCACATAGGTAAAATGTAAGGAAGTAAAATAAATGAGCAAGTTTTAATCAGAAATGCAAAGGTAGGTAGTGCGATTTATCCTTTCTACCTACGGCCGCGCTGTGTTGTGTGTTGTGTGCATTCGTATATTGTTTTTCAAAAAATAGTCTACCGGTGACTATTAATTTGTGCAAAATTAAATAAATCTAATCTATATTCAATTAAATCAAAATAAAATAGTGTTATTAGCTCTCGAGTGTATACCCCGACCCCGTGTCGTGAAGAACTCTAAGTTATCAGTGATTTCCAAATAAATATTACCCTGGCCCAAAATATAAATCCGCGATAATTTTTAAAATTAAATAAAAGAAGTGTAGTGAACGAAGAATTTTGTAGTGCATGCGATCATTTGAATTCATTTTGCCAGTGAACAGTACACATATCCGTACCTATTTTGGAAAATTAATATAACTCAACACTGTAAATTTTGCCACAATTAACTCTATCTTAACCTAGATTGTTAACCTAGACTGCTTTATAGTACCTATACTCCACCTTTGAAACTCAGGACAACTTACTGCCGCGTCGCTGTGCCTTCGCAGTCTGTTTTTCGCACAAACAGTTCGCCTTTCGTGATTATATATTTGTGTCAAATTTGTGCAAAGTCTAATAAATTTTAGTCAATATAAAAATCGGTGACTTTTCGATCTGTGTATTATTGACTCCGGCCCCCGGGTCGTGAAAAATTCTTAGCTACCAGCGATTCCCAAACAAACAACTTTTCTTGTGCTGCGTATGTGTTTGTGGTCCAAAACAACAAATCCGCGATAAACATTAAACTAAAGAAGTGCAGTGATCGACTGAAGAAGAAGAAAAATACCCGCGACCTGGGAGTTCTACGAGTAGGCTGAAACAATCGGGTGAGAAGTTTCCATGCACGCGGTTTCACTACCCTACATTAAACACTCCCAAAAACTTCGAATGAATTCAACTCAGTCTAATCATAAAATTAATTAGTACAAATAAAACTGTGCAGTGCATGTGACGTAAGACCTGCATGTGACTATTTGAAATATTTTTTCCAGTGAACAGCACATACTATTACTACCGTACCCATTTCCGCAAAAAAACGTTTCCATTTACAATCTTTTGATCTGATATAACATTGATCCCGAAATTCGAACCCATTACATATATATATCTCACCATTTAATCCGGCCGCAACTGACTTTGCCCGTCTGAGGTCGGACTTTAGTATAGTTCTAATTAAATACTGCTTAAGCCCCTTAAATTCAGGGGCAGACAGCCTTACCCATTAAACATCCAGTCTTTTGCATGCTTTGATTATACTAAACTTAAACAATAAATTACTACACTCCAGCATTTAAATTCGACGGCAACTGATTCCGCCCGCTTTTGCATTGAATATAATCTAAACTACGTCCATCTAACATCATACTCCTACCATACCCAGCAATTGACGGTTTACAACCTAGAATCCATCCTAGAATCATTTTGTTAATTATTTCTCCAAGCATACATGGTTTCAAGAATCTACATATAACCATCAAACTTTATAACTCTAAAATTTCAGCTCTATGAATTCAATCGCAATCGGGCCTGTTTGTTTGTAGTCGGATCATAATCTGGATATAAGCCGGATACTACCTATTCCCTCAGGGTTTATATCCTAGCATTCTAGTGAACTTACCATAACTTAGATAATAAGGTACCTAACAGTTTATTTCAGCCTCTCAAACGCAGCCGCAACAGGGATGTACTAATAATAATTTAAAAAAACAATAATAATAATATACTCATATACCTAAGCAACCCAACTCCATCCGTTGTCCTCGCGACGTGTGCGTGTTTTAACCAAATCTAGATGTAGACCACCTAACTCTCCGCGTCCTAAACCTAGCCGAAATCAATTCGTCCTCTTAGCCAAATAATCATTTAAAATTAAACAAATTAAACTCAGTCGAGCTATTTATCAGAATATCGATCCAAACGCGCAAGTGTGCTAACTAAACCTAATCGTCCATATATAACCGAGATCCAAACCACCTAATAGTTACTCCGTCTAATCATAATTACTCCGCCTGTTTCTAATTTCGAATTGAACCTAGACCCACTATATATCACATGCGATAGTTTAATCCATTATATCTATTCCGCCAGTTTAAATCTGGAAAAGCTGATAATAAATCCGAGAAAAAAATCCCCACGGGAAACCGGCCCACAAAAAAGCCATTTAAGCCAATAAACAACAAACATAAAGTGGTAAAGCCCAAAAGCACCACGCCGACAAAGAAAAATACATTTCAAATACTAAATAACCCAACTGCAAACAACATCACTAAACATCCAGCAATAAAATATCTGCTAGAAAACATAACAGACGCTTTCTCACGGAAACAAAACGAAAGAATCACTAAAAAAACTCTTTTAAAAATTACGCAGCTGGGGCAGTTAAAAACCCTCACCCAAAATATTCTAAACCCATTGCGCTTCTTATCGCTAATAAACAATAGACAAACATCTGGTCCTAAATTCACAAATAATGACCACCATAATCATAAAAGACATAATAGTCCGAGAAATGGTCAAAGACGGCAATTGCCTTTTTAGAGCTATAGCCGACCAAATAAATAATGTACTTGGGCTTACATTTGATCACCACATGGTACGTAAAGATATCGCAACTTATATTAAAGATAACAAACTTGTAAAACGCGTTCACCTTGCATTACAAAACAATATCTTCGAATTGGCGGACTGCCCTTATACGAGCAATCAGCCACCACATAACGAACTGATTGACAGATACATCGAAAAGCAATTTGATGACGGGTTTTGGGGAGGCGAAGATGCAATAATTGCCGCAGCTGAGTATTATCTAGTTAACGTACACATCTTCGGACAGTACCGAGACCCAATCATATATCGTCCTTCAGGAAGCCCAGTGGAGGCAAACATATACCTATACTTCGAAAACAACCACTATGATAGCATCGCAGACATTACAAATCTTACCCAAAATGAGAATAATGTACAAATCAACGCACATAATCAATTACTCCGCGAACCCGGCAACAAAACACCACCTAGCTATAAATGCAGAACAAATTATCAAGATACAACACAAAGTCCATTATCAAGCGGATCCGAAATTATATACAGTCAAATCGGCCCTAATGGGCTCCGTCCCTCCCTACCATTAGCAAGTCCTATATCTAGGACATACAACTCACTTTCAATCGCGACCTGGAACGTAAAAGGCTGTGCACAGACACAGACTAAAATCAAGATTGATAAAGAGCTATCCGAACGTGATATAACCATAGCAGGGCTACAAGAAACCCATCTTGTTAACGGAGAATACAAATCCAAACACTATAACTGGATATTAGGTAGCGGAAAGAATACGGTAGAACGCAGAGGTGTAGCAATACTAATCAAGAACGACATAAATCACGAAGTAATTCAGGTATACCGCGAAAGCCAAAACGTCCTTGCGACACTTCTTCGCATTAATCTCGCTAATGTCACAAACCAAATATATCTTTTAATCATAACAACCCATGTCCCAGTAAAATCAATGTCCTGCTTCACGCAGATAGGGAATTTAATTCAGAAGGCTCCGACCTACGCACACCCTATCATATTAGGCGACTTCAACGCACATATAGGGAAAAAGGACGTCAAGGGCTCTTTCCCTAAGCAAATCGGGAAAACCTTTATCACATGGACTCCAACACAAACGGGAGATACCTTCTTAACCTTATACAACAACAACAACTCACAATAAATATCACATTTGGTAGATCTACATGTCGTACTACGTTTAAATCAGACAATAAAAAAACAACAATGGTATCGCAAATCGATCACATCATAACTAGTATGAAAATGAGAATATACTTTCACAGCATAATGGGCGAAAACAACCTAAGTGTCCACTCGGACCACAAACTAGTATGGGGCATCATCCGGACATCCTCTTTCTCAAAATCAACAAGGCATGCGGAAACTCCTCATATTAAAAAAAACTAAATTTAACTACAAACAATATGACTACGAATCATTACAAGATGGCACGCGTGAAACTGCTTATCATAACATAATAAAAAAAAAAATTACAACAATTAAATCACTCAACCCCAATTCCGAGCCACTAAAATGGGACATCTTGAACAATATATTAAAAGAAGCGGCCCACGAAGTATTACAAAAACCAATCGCGAAAACAAAAGAAAGTAGGCTTGCACTTGCTACTCTGCAAAAAGCTATCTTCTTAAAAGCAAAAGACCCTCAAAACAAAACTTTACATAGTAAGGTGACCGAGGCCCGCCGCAACTTTAAAAAGTCCCTTGAAAACGAGGAAGCTAAAGAAGTAGCACTATTTTTCAAAGGGCTTAGCAAAGCTCATAAATCGAAGCGTATGAAAATCACTTATAAATACTTTCGTAGCCATAAAAGAAAATGCTCCAGAGCACAGACTAAATATTATATACCGATGTCCAACTGGATTGCAGATTTAAAAAAGAGCGAGGGTCAACAAGTTGCCACCGTGGGGGAAAAAGCAAGGAACTATCCCACCTGGAACCACCCACCACGGAAGATATACAAAACGTTATAAAAAGTATGAAAAATGGCACCGTGCCGGGCACGGACCAAATCGTACCTGAGCTGTATAGATATGCCCCCGAGGAGTTCACAGTAGAATTATCTAAAACAATGGCATTAATCTGGCAAACCAACGAGGTCCCCGAGGAATGGCGCCTCACTAAACAAGTACCAATACAAAAAATAGCACACCCCAAACAAATCAACGATTTTAGGAAAATATCCATCTGTAACGTTGGGTACAGAATATACGCCAACCTCCTTTTAAAAAAACTAGATGCCTTAACCGACGCACTTGGAAGCTACCAAACAGCTTTCCTAGACAATAAATCAACAGATGACCATATATTTACACTGCGGCGGATACTAGATACAAAATGGAGAGAAGGAACAACTGTGTTTGTAGCGGCACTGGATCTAGAAAAAGCATTCGACAATGTCAGTCTGGAAGTTCTAAAAGATATACTCTTAACAAGAGTAGGCGCGCCACTTACTAACCGAATAATAAAAGCGTGTATGAATGAAAAAACATTCATCTCATGGTGCGGACAATCATCTCATACTATCAACAAAGGCAAGGGGGTAAAGCAAGGCTGCCCACTATCCCCAAGACTATTTACCATAATCATAGACGACGTTCTCAGGGCGCTCGAGGAAAAAGACGAGGCAGTAAAACTCGACCAGGATACCGAAATAACGCTACCTCTAGTACTGTCGTACGCGGATGACCTAATTTTAATAGGGGAAGACTTGGAGGTTCTCAACCGTATCACTCTAAAACTAAAATCTTTACTGCAAACAGTCGGCCTCACAATAAATGAAACAAAAACTAAATTGGTAGTTCGCGACCCATTTTTCCCTTTAACCGACCAACAACCGTGCAGAACATTGGGGGGAGTAACAATCGAACCAGTAGCAGAAATTAAATACCTCGGTACGTACATAACAGCCTCACACAATCGAAAGGCTACACTTAAAACACGTTGCGTAAAAGCCATCAAAAATTCTAAGTCACTAATACCTTTCATAAAAAACAACAAAATCGAATGGAAAATTACCCTGCTTCTCTATAAAATGGTGATCCGACCCTGTATGACCTACGGCCTTAACGTAACAGCGCTTACTAAAGCAAACCGATCCCGACTCAGACAATATGAGAGGCAAATATTACGTAGCATGTTGGACGTCTCTAAAAACCCACCCAAAGGAAAAATAAAAGACGTACTAGGAGGAAAAACCATAACAAAAATAGTAAAAGTACGAAGGATTTCATACTATGGGCATATATTAAGACGAACAAGCCCTCACCTTCTTCACGCAGCCTACAATCACAAAGAAATCAAACGCAAAGTTGGACGTCCCATTTATTCCTGGGAAGAGTCTCTTAACCACGACATACGCCATTACACGAATAAAACAAAGGAGGAATGGACGGAATTAGCTAAAAACAGATCAGAAATGAAAAAGGCAGCAGAAAAAATTTATGCCCACTCTGAAACAGACACGGAGACGGACCCAGAGCCAGATGAACCAATGGAGGTCACAGTAAACACCAACGACCCGCCAGGAAACTCTAGCGACGAAACCATGAGTACCCAAAGAAGACGTAGACCACCAACCCCAAACGAACCGCCCAGGACCAGACAACGACATCATTAAAATCTTCTGCACCCACAGGAATCAAGCAAGCGACATGAAGACCCGGCCGTATCATCAACGCAGCCCATTCATTCCCTTCCATGTATATATTACACACCAAGTATAGTATCTATTTCCTAATTTATTGGCTTGGTGCTAGAATCCGGTCGATTGTAAAACTCCTGTCATTCCAATTTCCTGGCTGCCCCGCCCTACACTCCCAATCCTATCTACGTGCCCAACTGGTTTCTCGAGTTGGTGATTAGGGTTTCACGTCTGAGCGGAGTACTCCTCCACGGCACGAAACCGAGAATGTCCATAACGCTCAGGCTCGGCTCTCTCGCGGAAAGTACACTCCTCGGAGGTGGACCCAGCCCTAAACTCTTGCAGTTTAACCACTGGCTGGGAGGGCACAGAACAGAACAGAACAGAACAGAACAGAAATGCAAAGGTAGGTAGTGCATACCTGCTACCGGACCAAATGCATTTACAAAGCTGGATGTTGCCGCTACCGCTTAAAGTTTTAACAATCGGATTATCCCCAGCTTTAGACTTGCTAATGATTTTAGTTCCCCGACTGAAATGCTTCAGCAAAATGTTATGGCGCTCACGAAAATTGATGATAATGGACCTTTAATTGTGTTTAGTCAATAAAAATTACAGGTAATTACAAAAAGGACCGTTCCCTGAGGCCTTCGGATAAACAATGGTTTTTAGAAGTAATACAATGGTCTATTTGACTAGATGAAGACAAATGAAGCCTGGGAGGCGTTATGCCCAAGTTTAGGTACGATGAGCACTGGACCTCATGTGGGGTAATTTTCATACAATAACGGCACGGCTGGTGGCGCTCGTGCGATAAACTTCGATTTTATATCCCGACAGGTAAAGTCAGTTTAATGGAACGGCGTGGTAGCAAAGGACTTTGAATCCTCGTGGCAAGTTTCAATTTCGTATGACTTTTGTCAGAAAGTGAACCCTCTGTACAGTAATACTATAATTCATTCTATAACGAAGCCTCCGATGATTGTGACGCCTACGAGCCGACGGTTTGGTAACAAAAGCCTTTTTAAAATCCTCCCCGGGACGACCTTCACTAATCCAGGGTGGGGGGATCGCTTAGATTGGCTTCATAACTTTTTCAAAACAAATTTGCATATTTCTGAGCTCGTTGAGATTTTCTAGAATGACAATTATTAGGTAGTGCTTTGTTCGAACAATATTCATAAACAATGCCATTATGTAAATTGTAATTGAATCGTACGTTGTAAGTAAACATCTAAAAGATTAAAGACGACAAAGTAATGGTTACAACATGTTTTTTATCTTTGTAATTTCTTTTACAAAAAAAGCACTTTTCAGATAAAATATTTTATTTAGTATTTCTGAAGATTTTTATTATTTTCTTTAAGTAGACGCCCTCGTAGACCTAAACACTTTGAAAGGCCTTTAGAAATGGACTTTATTGAGTTAGAGGCGCCGCTTACGAGCAATTACGCTAGATACATGGTAACAATCGAAGTCCTTTGATAGAGGGCTCTTAGCAAACCTTAAAGCCAATCCATTCCGAAATTACATCTCGCCGCGCCAGGATTGAATGGCCTGAAGAGATGGGGCACGGCGTCGTCGTAGCTTTCGTTTGTTCCCATTGACTCCCAATCTCTATCCCCCAATTCGAGAAAAAGTATCGGTGTTCACCAGTGAGAGACAACACTACTAGGACTTTCCCGTTGTCCATTCTTATCTAAAAGTGGCTGTTTACTAGAAAAAATAGTAGTGTTTTCCCCTACTGGCGATCAAGGAGTGGTAGCAAGGGAGTATTATAGTAGTGTTGGTGGTTGATCCCCATTGGTGGACATCGCTGCTGGTTTTCCCTATGACCTCCAATTTGGGACAGAGTTTTGGGGGACAACGGGAATATACGACAGCTTCGTCTACTCTCAAAATGAAATTTCTTGTGTGCCTCAAATTCCCGTTTGGATTATCTACTTAGCTTGTCATCATTTATTTATGAAATCCCGCTCTTTATGGGTTAAATTAAATGCGCATTTCATTACGTTAATTGAAGGACATTTACATTCAACACTTATTTTGTCGGATCGCGATAAATTTGTCTAGACAATTCTGTACTTAATTAGGAAAGAGAAAACTATAGGATATAATAGAAGGATTCCCAATTATAGTCTTGGTCTCCGATACTTTGGTTATAAATTTAGATACCATCTCAATATCAAAACATATAAGTAATAAAACTGTAACTGGTCTATGTCTGTACATAGGAGATATTAAAGAAAAAAGATTATGAGGGGTCGTCATATTACAGAATTTTTTACATACAGAATTTTTGTCTGTCTGTCTTTTTGTCTGTAGGTTTTGTAGGTGCATCACGCAAAAACTACTAGACCAATTTTGATGCGGTTTTCACTGTTGTATTGTAGAAGGTCTAACTTAAAATCTGGCGTAGGTTTCATCTTGATACATCGCTTAGAACCAGAGACATAAACATTAGTAAATTACGCGCGAACGAAGTTCATGGGCACAAGCTAGTAATTAATAAATATGTATTGAGTTTTCAGTTACTGATAAATCATCTTTAGAACTTGGAATTTTAATAAAACGCTCTTCTAGAGCTACAATAAATCCACAGTGGCTAAGTGTGTAGTGCTGGATATTAGAGTCATGAATCACGTAGAAGCAAATTGTTATCAGAGACAAGGCCGGGTCGAGGGGACGGACAAATACTGTTCTGATACACTCCACTCGCAGCTCACACTGCTCGGAAATTTATGTTTTATTAACAGCTATGCGGGAATAGCGATTTAAGATTCGGCGCCTTGTATTTTAGTGAGTTACAGTATAAATGTACATTTATACAATGAAATGTGAGTTGATCTCATTGTGACTATTGTCTCATATTCTGCAATTGAATTGATGTCTTAGCAAACGACAAACTCTTGGGCTGGGTAAGGCAGATATTGGTATAAGGCTTTCTGATCTGAGGGAAGATTCGAAGGATTCCATGTAGTTTTTGCTTACATATACTAACCTCGATGGCTTAAAGCTAACAAAGGGTACGGGTTTGATCCCCAGTCAGGTCAAGATTGGCCCTGAATCTTAGATGTTTTGTTTATCTATTATATACATAATATGGGATTGTTGAGCTAGTATCCTATACTTAACACAATGAATGGAAATGTACTATTTGTATTTTTTTTTTTTTATTAAATATGGGTTTGCTCTTGACCACAATCTTGCCCGAGGACAGAGATGAGGTCTACGATGAAGAGAGCTTACCCAGAAGCAGCCTATTCACTCTGGTATATGGTTGTATTACTCAATTTGTGATAATTTGCCTCTACCATGTCTCTACATGCAGATTTATTTATTTGTTGAAGAATATTCTACATATATATACATTCTTAGTCAATTAATGACAGATTGTTAAACGTTTTGTTTTATTGTGCTTTCACAAATAAAGTCTCTAATTGATGTATGTCAACATGTCTATTTGTCGACAGGATTGCAAATCTTATTAATATTAACGTTTAAAGGGTTGGAAACAAGCGATAAAAGGGCTGAGTCAGTCACAATCGAGCGTTGACGCGTTTCGACGAATGGTTCACGTGTTAATGAGTGACTGACAGCAATACAATGCTCGGTGATAAAAACTGAGTGTACAGAAATGAAGCTCACGACTTAAATTTTTGAGGCAAACAGGTTAGACGTTTGGACCTACGGTCACGGTCATCAACACAGCAGAATAGAGCGTCTATACTGTTCTATGATGGTCATCACACAGGACAGGATACATATGGCCAGTACTTACTAAAATTCTGGATATATTTTCAGGAAATTTTACATACATTCATGCCTTTAACCCTTACGGGGTAGACATAACCAAGAGTCGTGAGACTCGAAAGCCACGCTTAGCTGAATAGTGAGCTTTCTGATGGAATAGAGATTCAGATATAGTGACAGGTTGCTAGCCCATAGCCTATGAATGGAGGAATCTCCAATTTAAAGCCCTTTCCCTCGATTGACTTTTACAATTTACGCGGGAAGAGTAGGTAGTAGTAGTTGTTGAGGCCATCAGCCTCCAATTTTTTTATACTTTCCTTTTCTCGACAAATTCGGTGACAAGACACCTTGATATCGCTGTCCCTTTTAGCAGGCAAATGAGGGAGCGAGATGGCATCTACTTGCCCTCCCCAGAGCATCGCAGATTGTCACAATTTAGTCTCGCATTGTATGTCATTGTGATTTGGCGTGTGTCCTGCGCCTCCGTGCCGCGCGCGCCCGTTACGAGATTCGCCGCAGATCTTCCAGGATATTCCGAAGAAACTACATGTTCTCCGAAGAAATCTGGTGATCACCAGGAGAAGCTTTCAGCCAGTGAGCGAGGTAAGCGATTATCGAGCCCCCTGTCGAATTGCCGAATTTGTTGAACTTCTACCTTTCATATATTCACATATAGGCCGTTTAACCGAGGTCTTCTCCGAGCCCAAGGTATACCTTCAGGTCCTCATACCGCAAAAAGGAGTCAGTCTATTCTACACGACTGCCACTCCATAATTTGGTCCTTTACGAGCGGATTTGTCCAGCTTTTTAATATTATATGTACTTTCGCCTCGGCGTTAGTGCCACGAACCGCCATCTTGTTAATTGCATTTTGCTAATTCACCTTCCATATACTTTCTTATAGTAATTTCCAATAATGGCTTCTAACAAACTCGAAGCCAAATTAAAACAACTCATTGCCAAAAAAGAAGCTATTTATGAACGAATTAATCGTTTATACGATATAAGCAAAGGCATTTCCAATTACGATTATCGTTCGAATGAGCCATTTCTAGCCCAATCTGAGACTATCAGCGAACTTTATGACAAATTTGAAGTAATCATAGAACATATTAATGAGTTGAACTTTGAACTGAAAGAAACCCCACCTGATTACGCGGCTTTAAACTCGTTCGAAGAATTATATTCAGCGATTAAATACAAACGTAATCTAATTTTAGCCAGAGATAAGACTAACGTTGGCGTGTCACTTAAGAAAGGCCCTATAAAATTACCACCTATACAGATACCTTCCTTTGATGGTAAAATTGAAAATTGGCCAATATTTTACGAAATATTTCGTAGTAATATTCACGAAAACGCAGATCTGACGGACTCGCAGCGTGTCCAATATCTCATGGGCAAACTTACCCACAGTGCTTTAAAATTAACTGCAGGTATTGTTCCCACGGGGAGAAACTTATAATACAATTTGGGATTCTCTCGTTAAGAAGTACCAAGATAATCGCACTTTAGGTATTCATTATTTAAACAACATTTTGGACATTAAAAATTGTGTCAATAATACCGCTAGCTTAAACACTTTTATTGAAAAATATTCGGCGTCTATTGCAGCGCTCAAGCAGCTAAAGATACCTAAATTATTGGACTTTATGTTATTACATTGTGGTCTACGAAAGGTTGACTCTCAAACAGCCCAGCTATTCGAAACACATATTAGTGGAAAGGAATTGCCGTCTTATACAGAATTTATATCTTTTATACAAGATCATATAAAGGCACGCGAAAGATCACATACTAATAATTGTTCGCGGTTTGAAACGCGAGTGACAAATTCCACTAATACTTCAAAAACTTTCATATCAAATAGCGCGCCACGGTGTGAAATAGAAACGCCCTGCCCAATATGCGCAGGCGAAAAAACATCCATTGTTTAGGTGTGAGCAATTTAAAAATATGAGTACACCGCAAATTCGTTTCGATTTTATTAAGTCAAAGCGTGCCTGTATTAACTGCTTAAGCCTAACCCACACATTGAATAAATGCAAGTCGCGTTCGACATGCAAGTTTTGTAAAAAACAGCACCATTCATTGTTGCATTTCTCTGAGAACAATAAGCAGGACTCAACGCCAAGCGACGGCAAACCGGTTTGTTATCTAGCAGACGCCACGCAGTCTGCGCGCACTCAACCTTCGCCGCCAGTAGAAAATACCACTTCTGTGACGTTAAACACAGGAATGCGGAATTCAAATTATGTTTTATTGTCGACGGCTCAAGTGTATGCGACTCACAACAATGGTCATGACAAAATTGTGGTCAGGTGTTTGATAGATAGTGCGTCTCAGAATAATTTAATAACTTTGAATTGTTGTAAGCGCTTGAACTTACCTATAGTTAAGCTACATAACTCATCGTTACAGGGTGTTGGAATGTCCACGCAGCTAGTGCATGGTTATATACATATAACAATAGAATCGCGCGTTAACCCCGAAGATAAATATTATATTCATGCGTTAGTGGTAGATTGCATCACAGGTAAGTTACCCGCGAATTATATTGAATTAAATGACGACATGTCATATATAAATAAATTACCACTAGCCGATTTAACTTGGAATGTGCCGGGAAATATTGACATTATTCTCGGCGCGCAACTTTTTCCATATATTTATTTAGGTAATATGATTGAGTCGGGCAGTAGCGCCCCCCAAGCTGTCCTGACTAGCTTCGGTTACGTACTGATGGGAGGTGCGGCAGGTCATTGTGACTCGTTTTCTCAATCTTCCTCGTTTACCGCGCTGACTAATACTGACATTGAGTCGGGTTTACAGAAGTTCTTTGAATTGGAGGAAGTACCATTTTCACGGCTTATTAGTCCATCCGAAAAAGAGTGCGAAGACATTTTTTGTTCTTCCGTCACGTTTAAAGACAGTAGGTATTTTGTTGACCTACCCTTTTCGCGGAACCCCTCTGAGTTGGGTAATTCTCGTGCAGTCGCCCACCGCCGCCTGTTGGCCCTCGAACGTAAATTTGCGCACGTACCAACCCTACGCGAAAATTATAATAAAACCATCACCGACTATATATCTCAGGGTTATTTATCGGAAGTACCTGATTCTGAATTAACAGAACAGGGCTATTACATACCGCACCATGCGGTCATTAGGCCCGACAAAGATAGTATTCGTGTGGTTTTGGACGCCAGCGCTAAGACGCACTCAGGGTTGTCACTCCAATGACATTTTACATGTCGGGCCGAATTTACAGGCCGACTTATTTTTGTTATTACTTGATTTTCGTACGTTTCCCATAGCTATGACCGCGCAGATATTAAACAGATGTTTTTAAGAATCGGTGTTAATCCGCATCACCGCGAATACTTGCGAATTTTATTCCGCTTCAATAAGAATGAGCCTATTCGCACCTTTAATTTCAACCGCGTGCCTTTTGGATTGGCGTCTAGCCCTTACTTAGCCATGCGCACACTACGCCATCTGGCGTGTGAGCATAGCGACCGCTTTCCGGACGCATCCAAATTGGTAGAAACCCAGTTTTATATGGATGATTATGTTTATTCTGTTCCTGATGAACAAACCGCTATAAAGTTGTCACACAATTTAATTGATTTATTTAAATTAGGTTCCTTCGACCTTGTCAAATGGGCCAGCAATTCACCCGCTTTGTTAGAGACCCTCCCTGCGTCTCACCGCTTATCAGTTAATTTTTCTAGTATGGATAACAATATTAACAATTTTAAAATCCTTGGTTTAACCTGGGAGCCCGCTGAAGATACTTTTTCTTTGACAACCAGCCCAGTGGACAGTAAATGTACAAAACGCACCATTTTATCATTAATTGCTCGCTTATTCGACGTACTTGGCCTTGTAGCGCCGGTCGTTTTGTACGCTAAAATACTTATTAAAGAACTTTGGTTAGCCAAGATAGATTGGGATGAGGTACCTCCGCAGCCAATCATAGACCGCTTCACTGCTTTAGCACGGGATTTTCCCGCACTATCTGCTCTTAAAATCCCACGTCATGTTGGAGTTTTTGCAGAATCTGTCGTAAACATTGTGGCCTTTTGTGATGCTAGCTTTAGTGGCTATGGTTGCTGTGTATATTTACACATTTCTGATACTCAAGGTAATATAACGGTCCGCCTTCTTTGTGCGAAATCCAAGGTTTCCCCCGCTAAAGTAACAACACTAGCTCGGTTAGAACTCGTTGCTACTTTGTTGCTGTCTAAACTTGTTAAGGTTGTCAGAGAGAAGCTTTCTGCCCGCATTCCGATTGCCGGTACTTATGCGTTTTCGGATTCCACTATTGCGCTCTCGTGGATCCATTCTGCCCCTCATAGGTGGTCTATATTTGTTAGCAACCGTATTGCAAAAATTCAGGAAAATTTACCTGCCGCTTGTTTTAATCACGTATCAGGGAAAGAGAATCCTAGCGATTGTCTTTCACGTGGCATGCTGCCTTCAGAGTTAATTGTACATTCCTTATATTATAACGGCCCGTCCTGGCTTCGTCAGCCTATAAATGAATGGCCATTGAAATTTGTTCCGACGGAATGTGAGACATTACCGGAACTGAAATCTAAAACCTTTGTTGTTGAGGCTTCCCGTGCGGAACCACATATTATGGACACCTTAGTCAGCCGCGTGTGTTCATGGAACAAATTATTACGCGTATTTCTATATATTCTTAAATTCACAAAAAGATTGAGTGGTCGTAACGCTGTTGAGAATATTCAAACCGCTGAAAATTTCATTATCAGAATCGTTCAAAACATTCATTTTTCTACGGAATTAGATTTAATTAAATCTGGCAAACTTCCATCTAAAAGGTTGCGCAGTTTGTCCATATTTGTTGACGATCACGGAATCTTGCGCATCGGAGGCCGACTTTCCAAATCGGACCTACCCTACGAAGCGAGGCATCCTGCTTTGTTACCTAAACGCGCCCGCATAGTTGATTTAATTATCGATCATTACCATAACACTTATTGCCATACCGGTCCTGGGCTATTAATGTCCATCATAAGGCAGCGATTTTGGATATTGGATGGTAGGACAGTCATTCGCTCGCGTTGTCGCAAATGTAATACTTGCTTTCGTATTAAGCCTACTCACCCGACACCCAGAATGGCTGATCTGCCTGAGTATCGCGTGCGTGACGCTAAAGCCTTTGTACACACTGGGGTTGATTTAGCGGGTCCTATTGCATACATACCTATGCGTCGCCGAGGCCAACGCTCGCTGAAGGTCTACATTTGCTTGTTCATATGTCTAGTCACTAAGGCTATTCATATAGAATTAGTTTCGGATCTCACGTCCGAAGCTTTTCTTGCAGCTTTAAAGAGATTTATGTCCCGCCGTGGTCCAGTGTCTGTCATGTACTCGGACAACGGGACCAATTTCGTTGGTGCTAAGGCCCGGTTGAACGAAATCTACTCTTTTTTATTAAACTCGCGCATTCAGACCGACATTAAAGAAGAACTTCTGAAATGTCGAATTGAGTGGAAGACGTTACCGCCCCGAGCTCCGCACTTCGGAGGAATTTGGGAGTCCAAAATCAAAGGTATCAAAGCGCACTTGTACCGAGTGATAGGAAAGCAGCTTCTCACTTATGAGGAGCTCTTAACTGTCCTCGTACAGATAGAATGTCTTTTGAACTCACGGCCTCTTAGTGTTTTATCATCTGATCCGCATCCTGACGTTCTCACGCCGGCTCATTTTTTAATGTCCAGTCCCATTACTTATTTACCTTCTTCTGAATTAACAGAGGAAAGTATGAATTTGACAAAGCGTAAAAAACTTTTGGATCAACTCGTGTTATCATATTGGAAAAAGTGGCGTATTGAATACCTGCATACGCTGCAAGTCCGTCAGAAATGGTGCACTCACGATCGTCCCATAGAGATAGGCACTGTCGTTCTCTTGGAGTCAAGATAACGTACCGCCCTTGACTTGGCCATTAGGTGTCATAAAGGAGGTGTTTCCTGGATCGGATGGTATAATTCGCGTGGCTTTAGTCAAGACTGTGTCAGGCACATATAAGCGTCCTGTCACAAAGCTGTATCCTTTGCCTACCCAATAATCAAACCGCAACTTAATCAAACCGCAATTTAATCAACCGCAATTTAATCAAACCGCAATTTAATTAAACCGCTTATTTAATCATAATTTCTACCGTAGATATCGATTCGCTGATATTCTCAGACCGCTATTACCTCTAATCTACCCTCCTAGCTTAATCTATCTTATCTTATCTAATCTATCCACCTAGCTTCTTGTCTATATTTTAATTTGAAAGCTCTGGACCTTTCAAGGCGGGGAGCTATGTTGAGGCCATCAGCCTCCAATTTTTTTATACTTTCCTTTTCTCGACAAATTCGGTGACAAGACACCTTGATATCGCTGTCCCTTTTAGCAGGCAAATGAGGGAGCGAGATGGCATCTACTTGCCCTCCCCAGAGCATCGCAGATTGTCACAATTTAGTCTCGCATTGTATGTCATTGTGATTTGGCGTGTGTCCTGCGCCTCCGTGCCGCGCGCGCCCGTTACGAGATTCGCCGCAGATCTTCCAGGATATTCCGAAGAAACTACATGTTCTCCGAAGAAATCTGGTGATCACCAGGAGAAGCTTTCAGCCAGCGAGCGAGGTAAGCGATTATCGAGCCCCCTGTCGAATTGCCGAATTTGTTGAACTTCTACCTTTCATATATTCACATATAGGCCGTTTAACCGAGGTCTTCTCCGAGCCCAAGGTATACCTTCAGGTCCTCATACCGCAAAAAGGAGTCAGTCTATTCTACACGACTGCCACTCCAGTAGTAGTACAGAAGAAGTAGGTATAACTCTTGTACATTTTCATTTAGCAATCTGAGTAGTATAAGTACTACATGCAGTGCTTTGTAAGAACAAATAAATTATGTTTGTATCATATTTAATTTACGATTTTTTCGACACTGGTGGCGAAATTGTATGGGTCCCGCGTAGAGGGGCGCTATCGGCCGATCTCGGGCGCATTTTTGTTAATAGCACCCAATCTCGGTGGTACAAGTACAAGCTCGATCAAGTATATTTTGTAAACCCTGCTTTTGAATCCAGTAGTAAGTATATTTTATACTAACTGCTCCGGGGCTCTGCACCCGGAGGAAATTCTAGATAAAAAGTAGTTATTATTCTAGGTTTTAGTCTACCTTTATACCAAATATTTATTATTTTTTCACCATATTTAATTTCTATATGAGAGTACTTTAGTACTAAATTGCATCTGAGATGCTCAAAAATCCAAAAATAAATACCTTTATACCACATCGAAATCCGTCCAGCCACTTTTGCGTGAACAAACA
Source organism: Ephestia elutella (assembly GCA_018467065.1). NCBI lineage: Eukaryota > Metazoa > Arthropoda > Insecta > Lepidoptera > Pyralidae > Ephestia > Ephestia elutella. The sequence continues at coordinate 7,970,448 of CM031571.1, forward strand.
AACTAACATGGATAGTATATGGCCTGGTCCTTACAAAATAATATTGGTAGGATTATAAGCATTTTTTTAACGTCATAATAATAAGTTTCATAAAAAATATTAATAATGAATTTTGAAGTACTTAATTTATTCCAAATTGTATTTTTAGTTTGTAATAACCTACCCTATATTTATAAAAAAAAACTATTATAATTTATTTTATATGAAATTCGCCTGTGTCTTGTGCCGCTTAGTGTCCCCTCGCGAAGGGTCAGTGTAACAGTAGGGGTCCGATGACAACCCCAAGTAGAAGGGCTGTGAGACCTCCCTTCCTTTCATATGAGCTCCATAGAATTCCGCTTAGTCGAGTCGCGATATATTGCGATTTAGAAACATGTGTTTGTCTTGTGACGTTACTTTCTTTTGTCGGAACGCATCTTATCTTTTGTGGGCTGTAATTTGATATTGTTTGAGCTCATTTCGATTGATGTGAGGACTTATTTACTGATATGAGTTGTCTTTGATCTTTCTTCATTACATATACGTAATTTATCTATTCAAATACGATACGCGCGGTAATATTTATACTTCAAATGTTCTTTATACTTAACGCAATGTTTTCGTCAGTACCTATATGTAGAGTAGAATAAGTAATTGTTTTCCTATTGTATTTTATAGGTGGATAGAAGAAAAATTAATTTAAAAAATTTGTTCAACAAAATATCTGAAATTATTTTTCTCTACATTTAAAAATTATTATTATTGAAAATACGGAGCTCTGACGGATTCTGGCAACTTTTTTAATAATGGCGAGGTCATCCAAATAATCCAGCGAGACTGAGGACCTATTTATTTAAGCCAAGTGTCGGCGCTTGTCAGCCGCGGTATTAGTGGACACAATCCGAAGCAGTAATGACCGGAATTCTCAATAGCGGAGTACTTTTTGTGGAACACAGGCGTTATATTCTTGCCAGTAAAACCAAAAGTATGTAAGGGTGAAGAAACTATCATTTGAGCTCAATTTTTTTAATATCTGAGTAAACTTAAATAAATTTCGCTTCGCATAATTATCATGTTTTATAACTACTTACTTAATACGAATACTACTTCCTATGAGAACAGGCATACCTGTGTTCGTATATCATTAGGTACTAATTATATAGTAATGCACCTATGTCGTTTGTTACTCATAGTTATTTATCCTGTCGGAATTATCTATATCTATTTATATCGCTTTGAATATATTACGATGAAATTAAGCTATGTTAATCTGTATACACAATTGTATATACCTTATTTATCATCGTACTAGTACATCGGATCTCTACCAATTTCGTGTACTGAATAATTACAGTTCCAGTGTGGTTGAATTGTGTCAAGCAGCATTATAAGTTTCAGCACAATGTGAATTAGACTAATACCTAATTGAAGAAAATGAGAATTTCACGTACATTTAGTACATAAAACATTATATAAATAATGTGAAGTTTTACATAGTTACGAGTAATATACGTAGGTATGCTAATTGTGTTCCTGTGACGTTGTTATTAAAACCGTACAGAAATAGTAGTTTATGCAACTGATACATAATGAGAGGCATTAAAACATGAGTGTGGTTTTATGAAACGAGCCGAAAGCGAGTTTCATAATAACATCACACGAGTGTTTTATTGCCTTATTATGTACAGTTGCATACACTACTTTATCTTCACTCATAGAAACAATTAAAATTAAACAAAGTAACAAAGAAAATATTATGGCGGGAAATTAAGTTCAAACTACGAATGCGTGCGCCACTTTCTTCACAAGTTCAACATCCTTTTTTTCTACATTCAGCCTAAAACCATAGCCTAATTTAATAAATTAAAAAGTAAAAGTGGACTATAAAAATTAAAAAGTTATTTTATGATACTGCTGGCAGTACTATAATGACTTTTATTTTTTAATTTTATGTATGTGCGTTTATAAAGTACGTCTTTATAAAACAATCTTCAAATTCGTAATTCGAATATTTCGACATGAGTGTAGATAACATTATTACATTCAATAATTTTGGGCCGTCACATCCATAAACATTACACTTTGAGCTCTATAAGAGCACAAACATACAATTTTTATGTTAGTAGGAAAATGACAAGATATTAGGGTCAAATTTCGATTGTCACCGGACGAACACGTAGTAGTACATATATCACGTCTTTATCCCTCAGGCGCGGACTAGACCTCTGTCTCTCCAGACAGGCTGTTATGACCCCAGATAAAGTATGAAATTGGCTTGCACACAAAAGATATCTTTTTGATGTCTACTATTGGATAAAAAATGACTTAAGTATATTTCAAATCTATTGTGGTGAAAATAAATAGTTTTGAACTTTTTTTTAAATGTAATTTATAGCACTTACAATTTAAATTTGACAAAATTGTCATGCTTAAATTGTATTTAAGTGACGTAATTAATTAAATAGCGCCAGAGGCAACATTAAATTATCCAGTAATTAAATCAAGTTACACAAATGATCCTCAGTTATTTTCGGGATCTCTACCCGTGGGATTATTGCTTCAGTACTCTAAATTACAGTGTAAACTGATCATTATTTAGGTATAGCTAAATCTTTAAAAATCTATATTAGAAAAGATCGTTTTCAAATCCATTAGCTTGAAAGGTGTAATGAAAAAAGGTGGCAGTCACGGGACGCCCGGCAAATGTAAAACATCATCGTAGCACGACAGCGTCATTTTGCCGTCACGGCATTCGAGTCGATTTTACTGCCAAATCGCGGAAATAGACGAAAAACAAAGAATCAAAAATCATTATCATTCATTCATTCATCTCCAACATCACGCTTTCCATCTTTATAGTTCAACACTTGTTTCTTTCTGCCGATTTTTTATGTAATCCAACATTAGATTTATCATATAGGGCAATCTTTTGTAATTTCCGTTTCCTTACTATGTGCTAAAAATAAACTATCTCGTTGTGAATAGCTTTCGCGGATTTTATTTATCTGCGATATAACAGTCCACATTTACACAAAGGCCGGCAACACTCCTGCGATACCCCTGGTGTTGTGGTTGTCCATGGGCAGCGGTGAATACTTACCATCAGGTGATCCGCTTGCTCGTTTGCCCTATGTTATAAAAAAAAACAATACATTATCCAGTCTTCCTCAATCTACGTGACTGTATGTGTGTTGAAAAATGAGAAAAAATGGTGCTATTTATGGGACATTTCTTTTTAAAGCTGTTGTTCCATGATTTAAAAAGCCAATTCCATCGCTCGGCCTCCGAATGTTGATTCTCGGAACAAAGAAAAACTGGATCTTGATTGTGGTCCAACGAAATCACATTGTATAAATTGGATTTTCCCAATTTTTATTACGAGTATTTTTCTATTGCATTATTTAGATCCAATGCTCAACAACTTTATAAAGGACATATCGGAGATGTTTGGGCGCCTACTTACTGTCCGATTGAACTATTTATCCATTTTTATCTTTTCTTTGAGATTGGTTTGTAAAATAACTAACTGCATACGAATCCAAGTATCAAATTTCACCTCGGTAGGATAAGAGGAAATGGTTTAAAGATTCCCAGATTTGACTTAAAACAATGGGTACTCCAAGTTTCATATTAAACTTTCAGCTTGATATACCTATGCAAAAACATTTTTGCGAATGTTTACAAGCACCGATCAGATTTTAATGAGATTTTTCATTAATTACAGTTTGTTTATGGCTGAATGTTTAATATGGCAGTATGGAGTCCACATTAGCATGTAATTAAATGATAATCGGCTCAATAATACTGATGATTTGTGGGAGGAAAGGATGGCGTGCGAAGAGACGAGCGAGCGTGGGCGGCGGGGGTCGGTGACGTCACGCGCGCAGGCGCACAGGCGCTCTCCTTGATGTGTAGAGTAGGGGTGGTATGCAGATACGACGTATGACTTCAAAATACATACCTTTCGTTTTTTTTTCATTTGTAAAATACTAGCTGCACCCCGGAAATCTGTTCCCTTTATTATCGGGATATAAAAAATACCCTATGTTGTTATCTAAATTTTATTCATCCCGTGTACTTTTACACATTTATACTTACTACCTACATTACATTTGAAGGAAATAGTTACCGACATTTTTTCGCATTATATATTTTTTGCTGGACTAGAAAAAACTAAATCTCAATTAGGTCGAGGTCGAGAGTCGAGGTCGAGTGGGTAAGATATTCGCCAGTTTTAGAAAGGTCCCAGTACCGTCTGCAATTCCACTGCTTAATGAGTTTGTATGTATACCTACCAATCTGACTCGTGTATGGTAGTTTGTCATAGACCACCACTTTCTTCGGAAAACATCGTGAGGAATCCTCCACTCTGTATTTGATGGTTTATCAGTTAATGTGTGAAATGGATAAGACAAATGGCAAAATCATTCCATTAACATTGTCTAGAGTGTTGTTACTTGTGTCATATTTCACATAATCACATCGACGAGTATAGATGAGTAAGATGACTATCAGTACCGATTGCAAGGAATTGCAACATCTGTGTTTCCACATTATACTGCATCCAGCAATCCGTGTCCGCGGTGGCAGCGGGGCGACCAGTCGAGTCTGCCGAGAGTTGCTACGAGCGCGTGCTACGCCGCTCCGCTATCCGCTACGACGCGTAGTAACTCAGCTACGACGCGCACCGAATATATACGTTCGGAAATAACAGTGACTGTGCACACGAGGAATTGATAAGTGTAACGTTATTGTGAACCAAAACTTAAAAAGTGAGTGATCTACAACTACATAACAAAGGTATGTGAATATTAAATAAACCTTTTGGAGTGTCTGTTCCTTCTGGTGCTAGTGGCAAACTCTAATGTCAAGGACACGTTTATTGATCAAGCAGATGCGACCCTATGTTTACATTATAGTTTGTTCTAGTGTGTTATTTACATTGTCTATTACGAAATGTGCAGATTTTTTATAGGTAGCTTCGAAGTACCCGTCAAAAATTATACGCGACAAACGTTGGAAGTGGGATGACGAATAATTTATAAGATAAGGTGCCACCTTGCATTACAAGCTTCATGAATTGAAAATCCTCGAGGAACAAATTATACTAAAAACCTGCCGGGTTCTAACTGTCTTTAATAATGGAAAAGGTATTTTTATTTCAAATGCCATGAGGCGAGATGGATAAGGCTGTAAATAAAAGATATTTAATTATGTTCCTTTTCAAACAGTGTGAGTACCTAAATATGGAATATGGAATGAAATATGGAAATGAATTGTAAGAGGTTAAAAAGAAAAGGCACGTCATAATAAATGTGTGTTTAGCTTCAATAGAGGTGAATTGTATAATATTTTATTTTAACAATAATTAAGTAATATTAAGATATGTTCTTCAATAAGAGAACCTAGTATATAAGTAGGATAAATTGAATTCGATGCAATTAATTTCGTTTAATTCCTAAAAAATATTAGGTAATTGAACGTAATAGATTGCATTTCGTTCAATTATAAATATATATTTTTTAGGAAATATATTTTATTCGAAATAAAGGAAATAAGCCTTAATTTAATTGATGATAATATCCTTTTTTTCTCGTACAGATTAATCATAGAGAATTCCGTTTTTTTTTCTAAAAGGATAAAATTTATGTATCAAGAACCCGCCCTGTGAGGGCTGGCCCTCAGCCGTTTCTTTGTGTCGCAATCTTTATGCAAAACAGGTATTTGCATCAGCCGATAACCAATATTGATGCTAGCCCTTCCTTAGTGCTAGGATTATGACGATAGTACTTCTACCCGAAGTAATAAATTATTTTAGGCGATGAATTTTCTGTTTTTCATGTTTATATTTACATTTGTTAAATAGATAAGTACTTACATGAAAATATAAAATTTATGATAAAGGCAATATATAAATTATCTTTATATTATGTAGATTTTCTTGTAATTATTTGTAACACTTGCTTTTGCTATTTTTTTATAACGACAAGTTTGCCTGCGTGATTATCGATTTCTGTATGTGTCCATTATATGAGAATTGTTAATGCCACATATAATTTGATTATGCAGCCGTTTTGTCATACATCAAAATTTTACAATAGCAAGATTAATTGTAGAGCAACGTACATTTATATACTTATATGAAATTTATAATATTTTTTTTCATTTTCTCCACCATCTACATAGCAATCAATAAAAGTTTACAGGTTGTACATTACATAGGTATTAATTTACAAGATTGTGAGAGACTGGTGCCTAATTTGTTTAGGCAAAGCTTGTATCTCATATTACATTAAGAGTTTGTTGGATAAGTAGCGTCATGCTCAATCAGCTGGCTTCATCAATCATTAAATGATCTTGTCTGAAGTGATCTCACTCTTACATTAATAACAGATATAATAATACGTTCATATTGTACCTACTTGCACAACAAATATTTGAATCTATATAATACTCGCACGTGTGACCCGAACCCGACAAGTGACATTAGGACGTAATGACCGAGTTAAGTGGTGATCGAGGACGTTTGTGATGGTTGAGACTCTCCAAATGACCCGACAATCTCTCAGGTTACACTTTAAGAGCCTGTAAAATTTTATTTTTTTTGGCCTACTAATCGAAAATACTGCGACACTTTTGAAAAATATGCTTTTTCAATGTAAAATGTGTTGCTAACTTTTTTACTGATTATATCCGGAAATTTGATGTTTCTTATTTAGCCAGGTTTTTCGTTTTAACCCAGAATACAAAAATGATTCAGACTGTATTTAGTTAGTCGAATTTTACTATATTACAGAAAAAAATCCAAATAGTTTATCTACACATTACGGAAACTGCTTGCCTACATTTTATTGATTGCATAAAGCTTTCTATACACTGATCCGCGTGAATTCAGCTCAAAAGGCGGGTTTGCGAGTATTACCCTAAGCCTTCACTTCATAGTCATCACATCGCATATCTAAACATGAAAAGCGTAGCGTTGCGTGCACGTATCATTTTGGTTTTTAAGATTAAAGATTTTTGTTCTTATTCGTTTCTATTTATAATACCTGCATTATTGAAGATTGAAAAGTTCAGCCTCGAAAAGTTGATTATAGTTGGGAACACAAAGGGAAAAGACCTAGAGGCCGCTCACCAATAAGATGGTCTGACCAAATAAAGAATCCAGACACTCCAAAATTTTACACTGTCGATAATATAGTAGCCGTTGTAGACAGTTCGTCCGTTCCAGACTCATCCCACCATGACGACGATCTTCAGTCATGAAGGCCCGACCAGAGAAAGAGATTGAAGATTGAGCCATAACATACTAAGTATATGGTAACTAGAACGGAGCAATGAGATCTTAGTCTATAGTCAGAGGGCGTTTGAATGGGAGTCGTTAAGCAGAGAGCTCACTAGAGGCGCCCCAGTGCCCCCGTAGTTATTCTGTCGTTGACACCATAGTAGACATGGGTAATCTCGACTCCGAGGCGTGTTTCGGCTCACTGAATCTTAATCCACATTCGGTACCGACTCCTCTTAATGATTCCTACTCCTTATCGGCTCCCGCTCACAGACGTCCGTTCAACTCCGTTCGGTACCCGTTTCAACAGTAAATTGTTTTCCCTTCGTACTTTTCAGGCTTAGGACTGTCAATCTAATACTAATTATAAGGTAATTTTACTGTACATTAGTATTTGTTTTTAATTTTCATGAAAATAAAGATACATTAAACTTTTATGTGGATTAGATTGGCGTACTTAAAAATCAATCAAAACTTTTATATACACACTAATACTTTATACACTGTCAATTGTTCTTTTTTAAAAAAATATCCGTCTCGTTCTTTTCTCTATAAAAATCAGTTCGCATCTCACTCTATTATAACCGAACGCTATCCGATTCCTCCCGAGTCCGAGAGCCGGCTGGCGCTAGCGAGTCGCGACTGGCAAACGCGACGAAACGAATCCCGGCGGAACGCGGATCTAATAAGACTAATAACTCCCGTGAGTCGATAAGAATTGCTCGGACTAAGTAAGGGTTTCGACTCCGGCTAATGAATCGGCTCATTTAAATCTTCGAGTCCGGAGTTACCCATGTCTACACCATAGCAGGGTGGAAAGGAATGTTTTCCTATTTTCAAGGCGAACCTTTGTAGCAACTACAACTTTTAATTGGATCCCAGGCTTACTTTTATAAATTATTGTTATGATACCTACTTTCACTTTCATATTCTTTTTTGCCCACGTAAATTTTTATGTGTACTTATTTAGAAAAAACAAAATGATTTTATATAGGTGTCTGCAGTCAATTTATTTTTGTAGTAAAAGCTGACTGGAATTTCCATTTTTTATCTAAGTATATAAAAGAAAAAAATTAAATTGCCATAGATACGTTTTTAATTGACTACCGTCCAGTTTAGATAAATTAAAGGATCTGTTTAAACATGAGTGACTAAGATGAATGATAAAATATTACCTCGGATTATCCTCAACATTTAGAAGGCCCAGTTCAAGACGTTTGGACACAGCTGCTCAGCGGGAATAATTTAACAGTCGTTAAGGTAACTTCGTGGACTTCAAATTCTGACAGGCTTTACATAAGTTATTGTATAAATTGCTGTATATAATTTAAGTAATTACTTAAAGTTGGTTGTGAATCTAAGTGAAGGAAATAAACTTGTTAATGTAATTGAAAATTATCGATGTATAAAGTTCGACGTTACTTGTAGATACAGTTGCTTTAAAGTTTTATAAAGCTAATTATTAAATTGAAAAACTTTATATCCGAGTTTAAATAAGCATGCAGATTTAATTTTTGTGTGATCTATGAACAGAAGAATGATCCATTTGTAGGGAATAGAAGGATATTTTTAATTGTTTCTTTCATGCTGAATGTTTCTTTTATATGTATATACTTACTTTGAAATATTTAATTAAACTCCATATACTCTACTCTATATTTTATATAAATATTGAAGTTTTGTTTCTAAAAATGTCTGTTTTATCTCCAGTTTTGTTTTATCTATCGCTCTTGAAAAGCAGTAAAAAGAATAACGGGGTTCCTCGCAACATACTAGCTAAACAACTATAACAAAAATAGCCCCGAATCGTTCAGAACTGTAACAAAGTTAGTTGTATTACTGTCGAAGTGGGGCGCCAGAGATGGCAATCTTCGCAGATAGTAATGACAAGCTTCGGAATTCAATTATTGGAGACAGAGATGGATTCCAACGGGGTTGTCGAGATATGCATCTTTTCATTGATTTAATGGACATCGAGAATTAAAAAACAATTGTCTAAAAAAATGATGTTATGTTTAGAGGAAAAGGAATGATTTTAATTACCTAAGGTTAATTTATAGATTGGGATTGAAAGAAAAAAAAAAGGAAAAAGAGACGAGGAAAATAAAGACAGAGTTATAAAAAGCAAATAAAGGTGAAAGTTAGCGTCGTCGTGTCGTATAGGGAAGTGAAAGAGTTTGGCAATGGAAAGAGAAAGATGGAAGGAACTTCCTTACCTAAATTCTATGGTGATGGAATTGAAAGACAGTATTCAAAATTTGGTCGCGGGTTGCGCATGGATGCGGGCAGCGCAGGACCGGTCGTTGTGGAAATCCTTGGGGGAGGCCTTTGTCCAGCAGTCTTTTGACTGAGAGAGAGAGAGAGATTCAAAATTTATTAAGTATTGAATTCAGCCCAATCTTATGTTGTTTTTGTAGCTAATGAAAATAAAATAATCACTAGTATTTATTTCATTATATTTAGCTTTGCTAGGTCCAACTTGAATTACCTTTGGTCTTTGATGTCTGTCGTTGACAGGTCCACCCCTTTCAGTTAATGGGGAAGCCAAACAGACTGCGCATACGTTGTATGTACGTACAGAACATACAGCAAACTTCAAACAAATGTGACTGCCTGAGGCTTGATCATTTATTGAAATACCACAGGGAGATTCCCGGGCAGAGATTAGAGCCATTTCGTTTCAGCACAGATAGTATAATTAGTACTAGGTTTCAGCCATGTTCGAGGTATTTATGTAATAGTACTTTTTTACTACTTAAACAAGGGTGTGTTAATTCTTGTAACTAATAAATAGGTACTCAATAAAATTTCCGTTTTGAAGCATAGTTCTTTTTTACCCTTTAGATAACGAACTTTTGTTGAAGGCTTTTTCTGTAGTAAGTTATGATAAATCAGGATCTTGCCACTCAGAAAAAGGTTAAACCTATCTACTTTGGCTATTTGAGGAATAACCAAAGTTCGAAAAAATACATATAGTTAACTTGATTTTAACAAAAAAAATACTGTTATTAGTTAACTGGGTTTGGTTACATAATGCAAAAAGTTATGTAGTCGCTTTTTTGTGTTATGGGTTGATGAAAGTTTGGTTGTGTATAAGTAATTTGTTCAGTGTGGATATGGTACCTAATTTACAACACCTATCAGTTTAATTCTTCGTTATAATTGTAATTATATTTGTAAAAGCAGTACTCCATTATATCCAGAACATTGTCGATTACCTTTAACAGGCATCTACGTATATTATAGCCTAGGGAAACATCACATTTTCTAATCTTCATGTAAGTAGTATTTTACTACGAGAGAGTTACTATGGAAATTATTATTTCCATTCTATATCTTTACAATCAGAACCCCTCATTTCCATTGTGTTACTGTACCTTTAATGTATACCTGGCTTAATGCTGATTTAGTAGGTTCGTCCGGAATGAGACACATCCCTCTATTTGCCAAGGCCTGCGTGTCACCCCGACGACGCACCCTTACTGAATTCGGAGATAGATAAATTCCAGTCATTGGATATGGTAATGCATTACACTGTAGATGTAGACATAGGTATATACGTGTGAACATTGTTTTATATATATAAGTAAGTATACGTCATTCAATATCAGTTAACAGAGATACTTTATTAAACATATACCTTCAGTTATTTCTAAAATGTTTAATCTAGCATAAAGCACTGGATGCAGGCAGCTGCAAAGTGGTCATTTTAAAATCGGAGGCGGCATAGGTTCAGCAGCGACTACCTTTTAGCAATTAAACTAAATTCTTCCTGTCGTTCTTGGTAAAATTTCGCTATTAGTTTCTGAAATAAAATATCCTGATTGAAATACGGCCAAGCAGATTTATTTTTGGGTATTTATGACATTCGATTGGTGGATCCTGATCTTTTCTAAAGCTTGCTGCTGCTTTAAAAATCCAATTTTTATAAATGCTGCGTGTATTCTCACGTTTTTAACAAATTATTTCGAAATACATCCAGTATTCATTCGGAGCTGAAGAGCTGCACCTCATACATCTTTTCATAGCCGCTCACAATACGTTCTGTCCACAATTTCATTTCGCTGAGATACGACACACAAGCCTCGCAACTTCCCGAGAGTCCACACACAAATAGAGAGTAACAGATACAATGCTTCAAATAAAATATTATGTACTTCTTTTTAAAAGTCCGCTATTGGGCTTAAAACTGTCTTCAGAAAAATGGGAGGATTTGTCCATAATCGTTTCGCTAGGTTATAGTCTGATTAATAATATTATATACTATGTTTTTTTTTGGTAGACCACTTTGGTACGAAAACACATGTGAAAAATTTACAGAGAATTAAAAAATTAATGACAAGTGTATGTAAAACACAAATGCACGAAAACTTTTCCGCACTCTGGGTATTTCGTGTTATAGATCTTTTTTTGCTTACGGCAAAATTCAATACAAGCTTGGATACTTGCACATTTACCTCTATACCACCGCTGACACCGTTTTTACCAATAATTCGGAATATCTTTACGAAAATGGCTTTATATTTCAACTTAGTAGACTAAGTAGGTACAGCCAACTGCAGCATGTCATACGGGGCTTATCACATTAATCACATTATTATTCTGTAAAACATGTAATTATGTTTGTACTATGTATTGACGGCGCAGATGGACGGTCTCTATAGCACAGTTGAATGAATGAATGGATGGTTATTTACAGTAAAAGTGGTACAAGAAAATACAGTTAAGTTATATATATATACAGTACAGTTATATATAGTTCTAAAGTTCTTGCCTCCGAACCAAGATTTTTTTGGTTTACGGTAGCTGGTAAAACACACTTCAAAATAAAAGGAATTAAATTTCCCAACCTTATGGAATATAATATCATGTACATACTTTACAGAATTTTTTCTTGCTTAATACAGAATATTTCGGGGAAGGTTTTAAGCATGTTTGCCGCTAAGCACCGTCAAAACCGTATTTCAATGTAAATTGAAAAAGTTTCATCCCTTGGCGGCTCAGCGAAAGTAACAAACGTTTTAAAGACGTTTTTACTTTTATTTTATATAACTTTTGAACAAAGACGCAGTTTTTATAGGTATATTCTGAACATAACCCACTTTTGGAGGCGATATTATGTTGAAAATGTTTTCAGACAGTATCTTTAATTCTTTCTTAAATAAGTGTTAATATAATCGCCACTATTTTGGAGACACATGTATGTATTTGTCGTAGTTATAAACAATTTACTATTTGTTTTGAACGTTAAACATTGTATTTATTATCAATTTATACTTAACTTTTGTTCTACCTACAAACATCAATAGATGACGATTCCAATGTTCGGAAAAACCAAAACTGGTTAATGTAACACTGTTAAATGTATTGTATATTGTAAAGTGAATAAATAAATAAACTACATACATTACAACGGAATTACATAACACAAACCTTATAATATTTATCGTGTGACTACCATGTTTTTCAAAGGATCAAGACCCTATTAAAACTAAATAAGCAAAATAAGTTTAATAGCAACGAAATAGCAGGTATATTTAAAAACTATCCAGAAATTGCTTTGCAAACAGGGGAATATAACCCTACTCCAGGGTATGTCCGGGTACAACAGGTACAATCGATACCCCACCCCGGGTGGAGGCGTAAACAGACTGTGGAATGTTTAGATACGACATCTAGAGTTCCAGATATGCGCCTCTTGATTATAACTTTTGATCTATCTTCGGAAATTCCTTCCTTTGCGATGCAAATTAATTTAATTGAAAAAATCTAGTTACAACCAGTAGTTTCTCGAGATTTTATTTCATTAATAAACATGACTTCGCGCTTTGTTATTTACCTTTAAATTGTTTTTAAGGTGTTCATGTTTTTATGACAAGAAAAATTAGGTATTTACAAGTCTGAAGCATTATAGAGGTGAAGAACCTTTTCAAGCGTCACATTTTGTCCGGTAAATTAATTGATTAATCCGCAGCGCAAGTAACAATCAATAAATTCAATAAATTTAAGAACTTCGTTCTTGTCGGTGGAGTAATTTCCATGTATTCCTGTCTTCTGTTATCGATTGACCATTTGTCATTTTATTTGCAAGTAACAAAATTAGCACAAAATCAAACTCCAAGTTATTTGTCAAAAATTGAAAGTTTTATAACTTGTGCTTATCCAAAAGATTAAATTATTAAAACTTTTAAGTGAATTTAATCTCATATTGAGGTGTGAACTTAACGCCTAAAATTTCAATGAGAATATAAGCCGCGAAGACTGAATAGACCACAACAATGCAATTCAGGCCATTATTTTATAAGCTTTCAGTTGATAACTCTCTTTCGTTCCCGTGGTAATCCGTCTAGAGAACTCGTTTGAGGGGCTGCCGGAAAAATAAGCTTACGGCCCTTGCGAGAGGGTTCATAACTCGTACAAGGGTAACATTTACTTATCGACGTGGAAAAGGTACTTTAATACATTCAGCCGGGCTCCGCCGATCGTAAATAGCTAACTTTTTATATGTCCGCACATGTGGCGCGGGTTTAAATTTTGCTGAAACATTTTTAGTGCGATGTCCCGGTGTGCGACCGTGTCTTATGGTTTAATTTTATTGCTATACGGAAAAAAATATGTCTTAAATCATGATAGGATAGTTCCTGTCGTTTTTGGCGACTTCATTATACCTATCTCACGATTTAAAAAGAAACTGTAAATAAAGAAATTCGAATAGCTCTATCTTAATCTGTGGCTGCATGATATTTTCCAAAAAACACCTTTTTGTGGAAATAAATATTTAGGGTATCCCAAACACGAGAAAAATAGCTATCGCTTTAAAATTGGTAAGAGATTTATTTATATAGGAATGAGTCTATTTAATAATGTAATATGGTACATACTTGTGTTGCCTTTTCTTTCATTACTTCTGATAATTTATTGAGCAAAATATACAAATTTACGCAATAAAATTACAAAATTGGCGGTTTATAAGACTTAATTAATACCAACGGTGAAATCGAAGCGAGCTCTTTGTAAGTAAATATGGTATTTAAAAACTGTTTGTCCGGTTAATTACTCAATTAATTCGGTTTGTTTGGAATCCTTACGTTCTGGGGTTTCAGGATTAATGCTCTGTAAATTGTTGACTCGCCATCAATTGTGGAATTGAGGTGTACATTTAATTATTATTTTTGCAATGTGTTTATTGCATCTTGCTTATAAGTGATGGTATTATGGGTGTTTAATGTGCTTATATAACCTTTAAACTATCTAAATAATAGTTACAACTGTTTAAATAATAGGTATAAACGTAGTAGGTGCGACTAGAGTTTGTTATGTAATAATAACAGATTTTTAAGAGAAATTAATATTTAATTTAAATTAATAGAAAATACAATTTAAAATATAAAAAAAATACACCACACGGGCACGGACAGAGTTCCAAAGAAATCACGGATACGGCACAGACACGGATAGAGTTCCAAATAAAATTACGGATACGGCACGGACAGGATAGCCGGGGAAATCCCGACAGGGGGTAAAGTTTGTCCGGCGGCACAATAGGGTTGAAGATGTACTGGCGGTACAGTAGGGATGGTAGGCGAAAGTGAGTACCTTTAATCCAGGCTTCGGCCACAGGTCACAGCAGCACAGCAGGGGTGGCAGGCGATAGTGTGTGCCTTTATTCCATACTTCAATCCACAGGTCACAGCAACTTCTTCGTGTTAGATATTGATTAACGACGCGAAGGCTTGCAGGGTCCCGGGGTCAGCAGGCCCCGAGACAAGACCTTTATAGTTCGTACCGTTCTGTTTTCTCAGAAGATCAAGACTGACCCGGTCTGACATTCAGTGTCTTTATATAGGCCTCGATTTAGAATTTCGTATTGCTTCATAATTTTCAAATAAAATACGAAATTAGAACATTTGTGAAGAGGTTCGCATAGAAATTTATAGAATTTTAGAAAAATAAAATCTGACTTGTCACAATCCTTGACAATCAAAATTGTTTATAATAAGGAACGACATAAATAATTTTAATAAAATTTAAAGAAGTGATCATCGAAAAGTGTAGAAAAGTACATTAAATATGTTGGAAAAACATATATACTATAAAACAACCAAAAATGAAGATATAGCGGTAAGTTTAAAGAAATATTCCCTAGCAACGTAGAAATTTTACAAAAGAAAGTGTAAAAAAAAGAACATTTTGAGCTAAATAAGTAATCATAATAGTAAAATAGACAAGAATAAAAGTAAAATAAACATGAATACACTGCATTTCCCCCAAAACCCCTGAAAATTTTTACACTAAGTGAAAATTTTGAAGGTTAACAGACAACACTTTCATACCAGCCTATCATACCAAATCTTACATATTACAATAAACCTTTCATACTAAAATCGATCAAACTTAGGGGTAGAGCTCACAGTCAATGGCTCCTACTCCAAGATAAGTACCTGCCTAGTAGTACTACGTAACAGTTGGCTTATTTAAGGAGTTGTAATCCGCTCACGCTGAAATCCCATTGATGATGAATGATATATGAATATGATATGACTGAAGGCTTATTTTATGAGTAGTCAGCCGCTCATTAGAAAGAAAGTAATGTAATAAAGATATGATGAAAATATATACAAGTAAGAATGAGTATTAAGTAAGTATAGTACTTTTATGTATAATTTAACGTATATATTTACGTATTTCTTATGTATGACAAGGGCTTATTTTACGAGTTGTCAACCGCTCAAAGAAAGAAATAAATAAAGAGTACGCAATGCAAACTTGCGTAAAGAGAGTAGTGCACATTACATAAGTAATGCGAATTAAAGTCTCAACACAAGACTGTGTAGAGAGATGTAGAAGAACATTAAAGTTTAGTTCTTTAGTGGCTTAAGAGCCGATGATAGCAATGAAAATGAAAGGAAATGAGAAAATGTCAAAAATGTAACTAGTAATTGAAGATGGGAACAAACAAAAATAAAGTATATACATTAGTCAAGTAAAAGTAAAATTAAAATAAATTCTAAGTCTTGATATCCTTTATGTGCCATTTTGCACGAGAACCGCTAGCGTCCTCAAGGATATATACCAGTGGAGAGAGTTTTTGTATAACTTTACACCGAACGAATTTAGGTGCTAATTTGGCACTAAAGTAAGAACCGGCATTACTGAGCACATAGTTCTTACGCCAAACATAATCGTCGACATTAAATTCTTTTATAGTATGTCGTAAATTATATCGAACACTATTTTTAGTATGGGAGTCAAATAGAGCTACTTGTACTTTGTCAAAAATTGTCGCAAGTAATCCTATATTAGTAGCATAAATATCACGAGGTAAGAAAGTAAATTCGTCAAGGTTATTCGTAGGAGTATAAACAGAACCACAGCTGATAGTTTCCCTGCCAAAAACTAGAAATGCTGGGGAATAACCCGTAACTGCATTAACTGTACTGTTCATAGCATATTGGATTTTTGGAAGAAAAATGTCCCAGGATCTATGATCATCACCTACAAGAGACGCTAAAGCCGTAACAATAGTTCTGTTATACCTTTCAGTGGGATTGACTTGCGGGCAATAATGAGGTGAATAAAAGATAAAAGGTATTTTATAGTTATCCAGAAGTTTTTTGAATTCTCTAGATTGAAATTGAGAACCATTGTCCATAATAATAGTTTGAGGTACACCATGTATAAGAAATACAAAGTTTTCTAGGCATTCGATAATATCTTTAGCGATAGCACGTTTAAGGGGAAAGATTAAAGTATATTTAGAAAAACAACAATTCACAACTAGGATGTGTTGATTGCGTTTTTCTTGTCATGGGAAGAGGACCCATTAAATCAAGAGAAATACATTGGAAGGGTCTTGAGCAAATTTTAGGTTTACCCATGGGACCATAAGGTGAATGATTAGGATGCTTATAAGCAAGACAAGACTCACATTCACTTATTAATTGAGCAATGTCTTTGAACATTCCTGTCCAATAATATAAAAGAGAAAGTTTTTTTATAGGTTTTAAAAATTCCAAGGTGAGGTTCACCAGGCAAACCATGATTACTTTTAATCAGATTTTCTCTATCACCAGGATGAGGAACTTCTTTCCATACGAAGTCATCCGTTATAGTATGAAGGGAACGAGAAAAACGATAAAGCTTATTGTCCTTAATAGTATAGTTTGGAAAACTATCAGGATTGTTTTGACAGCCTTGTAAAACTTTATTATACTGTTCTTCCACCGTTAAAACTGAAACATTTAAGTTAGTTTTATTATCCGATAGATTTTTTGAACGAGATAACAAATCCGGTACTACATTTTCTTTACCTTTTTTATGTTTTAGAATGAAGTTAAAAGAAGATAGACGTACAGTCCATCGAGCAAGTCTGCCAGAAGGATTTGACAGATTTAGAAACCACTTTAGAGCAGCATGATCCGTGTAAATGACAAATTGTCTGCCATTGTCTAAATAACAACGCCAATGTTCGAGAGCAGTGATAACAGCAAGGGTTTCTCTCTCTGTAGTAGAATAGTTTTGTTCATTTTTATTAAGAGATTTACTCATATAAGCTATGACAACTTCTTTGTCTTCTTTTATTTGAGTAAGCATAGCTCCTATACCAAAATTTGATGCATCAGTGTGCACTGAAAAAGGGAGATTGAAATCAGGACAAGAAAGTACTGGTGTAGTTACTAAAGCTTCTTTTAATTTAAGGAAAGCTTGATTAGCATCTGAGTTCCAAACAAATTTAGCAGCATTTTTACCACCACTATTTAGTTTATTAAGCGGAGCAGCAATAGTGCTAAAATTAGGAATAAATCGACGGAACCAGCTACATGTTCCTAAAAATCGACGAACTTCTTTACGAGAAGATGGAATAGGGTATTCCAGAATAGAATCAATTTTTAGGATCAGCACAAAGACCGTGTTCATTTACCACGTAACCTAAGTATTTTAATTCGTTTTTAAAGAATACACTCTTTTCAAAGTTAATAGTTAGACCGGCATAAGATAGTTTTTCAAATACTTTGATTAGAAACGATATATGTTCCTCGAATGATTCGCTAATAATAACGATATCATCAAGATAACAAAAGACTTTATTATCAAATTCAGGAGTAAATAACGTATCCATAAGACGTTGTTGAGTAGCTGGAGCATTAGTAAGTCCGAAGGGCATGACAACAAATCTGTACATTCCTCTACCAGGCACATAAAATGCTGTTTTATCTCTGTCAGCAGGATTTAGGGAATTTCCCAAAAAGCTTTAGCAATATCAATGCTAGAAAGGTATTTAGCATTTTTTAAATGATCCAGTATTTCATTAATTAAAGGGAGACTATAAGCATCTTTTCGAGTAATTGAGTTAAGTTTTCTGCTATCGACGCAGAATCGCCATTCGCCATTCTTTTTAGGAGTTATTAAAACGGGAGATAACCAAGGACTCTCACATTTTTCAATAACTTTCCATTCAAGCATCTTATCAACCTCGTTGATTAGCGCATGTTGTTTTATAGGAGAAAGTCTATACGAGCGTTGTTTAATGGGAGGATTATCGCCAGTATCGATTTTATGACAAATTAGGTTAGTTCGACCTAACTCACCCTTTTCTTCAAAAGAAATACTTTTAAAACGATTAATGATATCATCAGCGATATCCTTCTGAGATTTGGAAAGATTATCGTAAGGTAAAATTTTTTATCGTCTGAAATTGCAAGACAATTATTATTAAATATTGTAGAAAATAAGTTAGGTACTAAGTTAAACTTTTTCCAAAAAATCTACCCCAAGGATTAGTGAGGGAGTTATTTCTGGGAAAACGAAAGCTCTAATTAAGTGAGTTTGACCATTAAAAGTAATAGGAAGATCAAAGTGACCTAGAGATTTGAGTTTATGATTATTAGCAGTAGACACAACAACCGACTTAGACTTGGATAACGAAAAACCCAATTTCAGAATTTCAAGATGTGAATTTTTTCCTAAAATAGTTAAAGAACTGCCACTATCTAAAAGTCCTGATAATGAAACATTATCAATTGATATATTGATAAAAGGACGATTAGAATCCTTTTCATTCTCATAGAGAACAGAAGAAGTTCTATAACAGAGGAAAAAGTTTTTTATTGTTAATAACCAATCATTCCAATCTTTATGATTAAATTTATTATCCAAGTCACATTTTAGTTTTTTGAATTAGTTGAAGATTTGCCTGCATTACATTTAGGGCAATCAGGAGTTTTAACATCCTTTGTACCACATTCAAAACATATTAAAAATCTAGGTTGAGGACATTCGTTAAGAGAATGACCATTGGTACGACAGCGTACGCAATAGATATTAGGGTTAGGAGATACACTATCAGACTTATTAATTGTATTTACAGATTGCTTCGATTGAGGCTGAGAGTTATTTTTATTAAAGTAAGTATGTTTTTGAAACTGAGACTGAAAATTATTTTTTGTTGAAGAATTGTTTAGCATTCGAAGTAGAAGGGGAAGGTAATTTATAATTAAATTCTGAGCTAAAAGAATTATTTTCATTATCAGGTTCCTTAAAGTTTTTATCTCTATCTAGAATTTTCTCATAACTTTGACAGGTATTGATCAAAGAAACGACAGAGTCAACATCTTTTAAGGCTACGAACATCGAATAACAAGGTCTTATGTTCCTTAGTAAAATTTCGAGTTTCTCAGACTCGGAAAGTTTTTTGGTAAGACGTGAGAACATACCGAACATAATTGAGATATAAATTACAATTGGTTCATTGTCACCTTGGGTTCGATTCCTGATGGCATTTAGTAGTTTATAGTCGTAGTCAGGTTCACCGAAGTCTCTTATCAAAAGATTAGTAACTTCGTCCCAAGTTAAGTTAGAATTTAGTTCTTTTTGAAATCTAAACCAATGTAAAGCATTGTCAGTAAAAATTTCGAAAGCTTTGTTTAGAAGTTTCTCTTTCGAAATATTTCGAGAAATACGAAATTCTTCTACTTTTTGAAGAAAAGATTTCGGACAGGTTTTACCATCATAGCAAATCTTTTTTAGGTCGTTTAAGGAAGAAGGAAGTACCAAATTTTGTAGGATTTCAGGATTGAAACTACTGAGAACAGAAGAAGATTGAGGAAGAGGTGAAGTTGTAATTTGAGGAAGGGGTGGAGTGGGCGTGGAAACATTTTGCTCTGCGTTTAGAAAAGTAAAAGGTTCAAATCGTTTTTCAAGTTCGACAAATTTATTTTTGAGGACATCAAATTCTTCTTTTTTATCATTGTGTAAATCTAAATCAATTCTATCTAAGCGATAGTGTAGATGATTTAAATAAGTCTCTATTTTAGGAAGAATTTTTGAGTTACCCGACTCAAGTGAGACTAATTTTAATTCAGTGTAAGTTAATGTAGCTTCAATCCCGTTGAGATCATCCTCAACTGGCAAAGGAGAATCTATAATGTCATCGCTTAATATAGATTGCGTAAGCGAAACGACTTGTTTTTTTAATTGAGGGAGCTTATCAGCTGGTTCCTCCAGTCTAACCTTGACTTCGTATTCTAACTCAGCTTTATTGAGCAGACTATATGCAATTGGACGAGACATTTTAGTAGAAGTTTAGGAGTACTTGTACAAAGTAAAGTACCTAAGTATAGTACCTTAGTTTAGTAAAAAGTTAAAGTCAAGTTATAGAGTCTAAGTCCAAGTCAAGTTAGTCAATAAAATAAATATTTATTGAATAAATATTGAGTATTAATGAGTTTAATGTGAAAAAGAGACCAGTGTGAAGTTAATTTAGTGTTTTAGGTCGAGAATCTAAGCCAAAATTAAGAGAACGTGTAGGTGTGTTTTTTAGAATTTAGAGGAGAGACAGAGCCAAAAGATGCGATGGGCGCCAACTGTTATGTAATAATAACAGATTTTTAAGAGAAATTAATATTTAATTTAAATTAATAGAAAATACAATTTAAAATATAAAAAAAATACACCACACGGGCACGGACAGAGTTCCAAAGAAATCACGGATACGGCACAGACACGGATAGAGTTCCAAATAAAATTACGGATACGGCACGGACAGGATAGCCGGGGAAATCCCGACAGGGGGTAAAGTTTGTCCGGCGGCACAATAGGGTTGAAGATGTACTGGCGGTACAGTAGGGATGGTAGGCGAAAGTGAGTACCTTTAATCCAGGCTTCGGCCACAGGTCACAGCAGCACAGCAGGGGTGGCAGGCGATAGTGTGTGCCTTTATTCCATACTTCAATCCACAGGTCACAGCAACTTCTTCGTGTTAGATATTGATTAACGACGCGAAGGCTTGCAGGGTCCCGGGGTCAGCAGGCCCCGAGACAAGACCTTTATAGTTCGTACCGTTCTGTTTTCTCAGAAGATCAAGACTGACCCGGTCTGACATTCAGTGTCTTTATATAGGCCTCGATTTAGAATTTCGTATTGCTTCATAATTTTCAAATAAAATACGAAATTAGAACATTTGTGAAGAGGTTCGCATAGAAATTTATAGAATTTTAGAAAAAATAAAATCTGACTTGTCACAATCCTTGACAATCAAAATTGTTTATAATAAGGAACGACATAAATAATTTTAATAAAATTTAAAGAAGTGATCATCGAAAAGTGTAGAAAAGTACATTAAATATGTTGGAAAAACATATATACTATAAAACAACCAAAAATGAAGATATAGCGGTAAGTTTAAAGAAATATTCCCTAGCAACGTAGAAATTTTACAAAAGAAAGTGTAAAAAAAAAGAACATTTTGAGCTAAATAAGTAATCATAATAGTAAAATAGACAAGAATAAAAGTAAAATAAACATGAATACACTGCATTACAACTGTTTAAATAATAGGTATAAACGTAGTAGGTGCGACTAGAGTTTCTCGAGTGCGAGTTTCTTCACCATGTCCTAGATAGTACTTAACTAAATATCAAATAATTTATCGTCCTACTGTACTTCATTTGGCAGTGGGATCCTCGAACGGAATAAATAAAAAAAAAAAAATTGCATTCCGCCAATGATCCCGCGGGACCGTCCAAAGCGGTATCTAACGCGGACTATTCGGTGAAGGACTTGTTACTGGTTGGTACCGGTACCAAATTATTGTGGTACCGATAACAAGCCCTGATGTAAAGCAAACTTTCTTTCCAGTTTACCACCTCCAAACCGCCACTAATCTGTTTTATTTTCGATTCTTTCTCCATTGTTTTATCCCTTTCTTCTTATAAACTAACGGGTTTCAAACTATCCCTTGACATTGTGCCTAAAGATGTGTGAAGGGTACTTGTAAGGTGAGGACACACAATCAAACAGCACCGGAATTACGGAAGAGAGCAATTCCTGCCAATTGGCGAGCCATTGTCGGGGATTGTAGTTGATAGCCCGCATCTTGCATGCTATTGTGAAATCTTGCTGATATGTTTTTATATGTAAATTACCTATTAGAAGAAAGTATTTTTAATAGCTATAATAGCGATAGTGTGGTGTAAGTTTGAAAGATCAAATGAGAAATATTGATGTCAGAGAAATGTGTTGAATGAAAGAGGATGTAGTGACCAGAATTGAAAAAGGAATGTTAAGATGGTTTGGGCATGTTGAGAGGATGGATAAAGCTGAGGTGAATAGAAGAGTTGGTCAGGGTCGACCTCGAAGAACGCACTTCGACCAGATTGCGGACCTCCTTAAAAAGGGAGATATTAGGAGCACCCATAACCGGAGAGCATGTATGAAGAGAGTGATGACTGTCTACAGTCATACAGATCTCTCTTGCTTCCTCTAGGAAGCAAGAGAGATCTGTAAGGATCGTAGCAAGTGGAAATTGCTAGTCGTGATAATATAATACGAAAAAGGCGTGATAATATGTATATGTATGTATAATAGCGATTATGAAGGATTTTAAGATTTGAATAGCCCGCTATGAGCTTCGAGCATCAAGGACTTCCACGCGCGGAGTCTGTATTAGCTGTCATTATGCTAGGTTAGTACTATAATCTTTAGTTATACTTGTCATAAAATATATGATGTAGGCACGTGGATGCAGGGAACGGGAACGATAGGACATTTCGTCAGCGTCAGCCACGAGCCAACGGCTGTGACCGCAGATGGTGATATGAGTGACATTTGCATTGCCGGAGCATATATAGTATTTATAGTTTTTACTTATTCTAGTAAAAACATCATACACTTTTAGATATTATTCAATTTCTTTAGTTTGTGTAAGTTGAAGTTTATTGTAACAAAAGCTGCGCTCGCGGCTAAGCTGTGGGATTTTGGATAACATAGAGCTTTCTTCATGTACCTATGTGGCTATTATACACCTTAATTATTTTTTTAAATACAACTGGTAGTTTCAGAGTTTAGCAGAGTTTCTTAAGAGTTTATAGAACATTATCATAATTATTCGCTAGGCCTTACTTATGAGCGGTAATTTACACCCAACGTCTAATTTTCATTTCACAAGACGCTCTTCTAACCGTAAGTGCAGATATTTTTAGACATTGAATTATGCTGTGTAAACCTACCAGTAATAAGGTCACCCACAAGAAACCGCGACGGGGCGGGGGTGAAAATATCAACGAAATGTTAATTTATAGAGCAAACCGAGTCGTAAAAACGGTAAAAACTGCGTCGTAAAAAGCTGTTATTGTAAATCACCCAAGTATAGGCAGCAGCAATGAAGATCTTTATCATTGCCACTATTTCTTTTTCGCGCGGCGTGGATTGCTGGCATTTTGTCATTATAGGAAATTGATTTTGGATATGTTTCCGTTGTTCTTGAAAACTACTGTTTCATTATGTGAATACAGTTTCTCATATTGAAAAAGGAATCTTTGTCAAATAAATTATTAGATACTAAATACATACCCACCCCTAGTATATTATTTTATATACAGTGTCGCACTGTATATCTGAGATACTGACATTAATTAGCTAATGATCAGCCATTGTTAGCTCATGTGTCTCCATTTACCTATATCTACCTATTATGCGAAATACCTGTTTGAGGCCAATAGCTACATAGCTATAGCATAGCTATCTAATAAATTACTTAGATTCTGTTACCGACGTATTCGATTCAGTGGCGTAGGCACATTACTATTGGAATCACTATATTACTATTATCATGATAGTCTACTTTGAGGACTTTTTGAATACCTGTAACAAAAAATATTATAGACTAGCTGGCGCCCGCGGCTTCGCTCGCGTTAATCCTTCCTTAGCGGATGCCTTCGTCATAACATCTACCTGCATGCTAAATTTTAGCCCGATCCGTCCAGTGGTTTGGGCTGTGCGTAGATAGTTCACTATGTCAGTCACCTTTGAGTTATATATATTCTTATCTACTCTGAATAAAACTCGTAGATTTAAGTTTATAAACCCCTTTTATAAAACATGGATCATATTTCTACACTTTATATATGGAAACACAATAGATCACATAAACATATGTAAAGCTACGCGCACTAAACAACCATCACAACCCATCGCTGGTGGAGTCTACCTCAGACTACTCAAGACTGAGGGGCTTCATGCTGCATCTTGACAGGACTTTTTTTTTTCAAATCTTAAGTCAGCTAACAATATATATATAGCCGCGCGAATTTGTTCCCGTTGGAATGACTTGTCTCATTGTCCCATGCCTTGTCTCATTGTCCCATGCCTTGTCTCATTGTCCCATGCCTTGTCTTATGGCCATCAAATGACACTAGTTCCAGGTTCACACTGGAAACAAAAAAACCTGAGCTCTAGCAGATGCTCATTAGTATAAATTTACACCATATATGAATAAAGGGGACGCCATTTCCCAGCAGTGGAACACACACAACACCTATAGGCTAGAATAAAAAAGGTAAAAATTTATAGGATGCGATACACCGAAGAGGAGCGCTAGTATTCATATAACTCAGGCAGACCCGCCCTCTCTCAAATTGAATGCTGAGGTGGGCTCGCCTGTCATGCTGAGATGAATCTTTGGTTATTCGAGAATTCCGCGAACATCTCACGCCCCAATAAATAATGTGAGGTAAAATACAATTTTGTGTCACCTTTACAAAAAATGTGAAAAAGACTCTTTGATTTTCTGTTCTATAGAATTTCTTATAACTAAATGCGAATTTTTAAACATATTTTGGTATATTAGCTCTATCATTAGGTAACTTATGGAATTATTTTGATACTAACTTGATAATGGAAGGCTACATTAAAATATATCTCTCTCTCTCTTTTTAATCGTATTTCCTCATGACTGAGGGTCGTGGTCATTATATGGAATGAAACACACACAACGACTCTCTCGGCAATTTTAATGAAGTGGTTTGCCATTGCCTTCTCTATTTCACACACTAGCTGATAATCATCAACACAGAGTGCAGGTTTCCACATAATGTTTTCCTTCACCGGAAGCAAGTGGTGGTCGATGAAAACTAACATGAGTCAGATTGGTATACAAACTCATGTAGCAGGGGCAGGATTCGAACCTGGGATTTTGCATCTACAGGCGGGCGCTCTACCACTCGGCCACCACCGCTTCGAAATATACAAGGATGTAAAATATTTATAGAATATAAAAGGAAGGAAAAGTGAAAGACAATCAAGGTATATGAAGCAAATAAAAGAAAAAAGTGAGCGTCGTTGTTCGTATCAGGAAGAGAAGAGAAAAATGAACAAAATTTGCATTAAAGAACCTAGCTCTATCGTGACCTAATATTTATCAATGATCAAAGTATAGTAGTGCATTATTTAGTACAATATACAATTTTCGTAGCATGTAATCATGGCAAGCGCAAACCACATCAATGGAACACAATTGCCTTAAAAGTAGGGTTACCAGATGCCCTGAAAAAGTTAGAATATTTTAGGTAATATATTTTTATTTAAAACTAAGTACTTACCTGTAGTTTGACATGATTGAATGGTCAGAGTTGACGATTTTCATCTGAACCTAGACATTAACATCATATTTGCACTTGCATTTAGATCAAGATGTCTTGATTTGACACCCCGAATATTAGCATTCTTATTATAAGGTCATAATTGTATGTGTTCTCGATCTCAAACCCGAACAATCTATTAAATTCATTTGTGGAAATATTATGTTGTCCTGACAAATGCTGACTTCTGGCAACCCTACCAGAGCAGACTCAAAGCGGCCTGATTTCATTTCCTTACTAAAGGTAATTTAAAGGCGGAGACACAAGACCGGAATAAGCCCCAGATTTCTGTCCCCGCAATATCATATCTTATCCCATTTCCACTTTGGGCCGTTTTATTACGATCCGTAAAAACAAGGATATACGCTATCAAGAGTAGTTTCTGTTTGTAGTGCTTCGAAGTTAAATATTTAAAACAATAATCTCCAGGCTTGCAATTGTAACATGGGGTGGTTGCAAAGAGTAATATTGTGTAGTGCCGAAGGGTGTGAGGGGGCGCCAATCGATACGCACCCCTATACCGGGCTTAATGCACCCCAAACATGACCGTGTTCAAGGAAAGCGGAGTGCATTTTAGCTTAGATACGCGCTTTTCAATGTAGGCCGCACTGTGAAATGTTTTGATTTCGGTCTTGTTGAATAGTAACATGAATTTAACAAATTGATTACAATAAATTACATTACTGGGATTTATTTTGTTTTCATTCATACGTGGCTCAAACTTGCACACTGTGGATTACAAAGGTAAAAGTGATTATCCTCAAGCTTACCTGATGAAAGAAAACATACAAAAAGTTGTTTACAGAATACCAACTCTACGTAGAATTCAAAATCCTTTACCAAATCCTTGGTATATCAACTTTGCGAAAAACGACCATTGATTTACGGAAACTACCAACTACTTTTTAAAATTACGTATGATCTGTTACGTCAACCTTTATTACGTTCTTTTGCGCTTTAAACACTTAACTATGACCCGTTAAAATCATAGTTATGATTATGTTTTATAAAGAAAGAAATTTGAACAGCAAAGTAAAATAAATGTGACCGATGCCTGTACTGGCGTTCTAAGTAACATTACATTTTAAAGCACTGTTAAGTGTTTCCGAGATTTTAATGGACTACAATACAACAATTCCCCTGGGTAAATATTAAACGAGCCTTTTAAAACGTTCACCAAAGCCTGAATGCAAAGTAGCCTCAATTGCATTGTAGATGTCGCCAGCGGCGCCGCGGATGCAGTCGACGTCTCTCAAATAAATTATTTCTTCACAATATATTTTATAAAAACTACGGGGAATTTACTCCGTGTTAAGGACTTTTTTCCTTTTTATTTTCCCTTCATTACCATCTCGTCCTTCTGTACTCTTTTGTTTTGTTATCTACTTTGTCTTTGCTATTCATTAAGAATCTTGATTAAAGTTTTGATTTTTAATATAAATAATAATGAACTAGGGCGCTTCTTTTGAGTATTTTCTTTATCGTATTGAACAGTGCATAACTTGATTTGAACAAAAACTGCATTGTTTTTTTTTATAAATGTATAGGCGCATAAAAACAATAGAATTGTCAATTGTCGTACCAATTTTCAGTTATAATTACATTAACTTTAGGCTGTTTTCCACTAGAAATGTTCTAAGCGGTGTATATAAAAAGGGTGTTCACCAAAATGTATTTTTTCCATAGATTAACTTTTCTTAAGACTGTTGTAAATGGGTTCAACGCTAACATATGTTTTACATATATAATGCACATATGCAGCTTATCAAAACATCACTAAACTTCAAATAGTTTCGATAGGTACGCATTAGCATTGATAAAAACTGTCACATACTTGAGCCATGACATCTCTCTGCTCAGGTAGCTAACTATTGTCTAGTGGAAAGCTAGCTTTACGTGTGGTGTAAGTTAAGCTGCGGTGGCATGGATAAAGTCGGTATGAGGCTTTAAGTGTCTAGTTGTTTAGACAGCTCACTCGCTGTCTAGCCCTCAAACAGTCTGCAAATCCTGCCTTACTTCACTCGCAAACCTGTAGCATAATACATAGACATTTAGGTCTACGCATGCTCCGACTCTTTAGTCGCGATGTTTGATTAATCTATGGTGTACTGTGATTTATTAATTCCATGGCCTATATTTCCATTGGATTTATTTCTTCTTTCTTGTCATGTTAGAACATTAGAATCTTGACTCACTTGCCTTGTCATATTTAGGTTAAGATATTTTTACGTCTTTATATACATAGTATCCTATTTCTAATTAAAAAAATACTTTGGTCATACTTACTTAATTAATTATTTTTAAAAGCTCATAAAAATAACATCTCAGGGGTTGAAATGTGGGACGAGATTAAATTAAAGCAGTAAAAAAATAATTACTTCACCACGCCTTAAAATTCTTCAACTTTTCCTTTTGAAATTTATGGGAAAATTTAAGTTGGGAAAGAAATTGGTAAGTTTGATGTTACGGTAAAAGGACGAGAGTTTCTTTATTAATTATATTATTCAGAATATTATTTTTGTTTAGTTTAGTAAATTTATACTTAATAGGTACGGATAGTTTTTTTAGATTAAATTTTAATATGAATTATTTCTACTTATTTTGATAAAATTTAAAGTAATTTTAGACAAAAGTAAATTAATATTCTACTAAATGCGAAAGTTTGGATGTGAGTTTGTATGATATTACTAGACGGATTTCGATGAAATTTGGTTTTCGGATGGAAAAATACCGGGAATAGCATGTAGGGTACTTTTTATCCTGAAATTACCACGGAAACAAAACCCCGAGCACAACTAATAAAATCAAAATATATATAGACAAATCACACCACCCACACATAACTAAGTAACTTTCTTTACTGGCTCAACGATACTATCCATACTAATATTATAAATGCGAAAGTTTGGATGTGAGTTTGTGAGTTTGTGAGTTTGTGAATTTGTGAGTTTGTGAGTTTGTGAGGATGTTTGTTACTCAATCACGCAAAATCTACTGGACGGATTTCGATGAAATTTGGTACAGAGGTAGATAATGACCTGGAATAGCACATAGGCTACTTTTTATCCCGGGAAAAAGCACTGTTCCCGTGGGAAATTCACGCGGGCAAGCCGCGGGCAAAAGCTAGTATTTTATAAAACATACATAGGTAGATCCAAGACCGAGTCCAATCTAAAAGACTTCATTTTTATCTTAACTTGACCAGGAATCGAACCTAAGACCAAGGCTACCACTGCGTCACGACATCAAACTAATCACACATTTTCTGCAGATAAAGAGCGCGATAATACTCAATATTTTCTTTTCTCAGTAAAAGTTTCTTATTTCCTCTTGATACGATCCGAAGAGACGTGAAATCCATTGTCCATTCTATTGTCGGCTAACCAAAGATGTAATCGCCTTTTCTATAATCACATAGAACCAGCAGACCTATTTTTTACAAGCTTATTCTATTTGAGCGTTATGATAGGATAAGAGTGAGCCTGTCTCTATAATACATACTAGCTGCAGGCACGGGCTCCGCTTCCGTCAGATTTCGCGATAAAAACATACCTACTATTTTTTAAGTTTTACTCTAACGTCGCGTCGTATAATCTATTCATGTTATTGAAATAGCTGATTTGGAGATAAAAATCTATTGTAATATCTTCTGTATACTCATATCAAATGCTAATTAATACATTCATTCATTCATTCATTCAACTTGCACTATTTGTCTAGTGGATTTTGGTAAAAAGTCTAGTTAATTTTGTAAGTTATTATACTGTGATTTATAAGTGACAGTTTATTATTAAATACATAAAGAAAAAAATAATATTTTTTTAAAATATATTTTATGAAAGCTACAAACTATTGCGTTTGGAGTAGCCCACCGTTGAAAAGGTATGCAATGAAACTTTTTGTTCCGTATTGTAAAGTTTTTGAACATCCCACTGGCTTTCAACAGTTATACGTAAACACATTTTGATACAAAGTTCCACCGTGTCATGGGCAAAATACTTCAAACGGAACATTTAGAATGAGTGGCGAGTTAGAAAAGTTCCGACGATTAATCATTGTAGGGCTGTCAGGGATTTCGTAAAACTTAGTCGGGTATCATTATGACAAGGGTGTGCTTGCACCTGCCATTTGGAGGACTCCGCTACTGAATGTCGAAGTTTGAAATATCGATGTATATTAGTTCTAACGTATCCAATGTCGAAGTATGCTAGTACGATGTACGTTAGTTCTAAAGTATCCTAGTACTATGTTTTAAGATTTGTTATGTTTTATTACCTACTAGCGTTTGCCCGCAGCTTCGCCCACGTGAATTTCCCACGGGAATAGTGCTTTTTACTGGGATAAAAGGTACCCTATGTCGATAATTTTCAGTACTTCTAACTATGTGTAGGTATGCGAAATTTCAGGAAGATTGATTCAGTAGATAAAGCGTGAAGAGGTAACTAACAAACAAACAAATAAATAAACAAACAAACGTACTTTCGCATTTTTAATATTAGTTGTGTTTTCTATATTTTTATGTACGTAGTTTGTCTTAACAAAGTTATGTATCAAGCCTTTATGATGTCATACTTCATGCTATATAACTTGAACATTAGCTTGGCTAAAGCGTAACAAGATACATTATTCTCTTTAACACGTTGTTACCCCTCCTTTGTGTGAAATTACTTGTAAGAAAAGGTAAATAACTTACTTAACTTAGCGTATTAAGTAAATGGATATGCTGTATTTGATTTTATGTTGCCAGGATATTAGGAACTCTGTAGAAAATAAGTTGGACTGATAGAGTTATATTTATTTATTTATTTTTATTTATTTATTTTTTTTGTCTGTCTGGTAGTTTTGCACATAGAGCAACACGGACCGGACGCGCGGAAGTCCTTGTTGCTCGAAGAGTTTTGCGTGATGTGAGAACAAACGCCCATCACGCAAACTACATTTTCATAATGAGCGATTTTCTGACAGCTAAAGTAAGAAAAAAAAATAGTATAAAAAGACTCAACAGATAGCGTTTTATGAAAGCCGAGTCGTAATAATAGCTGAACCTATATGGTGCGCTTTTTTTTGTACCAGAGGCAGAAAAAATCACCTAACAGTTTGACAGTTGCACAAACCACAATATTGATACTTTTTAGATGTTTTTTTACTAAGTTTTTTTTTTTTTAATGCCAATCCCGTGAATTTTTGCTTTTTGTATGGAACTTTTTCTCTCGGCTTTACTTCAGCGCCATCTATGAAGTCATCTGGAACTATTTGTTTTTTTAATTTGGGTCTCGGAAAATCCCTCATTGTACCTCTCTATTAAAATTCATGTTGCCTTAGAACCTGAGATATTAACTTATAGTTAACTACCTTACCCGCGGCTTCGCTCACGTGAATTTCCAACGGGAACAGTGCTTTTGCCCGGGATAAAATTTCATGAAGATTGGTTCAGTGGATAAAGCGTAGACGTAACAAACAAAGAAATAAATAAACAAACAAACTCACTTTCGCATTAATAATATTAGTTAGTATTCCAAGCGAACGTAGTCGCGGGTAAAGCTAGTTAAAAATAAAATCATTTAATATAATACAATTTCCACGTGAAGCAAGAAAATCGTTGTAACCTTTTGAGAGCCGCACTCTCAAAGGTCGCTTTGCTCTAAACTCTGGTTTTATTTCGAACAGTCTGAAATTTCAGCCGAGCACCGGCGTCAAAAGTAATGTCAGAAGAAAATTGATTTTCTGCGCCTGTCTAGACACGTTTCCCCTAACCTAAAATTACATTTGAACTGAAAAACATTGCGGCGGATTATTTTTAATGGATGATCTCAAACAAACACTCTCTGTAATATCCTTTTAAGGTGTCCAAACATCTCTGTTCGAGGATTTAAGAGGATATTGTCCTGGGAATTATGGTGTTAATTTTTAATTTTTATACATCGAATTTTTATAGCATATTTTCTTAAACTGAATATTCAATATTTCTGCAAGCTATTTCAGGGATAAAAGAGATTTTTATTAAGTATTCCTCCTTTACAAGTTATTTATTCGTATGGCATTGATATTTATGTCAGTCGTTCTACGTCCTTTACTAGTATCGTGGCACAACGTCGCATCATACCATTTTCCTTCACGGCATTCGAGTCGATTTTACTGTTAAGCCGCTACATGCTTTCCATCAAAAAACGCACAGTGCTACAATCTCGACTAGTTTCAACCGTACCTAACTTGTGATTCAAATGTGTTTTTGTAGCGTGGTAGGTATGTTCGGTACAGAATGGTAAATAATTCAAAGCGAGGGCAGGGGTTGGCGACCCGCGCTAACGAATACTTCTCGATCAAACAGTCGTGTACATAGTAGGGTCATCTCTGCATTGATTTTTAATCCCTATTTCTAGGCTAGGCATTTGGCGAAGTCTAATTAATATACTTACTTATAACATATTATTTTTTATTGAGGTAAAAATGCTGATCCGCATTGCCACCGCGAGTACAGCAGGATGAACCTAACTTAACTGTAAAAAAAATAGCTTTCATATAGTAAGAACAGCATTCTGAAGGAAATAGCAGATGATCCGCATGCACCTGTGTTGAGAGGTCTTGAGCGAGTGATGAATGAGGTCGAAGACAACAGCTCTTTTGACCATTGTCAGCTGGACTTCTCACGCAGGTTCAAGATTTATTAACTCATTAACGCCCAAAATGAAACTACTTGCGAAAATTCTGTTTAAATGCTATTTATTGACTTATTAGAAGCTAAATGAAAAGAATACAAGAAAAAATAAAATAAAAAATAATTATATAAGAAATTATAATGGTGTACACGGGCAGGTACATTGGGCAGATCGAGTATAAAATTGTCCAAAACAAGGTGTCCCATACAAAGCGTCTTCTGATATAGTTCACACTGCCACTGTAAGCGATTGTGATAAATAACACACCGCAAAGGGTTTTAACAATGCGTTGGGAGTCAAGATAGTTATTTTTCGATACAGTCCAATGTCTGACGACGATGAAAGGCGACTTTTAGGTCTAAGATATGATGGCCTAAGATATGATCTATATGATCATGCTACTGCACGTCTCAAGACTAATTGATCCATATTTGTCACTCCCATCGTAGGTATTTACTTAACAATACATGTAGTCGCCAAGCATTAGACATTGCCATAATTATCTATAATATAAATAAATAACACCTACCACCGTTTCTTTCCCATTATGGCTACTCTACACAGACTGATGGATTGGTCCATTTGATCGACCTCGCCTATTCCTTTATTATAAATTTATAAATAATGTTGTTATATTGAAATCAACTTTTTTTACATTACACCACTTTTTCACAAAATTTGACCCTATCGTTGACCTTCCAGTGTACAATGGTAATTTCATTTCTTGTGTCAAAAAAAATTGATAGGGGTTCTTCATTTCTTTCATCCTAATCAGATTTATCAGGATCTGGCCAGCGTGAATTTCACACTAACCGGATCCTCAATTATGCCTGGAATCTTTACAAAAATTTGTACTGGTCAGGTCGTCTTTATTACCTTCTTTTTCATCACTTACAATGACAAGATCAGGTGGCAACAACAACACATCATACTCCATATTATCATTCTCATCAGCTATAATAACTTCAATAGCTTCTACGAGTTTCGCGAAACTATTTTTATGTAACTGTAAGGTACGGTTTGTCTGAAAAAAAGATTTAAATTTACTGCATACATGTACCCATTGTACCTGTCTGTGTACAGTGAAATAAAATGATGACTGCGATGGATTTACTCAAATATAATACTACAAAAACATTATATTAGTATAAAAGACATACTAACAATAATATTTAGCTAAAAAAAGTGAAATAAAAACTCATTTTTATTAGAAAAAAGTATTTTTATATCTTACCGTAATAATTTTGTCTTCACTCCTTTTTTGAAAATCATAAAATGTATATTTATTTTGGCGCCATCATCTCATTTATATTTTTCTTACGTAACTAGTGCCATGTTTTATTGGAATATGAGATTAAATTTTAATATCATACACAAAAAACTTGAAAAATAATATTTTTATAGCTGTACACGCGCGAGTACAGAGGGCGTTAATGGGTTAAAGACATCTATGTACCTACTCGATTTTTTTCGAAATTAGTTAGTATTACAAAAGGCCTTATATAACTATATAAGGCATTTTGTAATACACATTAATGAATCACAGTTATCTGAAATAGAGAGTTATTTATTTATTTTTTATAGCTAGTTAAGTCAGGTTTAAATCCTGATTTTTTACCTTACTTACTTAAAATAAATATCTGTGATTAAATATGCGAAGTATCGTAATTTCAGGACGCATGGTAACCCTATTGATAGCAGTTTACAGAACGTTAAAGTTGTACACCGGTGTTGCGGTGTGTATGTACCTGTATGTATACATATAGAAGTATTATATCTAAAAATAAATGGTTAGGGCGATAAATTAAACTAATTAATTTGTAGGAACTTCAAATTATTATTTCCTTTTTTTAAATATAGCTTGGAAGCCAATACGTCTGACACCTAGCACAGTGAACAAAAGAGAGAGAAATGACAACCGTTTTCGAATGAAGTAAACGAACTGAATGAACAAATATGGCGGTTCGATTTCAAATTCAAGTATACGGCTTAATCAAAACAAAGATTGATTTTTGCAAATAAAATAAAAGAAATCAACACGCCCCCTCAAAAATTAATCTCTACATTATACAATTACAAAATCAATTAGCTATTCAGAACATATGTAACTTCCAAGCAGGTCTGGGGAATACAAAATAATGATCCAACATTTGTTGCAAGGATTAGGAAAACCCAGTAAAACCTAATCAGATCATTTTATCTTAATCATAATACAATCTCATTTGTATATTAATCCAAAAAATATATACTTATAAAAAAAATAACAAAATAACAAATTATTATTCTATGCCGATTTTCCTCCTCAATTCCATAAATGTGACTGCAGGTAACGGCTTAGTCAACGCGTCCGCAAGTTGTTGACCTGTGGGAATGTAATTTAATTTGATTACATTTTGCTCTATTTGCTCCCTTGAAAAATGATACTTAATTATCGATGTGTTTTGTATGCTTATGGTTAGTTGGGTTATTCGCGATACTTATGCAGCCATTTTTATCTTCATATATAATAATAGGAGTAACAATTTCCATATTAATACTTTTTGCTACAGATTTAAGCCACAGGGCTTCCCTGACCGCTTCATATAAGGCCATATACTCGGCCTCTGTAGAAGAAGCTGCTACTGACAGTTGTTTCTTTGTACTCCAGGTTATTGTACACTGATCAAATAATTTAAATAGGTAACCGGTAGTACTTTTTCTGTCATTTGTATCACTTCCTCCCCAATCTGAATCGACATATCCCGATAAAATATTATTATATTCACATCTTTTATAACATAATTTTAAATTAACTGTACCTTTTAAATATCTAAGTACTCTTTTTAGACATTGCCACAATTCCT
This sequence comes from Ephestia elutella, assembly GCA_018467065.1. NCBI lineage: Eukaryota > Metazoa > Arthropoda > Insecta > Lepidoptera > Pyralidae > Ephestia > Ephestia elutella. Next base: position 8,006,125 of record CM031571.1, read on the forward strand.
TGTTATTTTTATTTGTATACCTTCTAAGTATATTGACACTAGTACTCAAATCAGGTCTAGTACATAACATTATATACATCAAACAACCTATAACATTGCGACATGGAGCATTATATGTTTCTTCTAAATTTAATGCTTCATAATTAAGTTTATTTTCTAACGGAGTATTGACAGGTTTGCAATCCTGCACATTAAATTTATTTAAAACTGTATTGATATATGCACTTTGATCTAACGTTATTTGATCATCGGATCGAGTAATTTTAATTCCTAAAAATAATTTGATGTCTAGCAAATCTGTCATCTGAAATTTACTCATTAAATATGTTTTAAAACTGGTCATTATATTTTTATCGCCACAAACTATTACCAAATCATCTACATATAACACCACATATATATTTTTATCTCTATTACCTTTATCTAATACATAAATACACCTATCAACTGATGAATTTTAAAAACCCCTCTCTTTAAGTGATTGCTCAAAAACTTCAAACCAGCACCTAGCTGCTTGTTTTAGCCCATATAATGATTTGTTCAATTTACAAACATAACCATTTTGACTAGATACGCCTTCTGGGACTTTCATATATATTTCTTCTTTTAACTCGCCATTTAAAAAGGCGGTTTTTACGTCCATATGATGAACTAATAATTTAAATTGATTTGCAAATGCAATAATTAATCTAAAACTATCTATTCTAGCAACGGGTGCAAAAGTTTCGTTGTAGTCCATAAGATATTGCTGACTAAAACCTCTGGCGACTAAACGCGCCTTATACCTAGAAGGTTTTCCAAATTCATCATTTTTTATGGTAAAAATCCATTTGCAATCTACTATATTTTTATCAACTGGCTTGGGCACTAATGTCCAAGTATTATTTACTAAAAGAGAATTAATTTCATCTTGTATTGCATTTTCCCACTGAACCCTATCACTACGAGTTTTAATTTCCTGAAATGTACTTGGCACTTTGCATAAAATTGATTGAGCACACATAAGGTAATCATCAATTTCCTTATACGAAACAGTGGGACGACTCTTGAGCCTATCACTCCTTCTAGGTGCAACATTACTATCTGTGCTTTCAGTATCTTTCTTTAAAGAAGAACTATCGGTACTAATTTCTAACGGTTGAACTAAGTCGACTATGTCATGGTTAATTTTGCGAATTTTATGAGGACACTCATAATCATCAGATTTACAGTTACTATCTGATTTTGACCTGTCAGTACTTTGAGACTTCATTGACTTAATATGCGAATTTTTGTCAATGTTAATACTATCACGAGAATTTAAAATATTCTCTTCAGGCTGTAACACAGGCCTGGACTGAAGAAAATTCGTCTCATCCACTATGACATCTCTGACAGTTACAAACTTCTCGCATTCGGGATTCCAAACTTTGTAACCGTTTGGTTCATATCCTACTAAAATACCTTTCCATGACTTTTCGTCGAATTTAGTTTTACTCGTTTTATCATGCACATAAACTGTTGAGCCAAAAACTCTTAAATACTTAATCTGTGGCTTTTTACCATGCCACATTTCGAATGGTGTTTTGTTTGTTTTCAAAGCATTAGTTGGTGTTAAATTAATTAAATAAACAGCGGTTTGTACGGCTTCACCCCAAAATACTTTTTCTAATTTTGCACCATTTATCATAGAACGAGCTTTTTCAGTAATAGTTCTTACCATTCGCTCCGAGACACCATTTTGTTGTGGAGTTCTCGGAACCGTTAAGTGGTAAGTAATTCCCTTTTCAACACAATATTTTTTTCATATCGGTGGATAAATACTCCCCACCGTTATCACTATATAAATAAACTAATTTTAAATTAAATTTAGCTTCGCTTTTAGCAACGAAGTCTTTAAAAGCAGGAAATACGTCCGATTTATTAGTTAATAGATACGTAACACAGTAATGAGTATATTGGTCAACAAACAAAACAAAATAATTCTTGTTGCTTCCAGTTGAAGGAGTGATAGGGCCACACACATCAGAATGGACAATGTATAACGGTCGGTTAATATGACATTTGTCCTTAGACTGATTAAAAGGTAGCCTACTCTGTTTCCCATTAATGCAAGCCTCGCACAAATCGTTACTCGGGATCACTTTGTCGATTTCATTAACATCAACAACCATTTCATTATTTTTTAATTGTAAAAATTTATTTTTTACTTATGTGCCCTAGGCGCTGATGCCATAGTTCATAATTACTCATGCCAGCATTACAAGCTTGGGAAACAGGGTGGCTATCATTCACAGACACTAAAAAATCTAATGCAATTAAATTATTCACTGACCTTCCTTCCATAATTTTGTTACCTTCCTTATAAATGTGAGCTCCACGTTGATCAAATATGACAGTTGTCCCAGCACGCTGCAGCTTCGAAACCGACAGCAAGTTATACGGCACCTCGGGGCAGAACAGCACGTCCTCCAAAGTTCCTTGTATACCCATATTGCTGGTGACATGAAGTGTACCCTTTTTTGTTGCTGAAATAAATTGGCCATTTTTAGCAATTGAAATTTTTATAGGAGTAGGTAAATCAGTAAATGTAATGAAAAGATCTTCCCTGTTGATTATGTGGTCCGATGCTCCGGAATCTAGTAAAAAAGTAATCTTATTTCCATTGGAATCAAGTTGGTAGTTGCCGGTCATAAAAGCAAAGCCGGAAAAATTATTTGCAGATGTAGATGGTTGATCTGTTTCAATTGCCTGAACTGTCCTTGTCCTCTCTGTAGTTTTCTGTTGATTCATTCTTTTGAAATAGTAACAGTCGTTTTTCACATGTCCTTTTCTCCCACAATGAAAACACTTTACAAAATTTCTTTTCGGTCTATTATCCTTTTGGTAAACATTATTCGATTTAAAATTTTCAGAATATTTTCTTTTAAACGGTCCATTTTTATTTTCGGTTGTAGCCTTCAATACTTTCGTACTCGTATCATTAGAATCATCCTTTAATTTTACTTCGTGGTCCAATAATCTTGTTTTAACGAAAGCCAAGGTCAAATTGTCCTCCGATAACGTTTCGATCGCAGTTATAACGCCATCATAAGTTGCGGGTAGTGTTAACAATAAATGGGCCACTTTATCAGTTTCTTCTAATTTGGCACCTGCCGCTATTAATTCGGTAATAGTATCATCGAAATTTGAGAAATGTTTAATCAGACATACATCACTTTGTAGTTTTAAACTCAATAATTTTTTTCGTAACGACAGCTGGGTTGCAATACTTTTTCGTTCATAGCGGGCATCTAACCGACGAAATATTTCTTTTGCGGTACTATTCTCTTTTGCAAAACCAAGGAAAGAGTCTGTTAAATATTCAATAATAATACCTTTTGCAATCCGGTTATTTTTCTCCCACACACTGTCACGTATAATTGGATCATCATCAATCACTTTTAGCACATTCATTTCATTTAGTAATGCCCGTATTCTAAATTTCCACACACTGTACTTTTCACCGTCAAACTGTTTTATATTTCTCTTCAGTTTTAAATCCATCGTAAACAAACTCGGCGATAACGGTAACGGTAAAATTTCAAAAATTTCAAACTACTTCTAAGAAAATATTTAAATGCGCAAACTGGTTCCCATAACCTCTAAAAATAAATGGTTAGGGCGATAAATTAAACTAATTAATTTGTAGGAACTTCAAATTATTATTTCCTTTTTTTAAATATAGCTTGGAAGCCAATACGTCTGACACCTAGCACAGTGAACAAAAGAGAGAGAAATGACAACCGTTTTCGAATGAAGTAAACGAACTGAATGAACAAATATGGCGGTTCGATTTCAAATTCAAGTAGACGGCTTAATCAAAACAAAGATTGATTTTTGCAAATAAAATAAAAGAAATCAACATTATGTGTACTTAAACTTATGGGACAAACCAATTCAATTCCGCGTTCTAAACTCCATACTGAAAGATTTGGTTTTGCTTGGCAACCAGTTAATTGCCTGATGTAGGATTGAAAGCATCTACGAGTACCTACTTATAAAATAAATCGATTTTACCCTCGACTTCGCCCGCGTGAATATATTTTTTCACCCATTTTACCCTCTTAGGGGTGAAATATCCAAAATGACTTTCTTAGTGCTCACTAACGCTTATAAAAAAACCTCTATGCAAAATTTCAAGTTTTCGTCAAGAAGCAGTAATTTCAACATTACAAATAGCTTCACATGCGGAAATACTTACACATAAAACTTAAGTATTGCCTAAACAAATTCCTCTGTATAATATTCGGGAAATAAAATACAAGCTCTAGTGCAGTGCACAGTGGTGTTGTTTCATCAATACTACCAATAGTTTGACACTATCGATACTATTGAATTTTTGCAATACTATTGATAGACCTACGGCACAAATACAACCACACACATATGTAATTTACACCCATTTTACCCTCTTAGGGGTGAAATATCCAAAATGACTTTCTTAGTGCTCACTAACGTTTATAAAAAAACCTCTTTGCAAAATTTCAAGTTTTCGTCAAGAAGCAGTAATTTCAACATTACAAATAGCTTCACATGCGGAAATACGTACACATAAAACTTAAGTATTGCCTAAACATATTTTCCTCTGTATAATATTCGGGAAATAAAATACAAGCTCTAGTGCAGTGCACAGTGGTGTTGTTTCATCAATACTACCAATAGTTTGACACTATCGATACTATTGAATTTTTGCAATACTATTGATAGACCTACGGCACAAATACAACCACACACATATGTAATTTATATAATACAATTACACGTGGTAAATGTGCTTCAGATAAGCATGTAATTTAGCTTCAGGATGGGAATATTTCCATTTGAATAAATGGGCTTTCACCTTTGATCTCCGTTAATACCTTTATGTAGGCATTTATCGATTCCGCCTGAGGAAGTATTTTCTCTGTTCTGTTTTACAGTTCATTGCTAAGTATTTTGGCTTTGTTCGGGGTAAAAAGTGATGCTTGAATAAATATTATAGACAATATCGAAGTAAATGTACTTATTTATCTTTGATCAAAAGTTAATCAAAGAATCGGCTCAATCGGCAATTAAAGATGTTATATAACTTATTTATATGGTTATATGTGTTTAATTCCTCATTATTATGACCAATACTTACTAGAAAAATAAAGAAACATCCTTTGCAAACACGTGTACAAAAATTTGTCTCACATCACAAGTCACAATGACCACGAAAATAAACGCCAGCGCTCGTTCAAATGAACGATCATGCATTCAATAGTCTGCATATTCCAAGATTAGATCCAGCGTCCAGAAGGACGGCCACAATGGAGAACATACAAAGCGTTTCAATGCATAAAACCAGTCGCACATAGAGATGGTAACGGCCTGGCCACTTTTACAAGTCCAGTTTTAGCCTCATTAAAACCTTCTAGACCTTTTCGAAAAAGTCCATTTTTGGTTAGACCATTGCTCATTACGTCCCACATAGTATGACGACTGTCAGACCGGCTATTGAGGGACATTACAAAAGGCATTGTGCTCTCGGAGCAGTTTATCTCGTATCTGGTCCCGAGACGCAGTTCCGCACTGATACTGCTCAAGTGTCACGTTACTGGCAACTGATTGTTCAGTTATCATCGTGATATCACACATTCGGACATCGAAAAGATTTTGAAGCAAAGAGAAATAATGCCAGTTTCTTGCGAAATAATGTGAAATTGACACTGAGCATCATATTTTGTTATCATTATCGTAGTTTTAGTTATACTCATATTTGATGAAGAGATGACTATTGATATGTGATATTGTTTCCTGTACATACAGGAAACAGTATCTCAATATCTACCGATACGATCAAAGAAAAAATCTGTTGACTTATGATAAAATAAGTCACGAATCATGATATCTACAGATTTTGTAGTAGATTTTAAAGATCTTGAGGCCAATTCATACGTAAATTGTGTGTAGTAAAAAGTCTACCTGTGTAAAATGCCAAATAGAAAAATTTCGCGTCCTCCGCTGGAACTAATTGAAATAATTAATCAAGTCGCTAATGTCGTCAAGATTAAGGATATACAATATACTATTGGTTTCGGATGTGATGATGATATGGACAATGCTTTCGGAGATGTGTTCAAAGTGACTATAGAAGGATACAGTGATAATCAAGTAATAAGACGACATTTTGTAATAAAATGGATTGGGGAACCTGGAAGGCGATCTGCATTTAGGCCTTTATATATACGCGATTGTACATTTCATAACTATGTTGTGCCAAAAATGATAGAGATACAAAGACGGTTTAAAATTATCGAAGGATTAAGAATGACATTTCCAAATTGTGTACTTTCTAGCCAAGAGAAAAAGAAAGAATGCATAGTTTTTACCCATATCTATCAATACGGGTACTCGTTTGGTGACAGACTAGGTAAAATTGATTTTAGTCATTGTTCCCTAGTGATCAAAGCATTAGCTAAACTGCATGGACTATTTTTTGTTATGCAGAATGTTGATAAAGAACAAAGTGAACTAATTAAAGTTCTATACCAAGATGACGTGCAATACAGTGGTCTTAAACCAACGAAGAACTGTATTTTCGAATTATATAAAAGATCTGTAGATATTGTGAACGATCCTATTGCTAAAAGGATATTGGAAAGCCACACTAATGACATCTTCACCATATTAAGCAAATGTGTGATCCCAGATCGATTCAGTACCATTTGCCATGCTGATTGTTGGAATAATAATCTAATCTTTAGGTATAAGGTAAGCTATGTGACTGAATTGGTGTATTTTTGCAGACAATTTTAGGATAAAAATAACCTATGTATTCAGGGTATTTTTCGTCCAAAATTAATCAAAATCCGTAGATTTGGCGAGTATTGAGTGATAAACATACCCACAAACTCTCGTCCAAACTTTCGCAATTATAATGGTTAATAAAATTGATAAGTTTTGCTTAATAAAATGTTTTTATATTTTGTAGACCTATAGGTATCTATCACAAAAAGTGATTTTCATTTTTATAATTCCAATATAAATCTTAAAATCAAATGACCTGATTATATAATATATAATAATATAGAAATCATTACTTTGATTTATATTAGAAGAAAAGTCACGTAACATGATAAAAATTATCTTTTCAGGGAAACAAACCAATTGAAGTAACTTTAGTCGATTACCAGATAAGCAGATACGCATCACCAGTCACAGATCTATCTTACTTCCTATACATGTGTGCCGATGCGGAGTTGCTTGAAAACCATTACGAAAGATTAATTAATCTTTATCACAAGACACTGTCGGCTGTACTGAGGCAGTGTGATTTAGACGTGAATGACGTATATCCTGAGGAAATTTTCAAACAACACCTTAAAATTTATTCAGTCTTGGGTTTGATTGAAGCCCTTATATCGCTGAAGATTATTACCGCGGTATCTGAAGAAGCTATAGAAATGGTGAAAATGAGATATGATATTGCGGAGGAAGTTAATTATGATAGCGAATCAAATAACGAGTCTTTATTTGTGAAGAGGGTTAATGGAGTTGTCAATGACTTTTTTAAACGTGGTTATTCGTTGGATGTTGTTTTAGAAAAATAAAATCAATAAACTATTAAAAATGTTTATTTTACTTCCATCAAACATATCTAAGTAGCCCAGTTAGTTCTGTCAGTTAGTCTTCAAAAAAATGAGAGTGGTAAAAAAGTACCTAAGTTTTTCAAATATTCGTTATCCTTTTATCTGATAAACCTTATTAATATAAATTAGTAAAACAAGTATTATTCTTCTGAACAGATTCAGAAAGATCACTTCTTGAAGCAGAGTCGTGGAATGAATTTATTCCGGACATTGCAGTTTGTTCCGTTTTCAACGCAAATCTTGTTTTACCTTTCAATTTGAATTTCCGCGCGCCTTACCGCTAGATGCAACTTATCAATCAACACAATTCGCTGTGCTGCAGTTCTATTTGGCCAATAGGGCGCCCGGACTTCCGCCGGCGCATGCGCAGATCCTACCGGTGTCTGAGAGATCAACGCCATAGGCTGGTAGCACAGAAGGCTGAGTGGCAGAACCAGTAAAAACCTCTCCGTGTCTGTACGTGAAAGCGAAGGCGCGCGCGCATCAAACATTACATTTTACTCAATTATTCTTAATAAAACTTCAAGTGCTCAACAGTGTTTTTGGAACTTTATAATCGTAGTGTGGCTGGCCGGCTAGGTGTCTTCAAAGGAAGAACTATTCTGTGAGGAATCGTGCTCGAAGCCTGCCTACATGGTAAGGGGTTTGTGCATTGTTCCTATTGTCTAAATCGTCTGTAGCAACGCTTATTAACGGCGAATGCTTTCAATAAGTATTCGATCCAATGTGGTGATTGATAGTGTACTCTAATTTCTACTTATCGAATCAATTTAGCGACATTTTTTTGGTGCCGAAACCCGGGATCTTTGGATACCTACCTTCAGTCTGCCGCCAAATACCAATTCGATTTAGTAATTGCTACTTTCATTTACCGTATTCCACGCTTATTATACTTACTAGAACAGCTAAAACGAATAAACATAACATTTTGTTTCAATTACTAATCGGAAAACAAGTCTTTGTTCCATTTTGTTTTTTTGAGTACCTTACCTACCGTTTATCGATTTAAGATGGCTTCCATCAGTTTCTAGAATATTTGTTGAAAATAAATTCTTTTGTCGTTTTATACTTATTAGCATAAAATTATCTACTCGTTTTACCGAATTCGCAAGCCCTTTTAAGCTACAATATTGCAAATCCACCTTCTCATAATTTTATGTTGATAGTTCGTTATAACTCGACTACTTTTTTTCCAACCGTTCAACGTTTCCTCTTGATATTTATTTATCGAAAATTTATTTCTGTTTCAAATTACGTGAAATATATTTTTTATCGTGACGTTGTATCGTTTATCGTATCATATTTTCAACGAATTTTGGTGCGTTCACATTTTCATTATTACCGTTTTAGGTTAAAAATCATAGTTTTTTGTTTTTACAAAAAAACTGATTTTTATTTTTTTTTATTTACCGCATACATTAACGAATATCGCAAACCGTTTTTAGTGTTCCTAACGCTCATTTTAATTCATCCTTTATCAATTTAATTTATTTCAATTCTAAAACTCAGGTGACCGAGGTGACAATATTACCTGTTGGTCGTGTAATACTGCCCCAGTGATTCTCGTCGATTCTTGTGAACGCGAGTCTCGCTGAAGACGTTCGCAACTAAACTTTTTTATCGAATCCGAATATTTGTTGCTACTCGAGGTTTTATTGTTTTGATATTAATTATGTCTTTTACTATCAAGGCGTAAATCTAAACCTACTATTAAAAAGGGTATCGAAAATGACGTACACTATTAATAATTTGCCCAGTTTGCGACGTAAACGAACTATAGCATATAATCGCTTAACGAAGGCTTTGGAAGTAGGTACCTTTAGCCAATACCGATGAATCACAAGTAGGGTTATTTCTTTCTTCTTCTATTGTCATAGAAATAAAAAACGATTGCTGATAGTTTTCATGACTCCCATTTTATTATTTTGGACCCTTCTTAAGGATGATGCCGATGAGGAGGACGATGAACTTCAGGATCGATTTGACGAATTGTATTTTCAAGTGTTGGCAATTCAACGAAAATTTGAACAACGTTCATCTCAACAAGCTGACACTTCGAAACATAATTCATTGACCGGTTCGCACAGTGGAACTATGCGGTTACCAAAAAATTTCGTTGCCAACTTTTTCCGGTGCTATCAAGGAATGGCCTGAGTTCATTGGCAACTTATAACGCGTTGATACATGATTCTACCTCCTTATGTAATATTGAGAAATTTCACTATCTCGTGTCAGTTTTAAGTGGTGATGCTTTATCGTTCATTACTAGAACTTTTCCTGTTGCAAGTGAACATTATTTAAGTGCGTACGATGCTCTCAAGTCCAGTTATGAAGATAAACGCGAATTAGCGTTTACGTGCTGGCGTGATATCTTGGACGTTAGTTTAAAGACTTCGAACGCTCAAGATTTTCGACGCGCCTTAGACACGATCGATGAGAACTTAACAATTTTAAAAACTTTAAAATTACCTACCGATAAATGGGATTTTGTTGCTTTGTTATAATGTTCTGGCCAAACTCGATACCAAATTAAGCACGCGAGTTTGAGGAAAAACATACCGATATTGAGCTTCCACAGTATAACCATTTAAGGGCATTCTTACACTTCTTAAAGGTGAAGCATTAATTTCGCGACCACGCACTTTTTCGAATGTTACCAATAAAATCCGCTAACGTTTCAAAGGACACACCGGGAACTTCTACAGAAGTTCAAGCGACATAACGTCACGCATTCGCTTGTCGTGCTCCACACCGTCACTACTCATAAAACATGTTGGTGATAAACAACAAGCGAAACCTGCTCACAACAATTCGAGCACTCCGATCTTCGTAAATGTGTGCCTACTGTCGCAATGAACATCACATCTCGGCCTGTAATGATTTTTTGGCAAAATCAATAGATGAGCAGCATGGCTGTGGCCACTGAAAAGAAATGGTGCTACAATTGTCTTAACGCATCCCATTCAGTGCGAGAGTGCACATCAATGTTTTCATGTCGACAATGTAGACGTAAACACCACACTTTGCTACATAAGGAGTCGGCGGCAAGCTCGGCGACCTTAGTGGCTAAGGATTCGTTGACTCAGTCTGATCCAACCGTAACCACAACCGTGTTACAGGCAACAGCTCTAGTCCAGATTCGTGATGCTTCTGGTGAATTTCATACATTTCTGGCGCGTTATTTGACGGCACCGGCAGTCAAAACAATTTTCTCACGGCTCACGCCGCTCAACGATTAAATCTAAAACCTATAACTGGTAATATCAACGATTATGGGTTAGGGGGCAGCCCTGCCTCAGTCAGTGGCTTTGTTACATGCGACATTGGCACCAACTGTAACGTGCAAAGCCTTTCGTCTGGGAATGCTCGTCATACCGAGCATTTGCGGAGATCAACCGATAGCAAGGCTAAATACGAAAGGATGGGAGGAGGTCAAAACACTACCGCTAGCTGATCCTGGTTTTGACATCCCTGGTCCAATCGACGGTCTTGTTAGGTGCCGACGTCTTTGCTGAGTCACTTCTCGAACAACGTCTGAAGGGTAACGCCTCTCAACCGCGAGCTCTCAACTCAGTCTTCGGCTGGCTTCTTCTTGGGAAGTCCAGACTCGCATCGTCCAGTCTACTAGGAGTAGCCCCTTCTACCGTAGACGATAGTTTAAACAAAATTGTTCAACGTTTCTGGGAAATCGATAACGTCTCCACAATCTTCCTCCCGATTGACCCCAGAAGAGCAACGCTGTGAAAATAGTTTTCTCAGTAATCACTACCGTGACGAGACAGGTAGATATGTAGTTTGTCTCCCCTTCAAGGACGACGAGGAGCCAGTCTTTGAAGGTTCTCGAGAGATAGCCTTACGACGCTTTCATGCCATTGAAAGGCGTCTGTATCGCGATCACAATTTAAACCAACAATACGTGGAGTTCATGACTGACTATATCGACAGTGGTCACATGACTCTGGTACCTGCCAAGCAAATGGGTCAAGGCAAGTATTATATACCGCACCATTGTGTGCTACGTCCCGACAGCGCCACAACGAAGCTTCGCGTTGTATTCGACGCCTCGGCTAAAGATGCAACTTCCAAATCGCTAAACGACTCGCTGCTGACGGGACCGAAGCTACAATCAAATATCGTAGAGATCCTTCTTCATTTCCGTGAGCACGCAATTGTCTTCATGGCAGACGTGCGCCAAATGTACCGTCAAATCAACCTAGCTCCTCAACATCGTGATTATCAACGTATTCTCTGGCGAGCTCACCCAGATGAGCCTCTTCAAGAGTACGTATTAAATACCGTAACGTACGGAGTGTCTTCCGCTCCATTCCTGGCGTGCCGCTCTATTCAGCAACTGGCCAACGATGAGGGTCACAAGTACCCAAAGGCCAAAACCGTTTTAACTTCCGACATATACGTTGATGACGTCATATCCGGAAGCTCATCGCTGAAGGACGCCAGAGAAATCAAAACTCAACTCATCGCTCTTTTCGGTCTTGGCTCGTTTGAGCTCCGAAAATGGGTGAGTAACCGACCCGAGCTACTTAGCGATCTTCCCGCGGAGGCGTGTCTTTCAGAAGCAATCACTTTTACCGAAACTGAAGACACAACTATCAAGGTTCTGGGCCTTAAGTGGGAGCCTGCTTCGGATTCGTTCGTCTTTACCGTTAATCCATCTAATCAACCGTGCACCAAGCGAACGATTTTGAGTGAGGTTGCCAGAATTTTCGATCCTCTGGGTTTTCTATCTCCTTTGACAATTCATGCCAAATGTCTTATTCAAAAGCTTTGGATTCTAGGTCTTTCATGGGATGATAAGCCCCCACCGGAAATTATCTCTCAATGGGAAAAGTTCTCTGAACAGCTTCCTCAAGTTAGGAATCTTAAAATTCCACGTAAATACGCTACCGATAGCGCTCAATCATATCAACTGCATGGATTTTGTGACAGCTCCGAAGCAGCATATGGCGCCGTTATATACCTGCGTGTTATCGAGTCTGACGGCTCCGTTCGCGTCTTTCTCGTATGTGCAAAGGCTCGTGTAGCTCCTTTAAAACGTCAATCGTTACCTCGCTTAGAGCTGTGTGGTGCAGTTTTGCTTACAGACCTTATCAAATTTGTCAAGGACACGCTGCGGATTCCTGTCCATGACACTTATCTGTGGTGTGATTCCACCGTTACCTTATCCTGGTTGCGAGCTCCTTCTTCTCGCTGGGTGACATTCGTTGCAAACCGCGTAAGTCACATTCAAGATATCGTACCGACCGAGTGCTGGAGGCACGTACCATCTGTCACAAATCCTGCAGATGTTTGTTCGCGTGGGCAATTGCCTCACGATTTGCTAAACAATGCCCTATGGTGGGCGGGCCCAGAATGGTTGTCTCAACCACAGTCTGAGTGGCCAATCGATACATCGAAAAATCGTTCAAACGATGACAATGCGGTGCTCTCTGAGCAGCGTCGCACCACGGTTCTCGTTTCGGATCAAATCGAAAGCGTTAATCACACGTCTATAATTGATCGGCTATTCGAAAAATATTCTTCTTTAGATAAAATCTGTCGCATTATCGCTTACGTTCGCAGGTTTTGTAATAACATGCGTAACACTGTTCCGCGATCAGATAATCTTTTCGTAACGGACGCTGAGCGTCATCGTGCGTTACTAATTATCGTCAAACATTTCCAACATCGTTGTTTTTTGGATGTCATATCCAAATTACAATCAAAGATACAGTTACCTCGCAGTTTTCGTAAACTAAACCCGTTTTTGGACGAGCAGGGTATACTCAGAGTAGGCGGGCGCCTATCGCGCTCCGATCTTGACTTCGAACATAAGTATCCCGCATTATTGCCCAAAAAGAGTGTTCTTACATCAGCTGTAATCGAATCTATTCATCGAAACAATTTTCATCCCGGTCTGAACACAACCAACTATCTGATTTTACAACAGTTTTGGATACTTGCGGCAAAGCATGCTGTACGTCATCATCTTTCAAGATGCATAAGATGCTACCGTCTTAAACCGAAACCTTTGCAACCCTTTATGAGCGACCTTCCGGCCTTTCGTGTCAATCAGGCAAAACCCTTCTCTGTCGTAGGTGTCGATCTAGGAGGGCCTTTTCGAATTAAGCTCGGGCTTCATCGTGGTGCTAAAATCGATAAAGCGTACTTGTGTTTATTCGTATGCTTGAGCACAAAAGCAGTGCACCTTGAGGTGGTTTCTACTTTATCGACTGACGGCTTCATCGCGGCATTGCGTCGCTTCGTTTCTCGTCGCGGCCGCTGCAATGTTATTCACTCTGACTGCGGTACGAATTTCGTTGGTGCAAGTTCACAACTAGCGTCAGGTATCGAACAAGCCTCTCATGCGGAAAAAATAGATTTTAAACGTAACGTACCTTCTGCTCCCCACTTTGGAGGGGTGTGGAAATCCAAATCAAAGCCGCAAAGAGTCATTTGTACCGTATTGTTGGCGATCAGGTCTTAACGTTTGAAGAGCTTACCACACTCTTCGCTCAGATCGAATCAATTTTAAATTCGCGGCCTTTGTGTCCATTGAGCTCGGATCCCAACGATTTGAACGTTCTTACGCCCGGTCATTTTTTAACGCTGGAACCTCTTACAGCAGTTCCTGACTTCGACTACAAGGACGTAAAAATCAATCGACTAAATCGATGGCAACTTATCCAATCTTTTCAACAACAATTTTGGAAACGCTGGAAAAATGAATATTTACATGGGTTAACTCAGCGAGCAAAATGGACCACGGACTCAACACCGTTAATTGTAAACTCAATCGTACTTATAAAAGAGGACAATCGGCCTCCTCTTCAATGGGCATTAGGACGAGTTGTTTCCTTGCATCCTGGCCCTGATGGGGTAGTTCGAGTCGCAACCGTTAGAACAGCCAGGGATCACTCGCTTAAGAGACCTTTGGTCAAACTATGTCCTCTACCCTCCGTATAATCGTTTCAACTTATCATTTGTTAGCTTTTAAGTTTAGAATAATAACTTAAACATATTTATCGTTAATTACCGTTTCTTATTCTTACTCTGGGAAAATCCTATTGGTATTTTGGTGGGCGGAATGTTCCGTTTTCAACGCAAATCTTGTTTACCTTTCAATTTGAATTTCGCGCGCCTTACCGATGCACTTATCAATCAACACAATTCGCTGTGCTGCAGTTCTATTTGGCCAATAGGGCGCCCGGACTTCCGCTGGCGCATGCGCAGATCCTACCGGTGTCTGAGAGATCAACGCCATAGGCTGGTAGCAGAAGGCTGGTGGCAGAACCAGTAAAACCTCTCCGTGTCTGTACGTGAAAGCGAAGGCGCGCGCGCATCAAACATTACATTTTACTCAATTATTCTTAATAAAACTTCAAGTGCTCAACAGTGTTTTTGGAACTTTATAATCGTGTGTGGCTGGCCGGCTAGGTGTCTAAAGGAAGAACTATTCGTGAGGAATCGTGCTCGAAGCCTGCCTACATGGTAAGTGGTTTGTGCATTGTTCCTATTGTCTAAATCGTCTGTAGCAACGCTTATTAACGGCGAATGCTTTCAATAAGTATTCGATCCAATGTGGTGATTGATAGTGTACTCTAATTTCTACTTATCGAATCAATTTAGCCACACAGTTAATTGTCTGTAACAAATTAACGGAATCCCCAATGGACGCGAATCTTTGTACACTGAACATAACGGCTGTAGGGAGCAGTAGGGAGTGGCGGATTATCATTTAGACATCTAGAGACGTGCCTAGGGGCACGTGTTACTTAGGTGTGCGACTTATGTCGTCATCCGGTTTCTAGAAAGATTACATTTAGGCTCTTAGGGAGTGAAAACTTATCTTCAAACAATCTTTACTTTATTCTTAAATTTGTATTATATCAAAATATTCTGATGACGATTATATTATTAACAAATTCGCAAGATAAAAATGTGGACGACGAATTTTTTTACTAATGTGGTTAGGGGCGTCCATGAGAGTTCCTAGGGCGGCGTCGTCAACCTTTAATCCGCACCTAACCGTAGGGCAGATGTCGGCAAAGGGCTTTGTTTATGACGATTAATTAATTTAAGTCGTGTTGTTTTGAACGATTGCTAAATCTTCATTGAATGAACTGATGATATCAGTTAACTATAATGCATATAAAGTTTGAGAGTATCAGTCGATGAAATGAAAAAGGTTCTTTTTAATTTTTTTACAACTTTTCTTACTATAAAAATATTACCTATGAAATATATTTTCTTAAAAATAAGTGAGTTCATTCATTCAAAGTACAATGAACGTTTTCAGAGCAAGCATCTTGTTTGACAATAAATTACAGCGAATTTTCACTCAGCTTTATTGGTCCCAGGCGATATTAAATTTTACTTTGTTGGTGCAATCACGCTAACTTTCATTTATTTTTAGTTCAGCAAATTTTTGCTTTGTTTGAGCACATACATAATAAATTTTATTATAGCTTCATTCGGCTGTGCGGTTAACAATGATGTATGTGAGAGGTTTTGGTTAAAGTATTGTAATAAAATTTAAATTTCTCCACTCGCGCAGGAATTTCGGAATAAAAAGAACCTTATGAATTATTTAGGGCTTAATTCTACACGTCCTGTAGTTTTTGCGTGAAAGAAGAGTAACAACAAACAAAAATCCATTCTCACTAACTTTTATGGATTTTAAGTATGTGTTTAATAAATAACCGTTTACGAGAAAAAGTCCTTTTTCGAAATTTTGCTTGAAGCGAGTTAATTTTAAAAACACATTGTGTATAGAAAAAAATGCATTCTCATGGCCTAATTTCAGCCATGTTCAAACTCGGAGCGTAGGTAAATCGTCTGAAGCACGCCCCACCCACGTCACTGTCAATACGTCATCCCACACAGGAAATGGCTCGGGTATATTGGGTTTGTATAGGCGTAGCAAGTGAACTGTGGTCAGGTGACCATACCTTTTTTTAGGTATATGGAGGTATCGTTCAAAGGATGTGAGGGGACTGTGAGAATTAATTACAGCACTGCAGTAATTAATTTTACTTAAGGCTGTGATCCCCTCGCACTTCGTTTTTAGTAATGAATTTGTGAAATTTATATTTTAATGTATAATATTCTGTTGCCCGCGGCTTCGCCCACGTGAGTTTCGCTTAGATGAAAAGTCTTTTTTGTGTTCCAAACTGTTTCGGATCTTCGATTTTTATACGTCTAGCAGAAAATGCTCATCAGAGATTAATCAAGTTTTCTTGCTAAGGCGCCTTTTTCTATATACGTTATAGTGTAGCTGGTCTCTCTGGAATTATACATCAGATGTTCCAGATCTTATATTTTTATACGTCAGCAGTGAAAATGCTCATCAGGTTGAACGATTTTTGCTAAGGCGCCATAAGGCGTCGAGGTGTGACCGCTGCTGAGTGCACGGACTAATGGCACTCTGCTCAAACTTCTATATATCGTGTGAAGGAACATCAGTGAGTTTTTTGTGATGTACATTGCGTGCGGAGGCAGGGGCGCGCAACATAGCCGTAATGAGGTACACTACATTTTTTCCAATACATCTAATTTGTCATTAGATGGCGCTTTAATTCAAATACTTGCCTTTAGTTCTCACGGCCCGCCACGAGATGCAGCACTTTTACCTGCGATGACAAGTTCTTTGCAGAACGATCGACCCTTGCGTAGTTCTAAAATAATCTCCGCCTTATGATTCCAAGACATCTCACCTAGAGATGTACTCCCAAATCGTTCCAGGCAGCGCGACTTTTGGAATGCCCTTCCTTTTAACATTCGATGTGCTCAGACGCTGGGTAGTTTCAAAAGCTGCAAGTTAAAATCCCATTTCTTTGATGGTTCGCATTAGGTGTTTCTCCTTACCTTCTCCTCTCTCCCATCTTAGTGTAGTGACAATCGAAGTTTGTAATATACATTTATACATATATATATATATATATATGTATACATATATATATATATATATATATATATATATATATATATATATATATGTATATATATAGTATATATATATTTATGAAAGTATTTTATATTTATGTCTTATATATATATATATATTTTATTTTATTTTTTGTTTTTTTTTTTACATATGCTGTACTCTCTTATGTCTTTTTCTGTATGTCTCTGTTCATGCACCGCCATTTATGTTCATCTCTTTCCGTTCACTTAGGTTGCCTGGAAGAGATTGCACAAGCGATCAAGGCCGCCTATTGTACATATTTTACCTATTATAAGTCTCAATTTGTATCCTTTGACGTGTTTTGCGTGCAATAAAGCATTTTTACTTACTTACTTACTTCTTTCAATTTTTTTTCGCGATGGAATGTTCTTTCGAGTAATTATTTTTATAAATGTTTATGTATACCATATAGTGTAGCGAAAAACAGAAGCGCTAGCAGAATAGTAAGTAGTAACTTCTCTCAGCCGAAAGACGTCCACTGTTGGACAATGGCCTCTCCCCAAGGATTTCATCCATGGAGGGGTTTTGCCGTAATCGCCACGCTTGGCAGGCGGGATTGGCGATCGGAGTGTGATGTCTATAGTACGCGGAAAAGATGCTGCTGCCCATCCTCCGGTGTTTTAAATCCCTTAGTCGCTCTTACAACACCCACGGGAAGAGATGGGTTGTTGGTGCTATTCTTAGGGTTACACCATACAGGCCATTAGGAGATAACACAGGACAGTAAATTAGTAGCATTTCAACGTACATATCGGTCACTCACGCACTCATTTCAAAATACAAATTTATTCGCGGTTGGTTCACGTAAAAATAAACAGTGTTTTCGAAATTGTAAATTTTTTGAATGTTAAACTTTGTATATTAAGAAGCTAAGATCGTATAGTAGTAGTTAGGTTTAGGTTTTTTGACCGCCCGGAAAGACTTTGAGGGCGGAAACGAAGTTAGGTTCAGGTTATTTTTTTTTTATTACTGCCCGGAAAGATTCGAAGGCAGAAAATGAGTTAGGTTCAGGTTACTCTTTAAGTTAAGACCACCCGGAAAGACTTTAAGGGCGGAAAAGGAGTTAGGTTCAGGTTATTTTTTTATTACCGCCCGGAAAGACTTGAAGGCAGAAAATAAGTTAGGTTCAGGTTACTTTTTTGACCTGTTGGCACGTTTTTTTATTATTTTATATCTTTATCAATATATCTATCTATACGCTATACGGTAACGATGAAATTTTCGCGCCATTTTGATTGAAAATCACGACACGCACGCAAGCAGCCTTACTAAATTTCATGCACACATATACTTATATGCGAGTGTATAAACGGTATTTGAATATGAATTTGTAATTTTGCCTTGCTATTTTACCTATTTTTCAACTCGCTCCATCGTGAATAAAGTGCTCAAGCAACAGATTTACAGGGGCGGGATAATGATTAATCCTTTTTTGCCGCGGGCGAAGCCGCGGGTAACAGCTAGTATCACATATAAATAAAGACCATGTTGTTAAGCCACTAAGGTTTAGTTGCACCGAAATTGTACTTTTGTTAAGGTCAGTGTGAAAGTTAACGTTTACGTTAACTTTTGGTTAGTTGGAAAGTTAACGTGTACGTTATCTGGTGCAAGTCATATTTGCCACTGGGTGCCACTTCGGTCACTGTCGTTAGACGGTGCAACCCAGCCTAAGTAAATACACCTATTGCTCAAAACACGGAGGAAATTATAAAAATACGCCTCTTTCTTTTTAATTAAAAGGATATAAGTGTGAATATTAAATACTCATGCGATTGTTTCCAGACAACAATAAACTAATCAAAATCTTCCACTGACTATTTGCTTTATCTATACTCTGTCTTAAGCTCAATAAAGATTAGTAACTAAATCGACTGGCTTGTAGTCGGCTCTGCTACATGAACCGTGAAATTAAATAAGTAACTTTAGCTAACTCACAAGGTGATAGGCTGTTTAATTCGAGCTCTAAGCTGACTTGTAGCGTATTTTCCGAAATTTACACTGGATTAACTTATAAGGGCTCCTAACAACGACTGTTTCATAATTATTTGCATACAGTTGTGTTTGTACGTGCCCTTTTAATTAAACGTTATTTTTCTTTCGCATTAAACATTAGGGCTTAGTAGTTGATTCGCACGAAATTCATTCGCCCGAACGTGCGAAACGTCCACTTTCAATAATATTTTTAGTAGTCGTTTCGCACGGATGAATTTTAATCGCGTGCGAACCGACCTCTTCAAGAACTAGTAGTATGCGATTCGCCCACTAACGAAATGTGCGAATAAAAATATCAAGGTACAGTTGTGTACAAAATATTATAATATTAATATTAAAACATGCCACATTTTCATAGCACTACATAAATATAAGGTCAATAATTCATATCAAAACGAAATTTAAATTAAAAGAATAGGTAACTTGTTACATAATTGTAAAGATGCCATTCTATTTGATTACAAATTGTTATAACTGTGATTTCTAATTGTGATTTTAGTTGTAGCTATGTTTTTAGTTACCCAAACTGTAATGTGTAAGTACAATATAACTTTTTATAAAGAAGCATTTTATTTCTTACCTTTATTAGAAAAGAATTAATAAATTCTAAACGAAATGATTTTGTGCGCGAATGTAACTTTTTGTTAAAATTTTTCCATAAAAAATGGATATGTGCAAAGGGCGTACTACTAATTTTTTGAGAGGTCGGTTCGCACGCGATTAAAATTCATCCGTGCGAAACGCCTACTAAAAAAATATTATTATTGAAAGTGGACGTTTCGCACGTTCGGGCGACTGAATTTCGTGCGAATCAACTACTAAGCCAACATTAGGGACACATGAAAAGAGAGTGGGAGGCTTTTCCCCAGTAGTGGGACATGTTATAGCTACAAAAAAATTTAACATTCCATGATCTTATTTTGGGTTATTCAAAGTACTCCAAAAAATGTTCCCAAACTACACCATGAAAAAAAATAATATTTTAAATTAAGTTTCATTCTACTCCGCGGTTATATTAAAATGTTCTCAAAGTACTCCACGCGATTTTAATATCAAAAATCATTAATTAGAATAAAAAGTGTAGCTGACGTATAGTACAGTCAGGCTCAAAAGCTTACAATATTTTTATGTATAAAGACAATTTTAAATAAAAGAATTTACAATTCAATAATCAACATTTATATATTTCCTATAATTCAACAATTAAACATATTCAAAAATCAACAATCAAGAACATATTCATAAAATATGAGCTTTTTTTACATATTTTCCACCAAAGAGATTCATGATTTTTATGTAAATGTAGGAATTCGGCTTGAGGGAAACTCAAGAATAACTGAGAAAATTATATTTCTGAAAAAACTTAAAATATTTACTAAAAAAAACATCCAATTTCCGTCTTAGCGGCAGATTGCGACTCATATTCGTTGTAAATCCATTTTAAAAAGCTAACATCCATACATTTTCAATTCAAACTTGCTTTCAACTTTTTTCTCTTTAATTTAGAATATTATTCATAACTTTAATTAGAACGATATTGTTTGAACGATTTTGTGACTGACTGTACGTACAAAGTGAAATATTTTATAATTATTTAGATGGAGTAGTTTGAGAATTGATATCAAATAATCTGCGGAGTACATTGAGAATAAATTAAAATACCTATGGAGTAGAATCGGAACAAAATAATACGTATTTTTAAATAATAATAATTTCGTGGAGTAACTTGGGAACACATGTATGAGATTCTTATCTTTTTAGAACAAAAGAATGGAGTACTTTGGGAACAACCCCTTATTTTCCCTACAACAAAAAACTGGAAATAAATATAATAAGTAGCAGGCAAAAACAAAAATAAGTGATAATGAGCCTAAGTACTAGCATGTTGTCAAAATACTCATTTAACTGTTTCTTAGATACAGTGTAGTTGATTTTTTAATTCTTGATATCATCAAGCCAATAAACTTAATTATTTCCGAATAATTAGCTCTATTGTTAAGCAATACCATTCGTAGAAGCATTCAATTAACAATACAATATACACACACACAAACAATAATAAATTAATAGGTACACATTATCTAATTACAATTGCTTGGATATTTCAAAGATACCTAAGTATATTCAAATATGGTTCCGTACGTTATCTTTCCTTTATCCTTCACTCAAATGTTTTCAAAAGTCCCTAGTTGAATAGTAAATGTTGTTTCCCCAGCTTGCATGCGAAACTAGCATTTTAAATGCGAAAACAAATACTGACGTGGCAAACTTCCGAGTAAACTTCTCTTACTCAAAATATTAAAAGCTGTTCTCTAAAACAATGCGTCACCTCCACAGCGGGAAGTTATTGTTCACCATATTTTCACACGTGGAAGCTTGGAGCAGTAGAGGGTTAAGTGTGGCGGGTTAAGTTAACCCTTTTAGTTAGGGAAGGGTAACGTTAGGGTTGTGGTCTATTGGTTTTGTAGGACTTGTAGGAGTCAAGTGTTAGGTGAAAATGAGGCATGTTATATACCGGTACGATTTTTCGAAATAAATAAAATTGTACGAGTTTATTAAGAACATTGTTTGTCATAGTTTACATTTTGCTTTTGTTTACAATGGAATTCAGTACTTAAAAAAACTCAAATTTTATAATAGGTCTCTTGCTTCCATATAAAATTAGCGATGTTTCAAACTATACGAGTTACACGAATACGCTAGCGAAAGGCTTTAAAGTATTTCTCTATAAAAGACCCTTCAACTGGGGAAGACCCGGATTGTCTGTAAATGTTAATTTGGCTCCAAATTGTTTCCTTTACACCTGCGAATTTTAATTTCGTCGTCCGTTGATGTCATTTCGCATTTCGCGAAATAATTGAATTTTCTACTGGCGGGCCACGTGCGCCCTTTGAGTTTATTTGGTGTTTGTTATGAAAAATTTTGGTGAATGTTGATTGCCTCCGTAACTGGGATTTTCATAATTTTTAATAACAGATTTTTTCACATATAGTCAAATAATAGGTTCGTGCCAAGATAAATTTAACCACTCACTATATCTATATAACAATAGGTAACAACGAAATTAAAGTAGGAAATTTCACTGCAATAATATAAATACACATACATTTTGCCTACATAGCTTGACCTAACGTATCATTTATTTATTTACTAGATATGTCGCCAGTAGTTTGACTGATTCTGTTTTCTGGTAGATATAGGTCTACCAGAAAAAAGATAAATATCCAATAGTATAATGTGTGTTAAACTAATTTATTTCTTTCTCACTTATACAGGTAAGGATCAAGTAAATTTGAGGTGATTACAAGTAATAGCTCGAGCGAAGACGATAGTATATCATATATCACGGTAATATAATGTATATTAATTATTCAGTCTAATTCATCTTGTAATAAGAATCAAAAGGTTACGGGTTCAGACTGCTAGACATATTTCAAGTAAATTCCTGCCGTCATAAATTCGCAACATGATTTTGTATATCTAGTAAAATAATATTACAAAAGAGGCCAAAGAAAGTAATCATAATAAAAGAGCAAAATGAAATCATAGGCTACATTAACGTTAGCCTAGCCGTCAACTTTCCACAATTCTGAAAAAAAACATATCCTAAATGCAATGAAAACTCATGAATTTCCGATTATCATGCAGCCGCTAAAATGTAAGTATGTGCCATATAAAATTACTGTCCCAAATTTAAACACTCAGTTAACGCGTGAACTTAAATCAAAATACGCCCCCGCATTTTATCTCAAATTAAGAGTTATACGGCCTCATTCTTCGCCGTCGAGAGAAAATATAAAATAGATAAACTGGGGAGGAGTGGCTAAAAGAGACATGGAAGTGTAGGTAAGGCTTCGCGATGGTGTCGGAGTTAAATCTAATTTTTCCTCCGCTAATGCTCGCCTCGCCCGCTCAAGGTTGAGTGAGCGCGAAAATTGTAACTCTGAGAGGGATTTCTAGAGAAGTTAAGTTTAATCGCTGCTACTTGTGTTCATATGTGTGCTACGGTTGGGTCGTTTGAATAAATGTGTTTATAAGTGTTCGTTCGCATGCAGGTTTCGACTACCTTCGTATGTAACTTCTTTCCGATTAATTAAGTATATGCGGACTTATAGGATTGGTTTCTAAAATGTTAAATAAAAAAAAATATTATATTGCAGATTAATCGTGTTTTCAGTCATTTGCAGAGATTAATTTATATGCAGATGTATAATAAAAACAAGTCTTTAATCTAGATTTTTAATTTCCAAAAAACTGATAGGATAGAGAACCCAAAAGTAATATATTAACATAAATAAATAAAATATTAAGTAATATCGAGTTTATGATTGACTTATCTAATTATACATTCACAAATACATAGAGCTAGGAGAACTAGTATTTTCCAAAGTCTGAATTTCCGAAAATCCACCAAGAACGAAGCCATGGAAACAATCAGTCGTCAATAAACACTAACGTATAATTTATTTAATAGATTTCGGCTGTCTGGCGAGCAGACGGCCACACGTTTGATAAATAATTACCGCGGACAGAGTCCACTGTATAATTTAGCATAATTCTATTTATTTTGGACTCGACCATAGCTTTGACGCTCACTACGCTCAGTTTGTGTCGCTGAATAAATGTTGTTCTTGGTGGTGTTTGATGGTTTCTGGTAAGTAATGCTTTTAAAAGTTTATTTTACATTTTCAATTGTGCTAAAAGACTTAAAACGACCAGGGGCCCTATTTTTGAAAGTGTGACTCACCAAAAAAGCGTGAGCCGAATGATTTTTCATTCGATATCCATTATTCCGTATTTTTTAATTGTTTATGTCGAATAATTTGCAACGAAGTGGTCTAGACCACTCGTTTTCGTATGAGTTGGTAGTCGAACGTTTTTTACGTCAAAATCATGAATGACATAGACAACCGGATACGGATATAGATGGTGTCTATTAGAATTAAATTTTTGCGTTCCGTTTAACACTTACGTTCTCTTTGATTGAAAATTTACGATCATTTTTTTTATGATTCGTTACCGATTCGGTTTTCGTTGCGTAGAATGGAGCAGAAATTATTTATCGCATTATTTTCATATCACTGGCAACATTGCTAGACGAGTGATTTCAAAAATACGGCTTTTATGTTTTTAGTGACATAGTAGGACGAGTGCGACATAATAGTCTATTCGTTTTCGGCGGTATGTCATACTTTCAAAAATAGGGCCCCTGTAATGTAACTAGGGTAAAGTCTGTTATAGTAGTGTTATAGTACTACAAGAGGGTTTGATTTGTATTGCATAGCGATTTAAATAAAGAGAATATACGAATATAATGAGGAATATAAAGTGTTGAACAGATTTGTACATTTGGCAAAGATAGGTCATTTGGCATTTGGTTTGGATAGGTCATTATAATTATAAGTTCTCAGGTAACAAAGACCGCTAAACGCGCGGTCGATAGCCAGTTTATCGCAAATACATTATTCATATAGTTTTGAGTTTCCCTATTCCAATATATCTACCGTTGAAATTCCGAAGAGTAGTAAAATAGCTGAATACAGACTGAAAATTGTTTAGTGTTATAACTAAGTCTGTTTTCGTTGCCGCAACACGATCATGTGGCGAAAGAAAACGTGCAATGTAAACGAAGCAATAGCAAACGATCGTATTTGTCTGTAATTACTTGTACCGGGGATTGTGGCTTTACCCACTTTTCCCCGCTCTCCCTACAAATACAAAAATCGAGATAACAGAAATATGTTAGGATATAACGGAGCTAAGTAAGGAATTTTGGAAATCCAACCCCTGAGAGGGTAAAAGTTTAATACACGCGGGCGACGCTGAGCCGATATTAAAGCTAATGAGTTTGTATATTTGTTTGATTGTTTGAGAGAGTCAATTTCCGAAACTACTGGTCCAATTTGAAAAATTCTTTCTGTGTATTGTAGCCACATTTATGAGGAATGTTATTTAGAACCCGAAAAAAAAACATCCTAGGGGAATATAGCTACTAGTGATGTATAAGTATAATAACTGAATATATGTTAAGCGTTATTTCTGTACATACAGTATTTTTTTTACTATAATCCCGGTACACAAGTGCACTCACATTTTAGTGTGAAAAGAATTCCATTCCGCAGTAGAAAAGTAATTAACGTTGTTTTACTGGTTATTGAAGTTATTTTTATGCGGCGGCGGTCGGAGTGCTTGCATAATTAATTCCAGACTAAAGAATAGCATTAAATGAGTTATTCCGCTGTGATCTCTAAAACGATATGATAATCATAATATTATACTTAATTATACAATAAATTCACCTGCTTTTCGTCTGAACATGAGATGGTCAAAAACTTCTGTACAGAATTGGATGGCGAGGTTCATGGTGAAGATGGCATAAGAACCAATTTCAACGAGACGTACAAGGTTACTAAGAATTGTAGGAATATGCAGCATTGTCCTTATGTAACAATTTTTTACCCACCTACTAACCCAGCTGCCAGGTGATTATGAGAACAGCAGGACTTTTTTAATAAATGTCAAAAATGAAGATAGAATGAAATTTGTCGATGACAAAAGAAATAATATGAATTGGTGCATGGCCTTCGGAAGACCGAAAAACAACTTACGAAACTTGAAACTGTAAAAACAGCTTCAAGTATCTTTATTTTTCTGTGATCAATTTTCAAATTAAAATAAATGAAATATTATGAAACGTAAATAAAGATCACAAAATATAGTGCAAATCTAAAGAGAGTGCAAAGGGAAATATTTGGCAAGAGAAACTAAGTGAAGGGGTCTGATATTGATGTTTCGCCGGATCTAACACTATTACTGACCTCCCTTTAAATAATTACGGTCCGATCGACCCCACTAAAACACCCGGAGTGATTTTTCGGCGACTCCGATATTGGTTATTTCTCGCAAAAGACTTGCCTCGTAAAATTGAATAGACTGACCCATATTTTGCATAGACAGTAACCCAGTTTGACGAAACTTTCTTGTTAAATTTGTTGGAAAAATACACTTTTTTGTCGTTGAAAGATTGGAAAATATCAATTTCATACGGGTGCCGCGCTAAAATAGGTTTTTTTCGTACAAAATTCACGGATATGTAACAAAAATAAATGTATTGTGTCATTAACATTTCCGTTAGGATAAAATATACAAGTAGTATCCAAAGCCACATAAGTGATTTAGGCTTTCCCTTCCACACAACAGCTAATAATTGATTGCCCACCCCAAAAAATCGTCCCCAATACAAACGTGATTCGAAATAATGATGTTCCCGAAAAAAATTGAAGAGATATACGAACGACCTTTCACTCTCACGCATTCCTTATTCATTTTGTCATTTGCCACATTGTTATCCAACTTGATGAGCTAGATATTTTCGTCGTAATGTTATTTGTTGGATGTACGAGTAACATTATGTTATTAATGATAAATCGCCCGAAGATATGTTTTTCTAGGAGCTATTTTGGTATTTCCTGTTATTAATTCGCAAGTCAATTGTCAAAGTCAAAGTCAAACTTTTTTATTGAAACTTGGCCTTCAAAGAAGGCTCTTTTTCACGTCGATAACTAATTATATTATGTATCAAAGCTACAAACTACTAGCATTTCGGAACGACCACTCCTGAGAAGAAATGCCGAAAGAAACTCATGAAACAGTCTTGGTCGCCTAACATGCCAGAGGGGCTATTTATGGCGAAATGATCAAATAAACCAATCCCTTTGAAGCGGTGGTGGTCGAGTGGTAATGACACCCGCCTGAGGTCGGATAGGACCCGGGTTCAAATGCTATGCCACATGAGTTTGTAGACTAATTCATGTATGGTAGTTTTCATCGACCACCACTTGCTTCCGGTGAAGGAAAACATCGTGAGGAAACCTGCACATTGGCTGACTGTTTAGTTTAATAGTGTGTATACGGCTACTGCCATTAGATGGCGGTAGTCATAAAAGTCAAGTCAGATGCCTACGGCGACTTGAATAAAATATGATACCAGTGTTAGTAATAATACACTCGATAAGAAAGAAAGATTTCACTAATATAAATGCGAACTTGTGTGTAGATATTTGTTACTCAATCCTGCAAAATCTACTTGACGGATATAGATGAAGTTTGGTATCTATAGTCTTTTATAAATATCTACTACTAGCTGCGCCCCGGGGCTTCGCTCCCGCGGGAATTTCGGGATAAAAATTACCCTATGTGCTATTCCCGGTAATTTTCTACCCGTATACCAAATTTCATCGAAATCCGTCCAGTAGATTTTGCGTGATTGAGTAACAAACATCCTCACAAACTCACAGATTCACAAACTCACATCCAAACTTTCGCATTTATAATATTAGTAGGATTCTGTGCCTTCATTGTTTTGTTGCAAAGTCCAAATATTGGCGAATCAAACTGTTCATTAGCGCCAGGTCCCTTGCGTATTTATCCTCTGGGGAAAGTAAATTGTAAACAATTAGTGAGCCAGGGATGTATTGATGGTATGGGCCCTGAGGCTTCGCTTCTGGGAAGTTTATTAAATTTCAAACTAATCTTTATCGATGGCCATTTTTCTGCGTGAAAATATAGCCCCTTAAAAATGTTAAATGCAGCCAATCTCGAATATTGCCACGAGTTTAGATTGGTTAGCATAATAATATGTTATCGCTGTTAAAGTTCTGTTATACTAATTTATAATGATAGTTCTCTACATTACCTTTATAACGAGTTTACTATCTACATTACGAGTAGTATCAGTAAGTAGTAGTTGAGTAGTTGTGGAGTGCACGAGAGAAAAGTCACCAACAGTCACAGATGTTATATTATTAAGTTAGAGATACACTGGCCGTTGGCTATTCCATTCAGTCGTAGGTTTGGATGCACTCTGCTAGTAAAAATTGTGCAATTAAGGTAATACGCGCGAGCCTGGCGATCGCCGCGTTAGCAAAAATTATGTACAGTGAGACTGTACATCTTGGCAACGCCAAAAAGATAAAAAGTAAAAAATATAAATGTAAAAGTTAAGTGTAAATTTAAAGTAAAAATGTAAAAGTAAAAATTAAAGTAAAATTCACTAAGAAAATAATATTTAAAGTTCAAGTCACAAAGATTGGAATAGCCATCACAAAGCAAATAATTAATCTTAATCAAATTCGAATGCTAAGTTAGGAGTTCCTCCGGTGACGTTCCGTCGCGATGTTCCCGGGGGAGTCTTGGTATGATGGGTCCTCTCTCTGTGCTCGTCCGGTCGCTGAATAACTTGCAGTTCGATGTCATCGGTTTTCCGTTCAGTGTTTGCTTTTTGTGTGTTTTTCCTGTTCCGAGCAAAGCAGCGGGGACAGAGTTTCCTCCCAACCAACACAAGCAAAAATGTTACAGCGGCCGCTAGTAAAGTATAACTAATCACATACTGATGGATATCGTGACTAGATATTTCTGTAGTTGGTAGTCGGGCCTCTTGTTCTTTCTGGTAGGCGATGCTCTCGTCTATCTTGTCGAAAGTAAGTTCGTGAGGTACCGCTTGAAAAGATGTTAAGTTGACTATCTTGTTAACAGCCTTATTCATGCTGGAAGTCTGGTACAGTAAGTCCATAATCCATGGTGATTCGACTGCTGTAGCGGCTTCGAGAGTAGATAGTTAAATCTTTAGATTGCACCAGGCATCCTTGTGGCAGTGTAACAATCCCAGATGAAGTCATCGTGAGAGGTGTGACGTCATTGCCACATATGACACGTAGAGGGCAAGTTTGGCAACAAATCATCAGCCAGCTGTTTCGAGTGTGTAATTCTATCCATGAGTCCTTGCACGTCGCGTGCTCGATATCACATGGCGCGGTGTTTTGATGTGATAGCAGTTTTGCTTCGCAGGCTGCATTGTTGCTATGTAGATCGAAAACAGGCGGGTTTTTCTTGCAGATAATTTTTTCCGACTGTTGTAAACATTGTTGAAAATCTTCTGCAGTTAATAGTAGATAGATATTTTTCTCAAAGTTGACTCCAATATATGGTGATGTCAATTGTACATAGCCAAATTCCATGTTTGTTTTCACTGGCAGAGGTATCGTATGATACAGTGTGAAGTCTTCATTTGAAATCAAGGGAATGTGCATTTCGAAGAGAAAATAATTCTCAGTTACTCGTGCTCTCACGTAGATAAGTTTGTAGATATCTTTGATATCTTCTTGGTAGTTCTCGACTGGTAGCGAAACCGACTTCGGAATGCTTCCTGAGATTTCACTTAACTGTTGAATCAAATGCGCTGGAGTGATCAAATGCACATCGACATGTCCTTGATAGACGTTAGTGAGAGAGTCGAATAGCATTTCTTGGAATTTCTTCAAACTGTTTATTAATAAGAAAAGTGTCAACGACGCCGAATTGAAGTAAGATGTGGCCGAAAGAATTTCCATCTGAGTTTCCAATGTAGCCATATTCTGGTTAGTTTGATTTATGAATCCATCGATCATATGAAATTGTCGTTGAATGTTTTCTTCGCTTTTCTTTAAAATGTTGTTTTCAAGTTCCACAATAGAAGTCTGATTTTTTATAAGTTCCAGCAGGTAGTTATCTTTGTTTTTGATGGATTGTATGTCATCTTCATATTTGTCAGCAAATCGTTGGTCGAGTATTCCAAATAAGCTGTTAGCAATGTATCCCACACCATCAATTAATCCTCGCTTCTTGCGGTTGACAGTAAGATGCTTATGAGGATTGACCAAAATGTCGTTGTAGTGGTGAAGAAGATCCATCTCGTGGTTAAGCTGCTCTGTTGTTGTTCTACATTGTTGTAAGTTGGAAATGTGACATAGCTTTTCTAAGTTTTTAAAATAGCTGTCAATTCGTCGAGTTCCTTCCCAGTACGTAGATAAATTGTAATACATAATTAACATCCATTCATTGTGTACTACTTGCATTTTGCCGACTGTGTCATAGTATATAGGGCGCTCGTGTTCCAGTGATGTAAGTTGAGCGTCCGACGATACGCTGACCTTGGTACCATATGATCCTGATAAGAATGTAAATAAGGTCAACGCAGTTCGTAGTAAATTTGTGACGAGTTTGTTTCCTTTTCTTCTTCGAGTTTTCTTTTCAGGACCTTGTTTTGTTTCTTTTTGAGTTTCAGGTTCAGGATCAATGGCTTCGACTTCAGAGTTCAGAAGAAGTGGCGCTAATTTGACTATAGGACGCTTGATAACTCCAGTTTGTGTTTTGATGGTGGTGACTCTAACATATCCGTCAGAGCCCGGATGCGTCTCCAACACCCGTCCCATAGCCCATTTTCCTGGGGGCAAGTTGTCCTGCTTCACCAGTACGATGTCGCCAATCTTTATATTTTTTGTTGGTTTGTTCCACTTACTGCGTGCTTGAAGTTGTGTCAGATAGTCGTTGACCCAGGCTTTCCAGTAATGTTGGAACATGTTTTCAAGTAGTTGCCATCTACGACGCATATCAATTTTGTACTCATTGTAGTTGGATAGCGGTAGAGATAGTAGCGAGCTGCCTGTGAGAAAGTGTCTTGGCGTCAGACAGTTAGAGAACTCTTCAGGGTCTTCAGTTAGAGGACACAAAGGCCTCGAGTTTAGGCACGCTTTGATTTTGGTGAGTAGGGTTGTGAACTCCTCATAGGTTAGCTTCTGGTCACCAAGTACTTGTTGTAGATGGTGCTTCGTGGACTTCACAGCGGACTCCCAGATCCCTCCCGCGTTTGGCCAGGAAGTTACGTTAAAATTCCAGATAGCCTCCAATTTGGCTAGTTCATTGAAGAAATCAGTAGATAGCATCGACTTAAATTCCTCAAATTCTTGTCGTAGTACTCTTGCAGCGCCGACAAAGTTAGTACCGCAATCCGAGTACATGTGTTTAGGGGTGCCACGCCTGGCACACAAGCGTTGAAATGCTGTGATGAATGTTTCGGTGCTGAGGTCCGAAGCTAGTTCTATATGTACGGCTTTAGTTGCCATAAATATGAAGATTACAATGTTGCCCTTAGTAGTTTTGGCGCCTCTTCCCTTGTGGGTTTTTATTTCAACAGCTCCAGTGAAATCGACACCACAGTGTGTGAAAGGCCGACTCGGTGTTACACGTTGATATGGTAGGTTGCCCATAAGTTGATGGTTATCCACTTGGTTGAAGCGACGACAGCGGACACATTTTCGTAATTGAGTTTTGACAGCCCTATTGCCGCCAACGATCCAGTACGCCTGCCTTATGTGAGTCAGCGTTACCCGAGCTCCGCCGTGCAATGTTTTGATATGCGATTGTTCTATTAATAAACTTGTAAATCGTCCCCTGTAGGGTAGGATAACAGGATTTTTCATATTTGCAGGCAAAGCTGAGTTCTTGAGACGTCCGCCAACTCGTATCACTTTGTCCTCATCCAGATAAGGGTTCAGTTTCAAAATAGGACTTCTTTTAGTTATAAGTTCGTTGTGCATCAGCTGTTCATATTCGACAGTAAATTGCGTTTGCTTCACGTGCCGTATGTTAAGTATGTTAGCTCTATTGAGTTCGCTTGCACTTAGGTAGGTAGTTTCCGATTTCTTTTTGTTGCGCAAGTTATGAATGAATCGTTGAATCCAAGCGATAATTCTTGTCATTCGGAATAATGAACTACAATTATTTAATAATGTAGTTATAAGATTTTCAATGTTAAATTCTTCGTGATAATATTTGGAAATCTCTGATAACAGCGATCTCTTAGTTCTTCGTTTTGAGTTTTCTTGAGTAGGCCAGTTAAAGTAGAAGGTATCATTAGTACGATTCCGGCTCAGTCCGAGCGTTTTAGAAGCCTCTTCAGTTTTAAATTCATAGTTGATGTTGGATGCAATTTGATCCGATGGCAAATCTTCCAATAGGGAACGATCGTTGCTGGACCATTTGCGTAGATTCATACCGCCGCCTTTAAGTAATGCGATTAGCGATTTTTGTAATTCTTTCGCTTCCGAAAATGAATTTCTTCCGCAGACCAAATCATCCATGTAGAATGTGTT
This sequence comes from Ephestia elutella, assembly GCA_018467065.1. Classification (NCBI taxonomy): domain Eukaryota; kingdom Metazoa; phylum Arthropoda; class Insecta; order Lepidoptera; family Pyralidae; genus Ephestia; species Ephestia elutella. Next base: position 8,038,683 of record CM031571.1, read on the forward strand.
CTTCAGTACTTCGGCAGCTGTTGGAAAGTTGTGGCCATCATCAATAGCCAATTGTAGTAAAGTTCGCATTGCCAGCCAAGGGGCGCATTTCATCCCATATGTTAAAGTACATAGTTGGTATTCGTTAAGGGGCTCGTTAGGCGTTTCTCTCCATACGATTTTTTGCAGATGTTGTAGTTCCTGGGCAATCCATATGCATCTGTACATCATTTGGATGTCTGCAATAAGAGCAAACTTATATGTTCTCCATTTTAGGATGAGAGCTTGAATGTCTTTTTGCAGATTAGGACCCTTTTCAAGTACGTTGTTCAGACTGAGGCCGTTGGAATTCTTTTGGGATGCGTTGAATACTACTCTTAAACGTGTTGTAGCCGCGTTCTCCCTCAGGACTCCATGGTGTGGCAAGTAACAGTCGTTAGAGGTAGATTCAGTCGATGGTCTCATGTGACCTAGTTCTTCATACTCCTTCATAAAATCCTTGTACATAGTTGACAGTCTCAGATTTTTCTGAAGTCGTTTTTCTAGTTGTAAGAATTGGGACACGGCAATAGGCCTAGATTTCCCGAGTTTATTCTCGTAGTCAGGACAAAGTGGCATCTTGACAATATATTTTCCATCAGAGCTTCTTTGTACTGTGTTCTTGTAAAATTGTTCACATTGGTCATCCTTGGAAATATCCTTGGAGCTTTGGATTTCCTCAGTTTCCCAAAATTTTGTAATTTCTTCTAAATTGATTAGAGTTACATGGCAGTTAAAAGTTCTCATTTTCCCGCATAGAATCCATCCTAGATGTGTCTGTTGTGCAACTGGGGATTGTTGACCTCCCTTAAGTACCCCGTCGAGTATGATCTGAGAATACACGTCGGCGCCTAGGAGAAGATCAACAGGGCGAGATATGTTGAAGTCTGGATCGGCGAGTTTCAGGTGTTCCAGATGAGGCCATTGTGATTTTTCAAAAGTAGAGTGGGGTAAGTTATTCGTGAGTTTCTTCATAATTAGCGCTGTTGTTTTAAAGGTAAAGTCGGAGTGTATCGATTTACAAGATAAGTTAAGCTGTCCTCTGCAATCTCCAGATACAGATCCGATGCCAGTTACAGTAGCAGTTAATTTCTTGCGAGGCAGTCGCAGCAGCTGCGACGCTGACTCACTCAGTAAGTTCACCTGAGACCCTTGATCCAGAAGGCACCTCAGGGTGTGGTATGTACCATCAATTGCCTTTACTTTTAGCTGAATCGTGGTAAGTAAGATTTCAGTGTTAGTGTCACTTATATGGTTCGTAGTTTGATGCTGTGAAGATGTTGAAGGATTTTGCTCCACATAGTTAGATTTGTTAGATGAAAATTTCCTGTTAGCTTGATGTAATAAAGTGTGATGTCTCAAATTACATTCCTTACAAGTTTTCATCGATTTACATTCGTCGTTATTGTGGCTAAAGAGACAATTTTTGCAGAGTTTCAATTTCGCAACTGTGTTATTGCGCTGCGTAGTATCCAGTTCAAGAAATTTGTCACATTGCATCAAAACATGACTTCCGCTGCAATTTGGGCATTTTCCATAAACTGTATGATAGTTGTAAGATTTTTTAAATTCAAAATTAGGTTTCTTCATATGTTGTTTCGGCGAAGTTTTCCAGTTTGGTGAAGAGTTTGATGATTTTTCAGTTTGACTATTTCCCTTCTTAGTTGACTTTGCAGTTTCATAAGCCATAAACTTTGTTTCCAGGAAATATATAAAATCCGACAAGTTTTGTATCTCCCTATGATCCCGAATTTCATTCATGTAGTCGTTTAGTGTGGAAGAATCAAGTTTAGGTAACATTAATTGGACGATCATAGGATCCCAAGTTGAAGTATCGAGACCAATGTTAGATATTCCGTTCATGCATTCCTTAATGACGTCATGCATTCTCCTTAAGTTGTTAGCGTCTGGATTTTGAATTACAGGAAGGTTCATCATAGTATTGAAGAAAGATGTAAACTGCAAGCGACGATTGTCGTACCGCTGAGTCAGTATTTCCCAACAGGAGTTGTAGTTATCGGCACTCACAGATAAATGTTGTACTAAAGTTTCAGCTTCACCCTTCAGTTTAGTTTTCAAATGCCTCATTTTCTGCGCCTTGTTAATAGTTGGGTTGTTATGGATAGTCTCTAAAAAAAGATCTTTAAAAGATATCCACTTACTGTAGTTACCAGAAAATTCCGGGAGTTCCATTTTAGGTGCAGATTTTTCATAGTGAGCATTTGACCAAATTTTTGAGTTGATCTTTTTTCGTAAATCGTCGTATTGTTCCTCAATTTCTCCAAAAGATTCATAATAGTGAGAATTAGATCCTTTCAGTTTAAAATCTATTTCCCAGTGTAGTTTGTCGATAGGTTGCCATTTCGACTTCAGGATAGATAGGCTATCTTCCAACTCCCATTTTTCAGACATACAGGAGATGTCGATCTTGGACATAGCGTTGCTGATTGCGTTGAAGTAGCATTCCTGTTTGTTGAGTAAGCGTTGTACTTCACAGGCACCCTCGTCAGAGTCCTGTGAGTCGTCAGTAGATGTTCCGGCTAAGTCAAACTTAAAGCCGCGTTTCTGTTGGCTTAAGGCACTTAGCCTGTTGTTTATGTCAGTTATATTTGACAAATACAGTTCTTTAGTTTTCTCGTAGACATTTTCCGAGAAATAGTTGATAGTTTTGTCTTCTATCTCCAGTACTAGAAGAGCATGCCTCGCCTCGAAGTCCTGCCACTGAGCTTCTAGCGACGCCAGTCGTGTGTTGAGATATTCCTCAGTTTTTCGAGATGAAGAATCCTTGCGATAGTTTGTACACAAAGTCTTGATGTTCCCGAAGCTAGTTTGTTGAAGTTCCAGTTTGTTCATGTTGAATGTTAGTTATTAAGTAGATAGTTTCTTCGATAACTGAGTTGATCTGGCACGTAGTTGACGGTGACAGATGAGTAGAGATGCGTTAGTTCACGACACGAAGACTACACAGTTATACGCAGTCTAGTAGTCGCTTAAGATCTCAGTGTCTCTGTACTCCTTGTACAGTGTGTGCGCCTTCTCAATCTAACTGGGGATTCTCGCTTGTGAGAGGCCAGCTAAACCGATTCGCCACTGTAGTTAGAGATACAAAAAAACACCAAGTTCTTACCTTTCGAAGGACCAAAAGATGTAGGGTGTGGCAGTAAGTAGTAGTTGAGTAGTTGTGGAGTGCACGAGAGAAAAGTCACCAACAGTCACAGATGTTATATTATTAAGTTAGAGATACACTGGCCGTTGGCTATTCCATTCAGTCGTAGGTTTGGATGCACTCTGCTAGTAAAAATTGTGCAATTAAGGTAATACGCGCGAGCCTGGCGATCGCCGCGTTAGCAAAAATTATGTACAGTGAGACTGTACAATTATGTTACAAGTATATAGGTATCTATTTATTCAGATTTTTGATAGTATTAAAACAAAAAATCATGCGGCTGTAGAAAAAATACCTATATTATGAGAATTGTATAAATAGGCAATACAAAATGCAAACACATACCAATCGCAAATTAAGACGTACAGTCAACATTCATATTTACCGAACCCATAAAAATGTACAATTGATAAAATTTCATGCGATTGCAAACATGGCTCGAACCGTTTCCTTTTATTTGGACGACAATACATCAATTTACATACACAACTACGCAATTCGAGGCTCTCCGTACAGAACGAATAACAAAATGGAGAATGTAAATAAATGAACAAATCTGGTCCATGCAAAGCTTTATTACGCACAACAAAAGACTTTATTTATTTACGGAAGCACTCAAGGGTAATTATATTTTGGGACCAAAATCTGGAGAAACAAGGCGGAACAACGGCTCAGGATTTAATAGGTAAATTTAATTAACTGACGTCGCGACGCGACGCCTAGTGTGGTTAAAATTTTAGTCGCTCGATTTCGAAATTTTCATATCGATACTCAACTACAATATACAATTTATTGTTGTGTCGTAATGGTGAAAATGGTAGACGTTTATTAACGTTATATATTTCGATTAGTTTAGGTACAATTTATACTGCCAACTTAAAAAAGCAATGTTTATAATCTGATTATTATTGTAGAGCAATATATTAAAAAATATAACAAAGCGAGCGTAAATATCCTCGAATCTACTTGGTTCAAGACTGGCGCTGTATAAATCTCAATTTATCTTTATTAGTATTAACAGATACAAAAAGGAATAGAGCTATATTTTCTCATATAAAAGATAGCCAAAAACGTTTTATGTCGGGAAAAATATTCTTAAACGTGGTGAATGTCAGAAGCGTTTTGGATAATCCAATTTTACTAAGATTTAGATATGGGTATTATCGGAAAAGCTTTAAAATTCTGTTTATAAGTATTATTTGGCTTTAATATGAGAGTTGTATCATATCTCATGTGTATCGGGGTTGTAAAAGAATACAAATTTATATATTACAGTAGAAACAAAAAACTGAACCGGGTTGTCGCGCCATTGAAACTGTATACTCGTAGTATACAGTCAACTGGCTCGAAAGTAAGCACTTCGTTGAGCTGAAGTATGCTGTTTGTAGCGTAAATTAGATTTTCCATAGAAAGTAGAAAGTGTTTATCGAAAGCATTTTCCTTCAATTGTTCGCGCAATAAATAAACTAAATAAATACTAAAGTCTATGAAAGGCAGACATGCACCAACAGACAATAATAGGATAACGACAATTCCGATAACTAGGTCAAGAAAACAAGGTTTACTTCTTGCAAACAAAGATCAGTTCACGCGCAATTTTTTTTTTTCATTAGCTGTTAGTAAGACATCGGGCTCTGAATTTTCATTAAAGGCACTAAAAGTAGATTAGATACACTAATATTCTACGTCGCAAAATGTCTTTACTAAGCTATAATAAAGTATCGCGCAGATTTTTTCATATTAAACCGACAACTAATTTTAGACTGAATTTGAAAGCAAGCCGGCATTTTCCACATCCTACCTACATTCAGCGTTCGTGCCCCGACAACCTCATTACACTGCAAAAGTGCACTCGTCCTAATGATCCGAATGTCTCCGACGATTTGTCCCAGTTTCCGAATGCTTTTCAATTTTCAACCGACTTCCCAAAAAAGGAGGAGGTTATATGTTTCGATGTATGTATGTTTTTTTTTTTATGTATGTTCGCCGATTTCTCCGCCAATTGTGGACTGATTTCCAAAATTGTTTTTTTATTCGTAATGGTGTATTCCTAAGTTGGTCCCATTTTAACCACGTCAGAATCTGTTCGGTAATTTTAAAGATACCTAACAAAATATAAAAATACCAACATTGCATTATAGAGCAAAAGCCCGCGACAGCATGCCCTTCCTTATTTTATTAAAACTCAAGATTTTCTGTGTATGTCCCCAACATAGAAATAGCGATTAGTGACTATAAAAGTTGGTTCATGATTACTTAGGCAGATTACTTGTAGCAATAACATTGAAAGTGGTAACTCAATTTCCTCAAAGTAAAGTTTTTTGAAGATTTTATTCCTAATAATAATAGAAATCACGCCATCCATTACCAGGCAATTGGTGCAGATATAAACCCCTGCTAGATATTGTAATCTTACTAAATTATAATTATATTTGTTTTATTATAAAAGCTTAATTTAATATTACTTTGGGAGGCCCCAAGGTTGCTTTTTTTACCTATAAAAATCATCCTTACTATCCATATTACCTGCATAAGCAACTAAGATCCAAACTTCATACCTAGTCGCTAATATTTTTTACCCGTATATACCACGCAGAGAAACATTCAGCATTTATAAAATAAGGGAGGTTAGGTCGTCACGGGCTCTCGGTCTATTTATTTGCCAAAATAATAGACAAATTGACATGTTGTGACATTTCAAATCAAACTTACTTACTTAGACATAAAAAGTTTCGAATTCTTAATTCTTTATTTTTGGCCAGTGAAAGAAAAGTTTTTATTAAACTAAAAATGATAAAATAAAACTTTTTTCCAAAAAAATGAACCGACTTCCATCATAAAACTTAAAATCATGAAATAACAATAAAGAAAAATGTATTAGCATTCTACCTACTGAATGAGGTGAAGTCGGTGCCAAATTGAATATTAAATAATCTAAGTTAATATTAAAATCATGTATATAATACCTAGCTAAACAATTACATAACACCCTTACTCCTGCACTTGGCATGGCACCGACTTCACCTCATTCAGTAGGTAGAATGCTAATACATTTTTCTTTATTGTTATTTCATGATTTTAAGTTTTATGATGGAAGTCGGTTCATTTTTTTTGGAAAAAAGTTTTATTTAAAGTGTAATCACCAATTTACAGAATTAATTTTTGTTTGTTAAAATAATGTTCATAATTGGTTGCACTGACGCATACATGACGTTTATTTCGATATTTAGGATAAAAGGTATCTTTTGTCCGTAACGTCATCTATGAAATTTTTACACATGTGAAATTTTTGCCACATGGGTTTAGTAAGTATTAGGATAGTAGTCACGTGGGCGAAATCCAGCAAATTCTAATGTTTTTAAGTGAGACCTGACTAGATTGATTTTCTGTACCTAAAAACATTTTCGTTAACCTCAATATAAAAGAAAGTTCTTCTTGTCGAGTTCGAAATAAAACAAACATATCGATATAAGTATTTAACACGTCAATAACCAATAAAATTCCTTGAAAAATAAGTCTCCCATCCAACATCGTACCGAAAAATTGGGTTAATGGAAGTTTCTTGACAATTAGCCACGAACCGGTCCCCGGGCGATACTGTTGTAAAGCAAGGAAATACATCGGAATAAAATCGACGGCTTGGCTTCACGACTCATCGGGTCAGGTAATTAACCCAAATAACGCTTTTTCATCGCTGCATTGTATGGAGCTACAGACGGAAAGTTCTATGTTTGTGATTTCTTAGTCAACAACAACAATGTTTAGTTCTAATCATATACTTACTTATCATTAATTTTATAACTAAGTAGTAATCACTTCAACACATAGTCTGAAGGGTACTCCATAACCTTGGGGTATTTCTCCACCTATTCTTTGGGTATGTGGTCAATATTATATGCCTAAGTATAATACTATACTACTTATTCGGTGCATAAGAAGTCTTTTTAGTCTACTGGATTATATTATATGGTTAAGTATCTATTGAGACAAAAAACTAATTTCCTATTTTCTGTATTTACTTGAAAAATATTTCTCTTTTTTTTTGTTGTAATTTAATTAAGGTTAATTTATAACGATTCAATCGATCGATTTTTGTTTTTTAAATGTTTTAGCCCTCTTTTTACCGACTCCCGCATTAGATCTCAGGGAGAATCAGCGTTGTCTCCAACTCATAGTTGGGGACAACACAAGCTGAGGCATTCCTTTGTCTACTTCTGTGCAATTTAGTTATAAGACATAATATTAAGCTTGCAATTGTAGTATGGCAATAAATGATTTATTATTTTATTGAAACCAAATCTACAGAGGTAAAATGTTATGTTTGTGATTTGTTAGAATCTTATAAATGCTACTAAGAATGAGACTACTGGATTTTTTCAAGTATAACAAAATTATTATATAACATTAATGTAATTCGTAAGTACTATATTCTGTTCATAATTAACTCCAACCATTACGAACTTTATCTGAACTCCAGTTTCGGATACAACTGGGAGCACATCTTCACAGTTCACTAATGTTTCCACACAATGAGAGAAATTCAATTTTAAGGCAGAGTTTAGAAATTAAATTTCAATCCTCGCTCCCTCCAGTTATAATTTAATGCGGCCAGAAGCAAAATCCATAAAATCTAATGGAAAAATTCCGCAAAGCGATGACGCTTCGGAGATTTATTAGTATTATAGGCGTCGTCGCTAGTGCCTATTTAAGCTTTATTAGCTCTGGAGAAATTGAAATATTACGTATAATAGTCTTAGGCGTGGCTTAAGACCCTATTACCAATCAGGTGTTCTGAATACTTATAATATTTGATTAAATCTCGTTTAACTTTTTGAGCCTAAGCGCTCTTAGAACAACAGAGCTCTTGGAACAGAGAATCCCGCTGGATTCTCTGTTCCATTCTAAGCTTGTGTTTAATTAAATACAGGTTGATTTTTCAACTTATTAATACACTAGCCACGTCCCGGGCTTCGCTTCCGTGGGAATTTTGGGATAAAAAGTACCCTTGTGCTAGTATTTTTCTACCCATGTACCAAATTTCATTGAAATCAGTCCAATAGTAATATGTAACTAACACCTTCACAACCTCACATCAAAACTTTCGCATTTATTATATTAGTAGGATTATTAATAAGAAATACAGGTCTAAAGAATAACATTATTATGATTTTGGCTAGCTTTCATTTGCTATCCTTTGTGAACTTAAAATTTATATTGCATCTTATAATATTTGTTTGAAACTCCAGGTTTAGTAGCCTCCATCGTGTGGACTTTAGATTCAGCCCGAAGTTTCGTCTCGAGGGGCAGCACAACCAGCATAGAAAGCAGCTTATATATTTCAGAGTGACTTCCACAGCTGTCCATACATTATTTAGAGTTGTGCAACAGCAAGAGTAGCCAAATTGTTTTTAGTGTTTGGTCTAAATAAATAATTTATGTATAACTATTTTTCATTTACAATATAATTTACTTAGGTGACTCGGTTTTATGTTAGGTTTTCACGATCTTGATCAATTCTTTCGAATTTAAGCTTGGAATTAATGTTCTAGAAGATAGATATAAGCTACTTTTGTTGCTAAATTTTAGACTACAAAGCTCCGAGGAAATTATTTAATGGGAAATGTGAAACTACAAAGATTAGAAGACGATATTACAGTTACATCGAACTGAGAAAGATGGAAAATACTCACATGGTGATGACGGTCAACGGATCATATTGATAGTAATATGAGGAGTAGTACTAGTCAACAATAATTTGGGTAAGAATGCGTCCATAAAATAAACTATCAAAAGGAAAGTTAGTTTTCCACATTTCGACATTGTATGACGATACGTAGAATCATTTTATGACGCATAAATAAAAAGCCAAACTGTGCAATTAGATACATGACTTAATAACTTTATGATAGATAGTAATCCAATCGTTTCATAGTCTGCAATTGTATGAACCATCATCTGAGTTAGCAACAAAGTATGATCCACGTAGTTTTAAAGCTTTAAAGCTGGTACCTGATGGCTGATAGATTGCAGCTGTAACATTCTAACGATCACGTCGGGTTCATTGCAGTTGGCGGTTGATGACGCCATCAAATTTTATGCTTTGTCTCTCTCATAGCATGTAGAGACGTTCCAGACGAGTCAGAAATCTAATAATGTCTTGAGGTAAATTTAAGACTTAAATTTATATTGTTTGGTATTTTATTATAAATTTTGATGCCTTAAATACCACACTATAACTATGAAGAATAATAAAAATTATAAAACAATACTAGGTTCCTTAATTACTTGGTATAAAAACATGGCTTTCCTATATGGATAAGATTTTTCAATAACAGACATCGCCAAAATCTTGGGTATTTAATCATTTTTGCCAATATTGTGACAACAGCTTCTTCATGTGCACTGTTAAATATAGCACCAAAAAGCAAAGCGTTTACTCAATTAATTTTGAGTTATAAAATTTACCTATTTTTTTATTATAATAGTCATATTTTCACTGCCATCATATTTCACGCCCCTCTTATTTAGGCGCCTACCTTCTTCCTCACGATCAGTTCCAATTCGTGCCGGCATCTTCATAACACCGAGTTTCCAGTTTTCCCTGTTAAAAACAACAAGCGTGCAAAAATTAAGTACGTGCTTCCTCGCGGCAAGAAACTTTGTTAGAGTTGCCAGGGGCGGGAACAAAACGGAGAATACTATATGTTCAGAGATAATGTTCGCTGAAATTGTGTTATGCAGTTGCGAGTAAACAGTTATTTAGATAAGTACTACCAGTACATGCTGTTCCAAGCTGTGAGAAGTTGCTGTGTTGTGTTCAACTTTATAATACACAATACACGTACCTTTGACGAGTAAATGTTCTAGTGGCTGGTACGTTTGTTTTAAGAAGAATCATACATTCCATACGGTGATATAAAAATAAAAAAACCTTATAAAAAAATTTACCCGCTTGTTAAGCGCATTTTTGTTTTATTTCCATCTCTCTTTTTAATATTGTCATTGCAAGAACAAGACAAAACATATTTTTACAAAATAGTAAGTAGTTGAAAACTTAAAGTTGAGGAAAATTATGTATGAAATTTAAAATATTTCTTAGTTGATAACGCGTGTCTTACTTTCGAACAAATATAAATTCTAAGAATTTCATTTCTTTATTTCATTTCTTTATTACATTTCTTTGTTTAGCTGTTCATTCTATCTACACACACCACTACTATCTATTCTCTCTTAAAACTACTTACTTTTTTAGCAAACTTTTACTAGGAGCGTCGTAGTATCGTGCCGGCTTCGCCTCCATCATCTGCCGTCATCATTCATTACCATATTCCTCATTATTATTGCCACGGGCCTGCTTGATAACTTTAATGGACTCTGGGCCCATCAACTTTCGAGTTTAAGGCCTCGTAAAATATTACGATATTTCATAATTCGTTTTTGTATTTACATATTCAGAGCTGCTCGTTCGGCTCACGTTTCTGCGTAGGTAAAGGAGATTACAGGCGATGTAATTCAACTGAAATGTTATTTTTTTGACACGTATGATTAACTAGATCTAATAAGTTTTATTAAGGTACGTAGAAAGAGAAAAAAAAATAGAATATTTATTATCGTTATTACTTATTTAAACGAACATTAACGTTTAATTCTTATTACCTTTATTTCTTATTACCTTAATCTATAAGTACCCTATAATTAAGTAATCGGAGCGGTATTATTATCCAGAAACCATAATTACAAAAAAGCTAGTTAAAAAAGCCGCCTCGAATTGTGCTCGGCTCAAATGCCACCTCGAATTGTGCCCGGCTCAAATGCCGCCTCAAATTGTGCCCGGCTCAAATGCCGCCTCGAATTATGCCCGGCTCAAATGCCGCCTCGAATTGTGCCCGGCTCAAATGCCACCGCCTCAAATTGTGCCCGGCACATAATGCTAGCTGCATTTCCTCTCTGAATCGCTATGGACATCCTTTGATTGGAGGTACTACTCGGAGCGGTAGGTGGTCATAACCACGGTCCCTCAACGACGTCTTACCTCACCAATAAAGTCCCTGGATTTCGGCTGGCCACCGGTACAAACAAATAATTGTTCATTAAAACTGAATTTTTAGTTAGTTTTCCAGAAACTATAATAACATGTTAATAAATTTAACACGTTTTGTTTTTTGGTTTCAGGTATGCGCACCAGATTCGTCGTCCGTCATCGATAAAAGGACCTTACCCTCCAATGTAATTTTAAAAAAATAACTTAAAGCGACATGTTCGTTTTTTAACTAAAAGGTTTTTTTTGGATTTTTGTGCACCTCAGATGCAAATAGTACTACAGTACTCTCATATAGAAATAAGATATGGTGAAAAATGGTGTGGTGGTTTTTCGATGTGCAGGATTGAAATGCGATAGCTCAGTTGGAAGAGCAAGGTCGTATAAAGACCTGGTCACGGGTTCAAGTCCTGCTCGCATGGATTTTTTCACCATATCTAATTTCTAAATGAGAGTACTGTAAAATTAAGCTTGTTATACTTAAATGAAATAATTTTATAAACATCACCTTTTCACTTTGCAGTTCGTAAATGTCTGGCCAAATTATCATTAAACTCGTAAAGGGTTATTTCAACAGTCCCAAAGCAACAATTTAATTATCATCTTAATTTATTTCAAATGAGAGCCACTGGGCTCTAGGTATGACCTTAAAAATGATTTTATTAAAGGTTCTACGTACACATTATAAAGTGAGCAATACAGACACAAAAAGATGGCATAATTTGAAATCTTCTTTACCGACCGCATCCATAAAAATGATTTAACAAAAATACTAGTATATAATACTAAAATAATAAGTTTAATAAACTTATTACAAAAACATTTCAAACCTTAAGCGTAGTTTAAATATACGAGCGTAGCACTTTAATCATGTTTAACCTGCAATTGAGTTAGAGGCAGAATGTTGAATGAGGTCAGAGCCATAGTAAAACAGCCATTTTAGTAACATCTAATAATATTGAGGTATGTATAGTATAGGCACTGGTTGCCTCGATGCACCCTTATATTTCGTGACAAATAAGTACCTTAATTATTTGTCAATGCATCGTACCTACCCATCCTTGGTGGATTAAAAAAAGTGGGTGCTTTGGTTAGCTGTTGAAAATTATTAGAACATTTTTACAATGATTTTTTTTTTATTAATTTTAAAATGGTTTCCTTATATCATTATTCTCAATGATCGGTCGTAAGCTGCCGTGATTGATTTCTAATAAAGTTTTAAAACCGCAAAGTGCTAGATGGTAGTGGGCTAATTGAATCCTCCAACCCACTTTTAAAAGGAGAAGTTTCGGATCGTTTCATGAAAGTTCAGTGTTCGCCTTTCCCACAAAACTGACGTCATTGAGCTTGTGATGTATGAAATGAAATTTTTAACTTTTACTCTAAAATATTGTTTGAATTCTAAATTATTCAGTTCATTAAAAAACACGTGATTTTAATCTTTCAAGTTAAGATAATAGAATTTGATCTTTCAAGATCAATCTTATTTTAAAATATTTAATTTTTTTTTAAATCGTCAATCACACAAAATAAAATCAAAGCGAATATTTGCCGAGCTAGCGAAGCGATCGAAGGCTATAATTCAAGTTGGGGTGAAAACAACATTGTTTGTATGTATGTAAGTATGTATGTATGTATGTTTGATCCGTGATAATTCTCGAACCGTTGAATTAATTTCGATGATATTAAGAATACGTGTAGCAACTATCCATAGAATTTTTAAGTTCGTTGCTCAACAAAATCGGTTCAGCCGTTTTTGAGATATTTTAAAATATTCGCGAGGTCTAAGTTCGCGGCGAACTACTAGTTATATTATTTGCATAATACGAGACAGTACTCGTATAGGCAATATAAATAGATGGAACGCGAGCACAACTAACAAATTACTTTTGCAATAATTGAGTTTTCGTAACTGGCAACAAAAACGCTACGTGTCCAACATAAATAGAATAAACAGACGAATGTATCCACAATACTTAGTTGCAATGACAGCATATAACACAGAGCACAAAACGAGAATAGATGGCGATCGAGCGCAATTTATGGGTTAACATTACAATTTAATATTTTAGTAAAAGTTGTATGGTCAGATTAAAACTTATTTGTTACACATTTATACACAATATCAATTGTAATGAAATAAATATACTAGCTTTTGCTCGCGGCCTCGTTCGCGTTAATTTCCGACGGGAATAGTGCTTAGTCCCGGAATGAAAGGAACAAGACGAAGATAGAATACTATGTCCTTCTTAGTACTTCTACCTATGTGTATGCAAAATTTCAGGAAGATTAGTTCAGTAGATAAAGCGTGAAGAGGTAACAAACAAACAAATAAACACAGAAATAAACATATGTATTCACTTTCGAATTTATAATATTAGTTGGGATTGGTATTTATTTTATTTTATTTTATTTATTATTTATCTACACGAGTACTAGGATTTTCTAACCTCTTTATGTACTTTGTGCACGATTGACGCTGAGTCAATGTTAGTCGCTTCACGCTTGCTTCACGCCCTGTATGCCAGAGGCCGACCATATAGCCCTCGGTGTTCAGTTCAATGAACTTCTAGTTTTGTCGCACTCATTCGGAAAATCGATCATTTCGGTAAATGCTCTTCTGGTATCGGAAAGGACTTTTTATTGAAAATCGAAGGTGGCGGCGCGCGGCGCTGTCTTCCCTGCGCTATGGTGAGTTGAAATTTTAGATTTTTTTTAAGTTGTGATATTTTTAGTAGAAGAAATATCATTAAAAAAAACGTATTTTAAGGGGCTGAGTAGCGGTAGAGATTGTGAATATAATAAAGGAAATTAATATTAAAAAAAAGCTTATCAGGAAATGAATCATGACTTGCCAAACAACGTAGCACGAAACCAGAGACTTTCTATATAAAAATAGCAGACGAAATACAAGGTTCTATTAGGCCTCACATTAACTAAATGGTCAATTAGTTGAACTTTTGTTATCAAAAATATGTATACAAACATCGAGATATTATGTAATACTAACAGTTGTATTTCGATGTATACAAACGATTTAAATGGCATATCCATCCATTCAAGTAGAAAAAAATACCTCCGTGCATGATGAATCACTGGTTGTCACTGGGGAAATAGAAATTTAAAAAGAAATAAAAGAAATATGAAATAAGTTATTTTTGGCCAGTAAGCATTCAATTTGAATAAAAAGAGAATAATAATAATCAAAGGAGTAAATAGTTATTACTGGCCAGTAAGAAAGAATTCCATTAAATAATTTGAACGGTAAAAATCAATAAGCTATTGAATAGGACAGTCGCGCAACGATGATGTCTGCGGAAGCGGACGTGCCCTGCCTGCCAATCGGAGCTTTTTCCACGACAGCCAAGGCTTACAACACGGCTAGGGAAGCTAGATATGTTAATATCGATAAAATTACGATAAAGCTATTTAAATAAAGTTTAATAATGATATTTGGCGCATTTGTCTCGAAGCAAAGTTAGATCGAAGTATATTTCAGTTTAAATATATACATTTTTACTTTGCACGATAAGATACGTGTTCCTATATTGCATTGTAAATTATGATGTAACAAAAACGATATTATAAAGTAACAAAGTTTGTGTTAACACTTAAGAAATACCTGAGTATTTTATTGAAAAGTGCAATTTTTAATAAAACAAAACTTACTACAACATATTAATAGAGTTTGCTACGATGTCGTAGACCGATGTAGAGCTCGTAGCATCGTAGCAGCTTGTAGCTACAACAGCAACATGCTACGTAGCCTATTCTCGTTGGGTTCTGGTTAGCCATGGATTTTATTACAGCATTAAAAAATGTATTGAGAATTGTTTGTAATAAAATCTATGTTGTTTTGTCCGTTCGCCGCCGTAATATTCTAGCGCGTGCGGTAGTTTCATATTAGTAGCGTCGTCGCCCGCTCGGCCGGCGTCGGCAGTCGCGAGCGACCATTTTGAATTCAGTATTGTTTGGACATCGCGCGGGGAGGCCGCGCCGCATGAAATTGCTCGCGTGAATGGCATGGCGGACGGCCGCCATTTGTCCTGACATATCGGTTTGATTTTAATACGCGGAGAGGTCTCGCGTCTTTGGCTTGTTAACTAGTTTGAGTTATATTTGTGAATTTCCTGTTTGTTAAATAACCATTGAACATTTGTGTTTGTGAAACCTTTTACTTTGACTGTTTCTTGTGAGATGCGAAACGTGGCTGCCTGGGGACGCCGAAATCTGTTGCCGAGTGGAACTGCTAGACGGATCAGGTATTTTTTCGGGGGATTGAGATCTCATGGGGTAGGTTGGGTGATTTAGGGAACAACCCCCTCCTCTTCCGAAGACACTCGAAGTTGGATCCGAAGATTAAGAAGATTCAATTTGGTAAGTGGTTTGAATTGTAGTTATTAAATTAGGTTAGTATATAGGGCCCCGTAGCTCCCTATATAAGCTACGGTGGTAGCAGACTGCGTATAGGTTAGGTTAGATTCTAGTCGGACAAGCGTGGTGTCGCGTGGAGATTTTTTCCCGGTACTTATTTTTACCGGTGGTTTTTTCCCGGTGAAGTTCCGGTACAGAATTCTTCCCGCCGCTTCGTTTGTCCGGATTCTCTGCGCACATTTTCTGGTAGCAGAGCGTAGTTGTTCTGCACATTTTCTGGTAGCAGAGCGTAGTTAATCTACCCTCTATTTGTTCGTTTGTAAAAAATAATTAATTGTTTGTAAAAATTATTAGATTTTTCTTAGTTTGTTTGTATAAGAATATTTGTAACCTTTTTGTATTTGTTTGCGGTTTGTACCGTGCGTTCCGGGTTTGTGCCATTCTCATACCTACCGCGGTTTTTCGTGTTGTTGCTTGATTTTGTTTTTTATTTACCTTTTGTTATTTTTTGTTTGTGACTTGACGCGATGGCGAAGGTCCCCAATGCTAAGGCGACACTCGCCAACGAATTGAGATGGTTTGTGACGGCCGGTGGACTCCTGTCCCGGAAGGACAGGGAGGCCGCTATTCTGGAAAGAGCGGATCAGCTCCGCTCACGATTGAACAACGCGGAAGCGGCCATGGCGGCGCTTACCGAAGCCGACCTTACCCCGGAGGTCTACGCAGGTCACGTGGCGGACCTGGACCAGATCCTGAGTCTGCACGATGACATCGTGGAGGCGGCGGCCGCAATAAGGGCGAGACAGGCTGGCGGACCAGCCCCTCGCACACCTGTTAGACAGGAAGGACCAGCGGTTACTGGTCGGCTCCCCACCCTTCAGCTGTCCCACTTTGGGGGTAGGATGGAGGAGTGGGTGGCATATAAAAATATGTTTGAGTCCCTGGTCGTAGCACGACAGGATTTGTCGAAGGCCCAGAAGATGGCCTACCTCCTCTCCACTCTTGAGGGTGAAGCGCGGTCGCTCATCCAGCACCTCCGGGTGGAGGACGACCAGTACGACACGGCCTGGGAGTTATTGAACTCCCGCTACCAAAACTTACGTTTGTTAGCGGATGCGCACGCCGCACAGTTGATGGCCCTGCCCAAGGTGGCCAACAGGGCACAGTTGCGCCTGCAGTTGCTCACGCCCGTTACAGTGGCCTGTAACGCGCTCCGCACACTGGGGCTGCCGGTGGACCAATGGTCTTTTTTGTTGGTGCACATTGTATTGGGCAAATTGCCCAATGACATCCGCTCGCGGTTTGAGCGCGAAAATGCGGAGCGGGATAGCACCACCCTACCAACATTCACTGACTTGGTGAAGTTTTTGGAGTTTGAGGCACGGGCTGCTGAGAATACCATGACGGACTCAGCGCCATCCAGAGCGCCTGAACGTAGGCCCTTGGAACCCTCATGGCGAGGGAAGCCCCAACAGGGAAGACAACCGCCACCGCGTGGAGCTGGTGCGCGGGTTGCACACACGGCAGCAGTCGCGAGGGACGCGGACTGCCTGCAATGTGGTCGGATGGGCCACAGCCTGCTGCAATGCAGGGACTGGCAGGGACTGCCAGTACAAGATCGGCGCCGCATGGCAAGGCGGCATGAACTTTGCTTTTACTGTTTGGGCAGTCACTATGCACGTGACTGTCTCAGAGCCATACCATGCAGTGCATGCCGTGGGCTGCACCACGTGATGCTCTGCATGAACCGGAACGGGGATGGCCCCCGGTTGTTGAGGCAGGGGTCCCCTATGGGCGGGGGCGCTCCTGCGCGAAGCCCTCCACCATCGGACGGAGGACGCGGCTTCGCTCGTCGCACCCCCCCTCGGGAGGGGGGTCGCGTACCGGCGCGGGTCTTGGCGGACCGGGACCACGCGCCCCAAGGTCGGGGCCAGTATGTGGCTGGCCAGGCCCCGGATAGGGCCCCCATGGGCGGGGGCCCTAGATCGGACGTGAGAGTGGGGACACCCCCCTCCACGCGGGTTACCAATACCCAACACATGCAGCCGCAGCGGTTTTCTCCGCCGCTGCACGAGTACCCACGGCTGGAGTACCACCCGCCGTACCATATGTATGGCCGGGCCGCGGGTTATGCCCCCCTCAGATGGGGATGTGCACTCGCCCGCCATATTATCCGGGTCAGTGGCGCGCCCCTGGTTTGGAGAGAGTGGGGAGCCCGTAACTAGCTTGCTCCCTTGCTGGGACAGAGCCGCGGACGGTTCTGCTCCCCACCGCGGTGGTCCGCGTATGGGGTCGTGGGGGAAGCCATTAATTTGAGAGCTCTGTTGGACTCAGGGGCTCAAAGCAGTTTGGTTACCACTCGAGTGGCACACCAGTTAGGTTTAGTCGTGGAAGACTCGCCTGTGCCACTTCTTGGAGTTGGTGGCATACAAGTGAAGTGTCTGACGGGCCAGACACTTGTCACCTTTTCTTCGCTGAAGTCCTCCACAATGAGGATCACGACTTCGGCTATGGTAATGGATACCATTGCGGGTTGGCACCCTCGACAGACATACCCCCGGGTGTGTTGTCTTTGGTTTCGGGTCTGGATTTGGCCGACCCCTTTGTCTTTCATCCCGGCCCAGTGGACTTGCTCCTGGGCTCGGACGTATTGGGTTGGATTTTGTTGGGTACACAGAAGGCTCTGGGTTCGTCTTCACTGATGGCAGTGTCTACGATTTTTGGTTTTGCCCTGATGGGCCCTGTGTTTGATAATGGCACCGCGGAGGAGCCACCGGTTGTCGCATCTGCGTCCTTGGCCAAGACCATGCAAAGGTTTTGGGAGGTGGAGGAGCCACCTATGAGTTCCAGGATGGATCCGGAACACGCTGAGTGCGAAGCCCTTTTTCGATCGACCACGGAGAGGTTGCCCTCCGGTCGGTTTGTAACTAGGTTACCTTTTGTTGCCTCTCGTCCTAGCCTAGGGCAAAGTAGGGCGCTTGCGGAGAAACGACTGCTGTCCATGGAGCGACGTATGCAGCGTGACCACGTACTTCGCGATAAATATATTGAATTTATGCGCGAGTACGAGGATTTGGGTCACATGTCTCCGGCTCGAGTTGATTGGAGCTCAACTGAGCATTATTTTTTGCCCCACCACGCGGTGGTGAAGGCCTCAACGGGCAAGTTGCGGACTGTCTTTGATGGGTCCGCACCCACTTCGAACGGAGTTTCGTTGAATCTGTGTTTGCATTCGGGTCCCAAATTGCATAGGGACATAATTGACATCATCTTGAACTTTAGAAGACATCAAGTGGTTTTTGGTGCGGACATCCGGATGATGTTCCGCCAGACAGTCATACATCCTGAGGACAGGCGATTCCAGTTGATACTCTGGCGTGAGCGCCCTGAGGATCCTGTGACGGTGTATGAACTCAACACAAACACGTATGGTTTGAAATCTAGTCCCTATATCGCCATCAGATCATTGCTTGAATTGGCAGAGCGGGAACGGATCCGCTTTCCCCGTGGGGCTTCCGTGCTGTCACGTGACTTGTATGTCGATGACGTGTGCACCGGAGCCCAAAGTATTGAGGAGGCCCTCCTACTGCGGGATGAATTGATCGAAATATTGAAGACAGGTGGCTACGAGCTACGTAAGTGGTTGTCCAATGAGCCTAGAGTTCTAGAAGGGATCCCGGAGGATCACCAACAGAACCCTCACCTGTTTGAGGATGTGGATGATCCCAACAGGATAGCGGTGCTGGGCATGCAGTACCAGCCGCTAACCGATATTTTCACATTCCAAGTGGACTTGGAAATACCAAAAGTCTGGACTAAGAGAACGGTGTTGTCCGTAATAGCTCGTATGTTTGATCCAAGCGGTTGGATCAGTCCAGTGATATTCTCTGCGAAGTGTCTTCTTCAGAGACTTTGGACTTTGGGCGTCTCGTGGGACGAGCCGCTGTTTGGTCCTCCATTGGATGATTGGCTCGAGTTGTTTTCATCGATTAAGGAAGTCAATCGGATTGCCTTGCCTCGTCGAATATTGCCCCCGGGAAATATCGAGCCAGCCTGCATGGCTTTTGTGACGCGTCGGAGCGAGGCTACGCCGCGTCAGTCTATATGCGGACAGTTGACGCCGATGGCCGGGTCAATGTCTCGCTTTTGTTAGGGAAGAGCAAGGTCGCCCCCATCAGGACTAGGCTGACTATTCCCAAGCTTGAGTTGAGTGGAGCTCACCTTCTCTCTAAATTGTTGCATCACGTTGCATGTGAGCTGGCGGCCACGGTCAAGATACGGGACATCTTCGCCTGGTCGGATAGCCAGGTCGCGCTTGCATGGTTGCGCGCGGCCCCACATACCTTGGAGGTTTTTGTGGGAAATCGGGTTTCCCAAATCCAGAATATCGGAATTGATATAACATGGAGACATGTGCCGGGAGAGCTTAACCCAGCGGACTGTGCCTCCCGAGGTTGTACGGCACCAGAATTGGTGTCACACCCGCTCTGGTGGGGTCCAGAGTGGCTGATGGGATCAGAAACATCTTGGCCTGTCTGTCAGACAGATGTTACTTCTTTGAGTTTGACTGGGCTCCGTGTACATGCTGTAGTCGCTGAGACGACGTCGGAGCCGGATTGGCTACTTGCTCGGTATAGTAGCTTGGATAAGCTTCTGGGTGTTACCAGTTGGATTAAGCGTTTCATACATAATTGTAGAAACCCACAGGCAAAGCGGTTGGAGCCGATTGCAGGTGCAGAAGAGCGCCGGAGCGCATTGTTGCATTGGGTCCGTGTCGTGCAGACCGGACGGTTTGAGTCAGAGCTTCAGATTTTGCGCAACGGACGCGCTAAGTTGAAGGGCGCGGTCGCTCGTTTGAACCCGTACATCGACTCGGATGGGCTTCTTCGGGTTGGAGGCAGGCTCCGGAAGGCGGATCTTCCATATGAGACTCGCCATCCTCTGTTGTTGCCCAAGGGCGGACCCTTGGTGCAGCTTTTGGTGTCTGATCGACACATTCGTAACGCTCATGCTGGGTGCAATGCTTTGTTGGCTATTTTGCAACGCGAGTTTTGGATTTTGTCTGCCCGAAGAGCAATCCGTAGTGTCCTGTTTCGATGTATTGCATGTTATAGGTTGAAGGCATCCACGATGCAACCACAGATGGGTGATTTGCCCGCTGATCGAATCCGACCTTCGAGGCCGTTTGACGGCGTTGGAACCGATTTTGCCGGTCCCTTTTCGATCAAGGCTTCTCCCTTTCGTAATGCCCGTATTGTGAAGGGCTATTTGTGTGTATTTGTTTGTTTGGCCACCAAGGCTGTCCATTTGGAGGTGGTATCGGCTCTGACTACGGAGGCCTTCGTCGCCGCGTTGGATCGCTTTGTTTCGCGTCGAGGTCTACCTTCCCTTATTAGGTCTGACAATGGCACAAACTATAAAGGAACTGTAAATTATCTTAAGGATGTTTCTGTGTTTATTGATAAAAATTGTACTAGTTTAAGTCAAATTGCTGCCCAAAGGGGAATAACCTGGAAGTTTAGTCCCCCAAGTTGCCCCCATTGGGGAGGGATTTTTGAAGCGGCTGTGAAATCCGCAAAGACCCACCTCCGCCGCATTATCGGAGAAACGGCTCTAACTTTTGAAGAGCTGGCCACAGTGTTTTGTAAAGTTGAGGCGGTCCTCAACTCTCGTCCTCTCTGTCCGCTATCTCCAGATCCAAATGACTTGGAAGCTCTCACCCCTGGTCATTTTTTGGTGGGAGGGCCGTTGAATGCCCTGCCCGAATACCCGTGGAAGGATGAACGCGTATATCGGTTGTCGCGTTTTCAAATGTTGCAGCAAATGAGCCAGGACTTTTGGCGTCGCTGGTCGCTTGAATATTTGCATTTGCTGCAGCAAAGAGTGAAGTGGACAGACAGGACTGAGCCTCCCAGGGAGGGTGATTTAGTATTGTTAAAAGAGGCAAATTTGCCCTCATTGCTTTGGCGACGAGCTCGCATATTACGTTTGATTCTTGGCGGAGATGGCACTCCGCGTGTGGCTGAGGTGTTGGTCGACGGTTCGATTTTGAGGAGAGCTGTGACCTCTCTCGCCCGCCTTCCCGTAGAGTAAGCTAGCGGTCTGCTTCTCAGACCGGGACGGGGGGATGTTTGTAATAAAATCTATGTTGTTTTGTCCGTTCGCCGCCGTAATATTCTAGCGCGTGCGGTAGTTTCATATTAGTAGCGTCGTCGCCCGCTCGGCCGGCGTCGGCAGTCGCGAGCGACCATTTTGAATTCAGTATTGTTTGGACATCGCGCGGGGAGGCCGCGCCGCATGAAATTGCTCGCGTGAATGGCATGGCGGACGGCCGCCATTTGTCCTGACATATCGGTTTGATTTTAATACGCGGAGAGGTCTCGCGTCTTTGGCTTGTTAACTAGTTTGAGTTATATTTGTGAATTTCCTGTTTGTTAAATAACCATTGAACATTTGTGTTTGTGAAACCTTTTACTTTGACTGTTTCTTGTGAGATGCGAAACGTGGCTGCCTGGGGACGCCGAAATCTGTTGCCGAGTGGAACTGCTAGACGGATCAGGTATTTTTTCGGGGGATTGAGATCTCATGGGGTAGGTTGGGTGATTTAGGGAACAACCCCCTCCTCTTCCGAAGACACTCGAAGTTGGATCCGAAGATTAAGAAGATTCAATTTGGTAAGTGGTTTGAATTGTAGTTATTAAATTAGGTTAGTATATAGGGCCCCGTAGCTCCCTATATAAGCTACGGTGGTAGCAGACTGCGTATAGGTTAGGTTAGATTCTAGTCGGACAAGCGTGGTGTCGCGTGGAGATTTTTTCCCGGTACTTATTTTTACCGGTGGTTTTTTCCCGGTGAAGTTCCGGTACAGAATTCTTCCCGCCGCTTCGTTTGTCCGGATTCTCTGCGCACATTTTCTGGTAGCAGAGCGTAGTTGTTCTGCACAAGAATATTATGTAACAGCAAGATAGAAATGTCTATTTTATCGACACAAATTTAATATAAATACCTACATACAACGCTATGTCATTAAATACCGCTACGTACAGATTTTAATATCTAAATTCCTAAAATAACTGCCATGAGTAAAATCTGAATATGTTTGCATTTTGAATAACAGTAGATATAGACGTGCGTACGTATATGTATGTAATTTCGCCTCAATAACTCACTGTACGAAACCGCGCCTATATTTGGAGCACGTCGTATTTCACCTAAGAATGACATAAATTTATCTCCGAGCGACTTGAACCTGCTGCCTGAACTTGTAGTTATTTATAGCTGTAGATATGAACTAGTACTTGCTCTAAAATATAGTGCAGTAAGTACGAAATAGGGTATTTGACTAGATTAAAAATATGAGTAATTCTATAAATATCCTTAAAGACAATATTTTTCTATAATTTTTGGATATTTTAACATGTCAAAAGAAGCAACGATTATGTCAATAAACTAATTTTAAAGTAATTTATTTCAAGCCCTGGACCACGTGATATGAAACGCTTCGCCATTTTCAATGACGTAATTGAGGTGGTCAAATCAGTCAAGTGTCAATTTCATGTTCCTTTTCGCACTGTAAATGTCGCACCGTTATTTTAGAAAAATTGTGAGAATATATCTGGGCCCTTTAGGCTAATGTCATAGCAACTTACATTGTTAATTAGTTTTGTCGCTCACTTTAATATTTAAATTCATCGTATTCTATTGAAAATCTTGTTATGAAAACAAGGAAGTGATATTAGTATACGTAAAACAGAACGGCTTTTAGTGATGATTGCTTATAATACGTCACGGGGTTCTCATTGTAACGTATTGAGCTTTTAAGCGGTAATATCATTATTTTGAACTTTTTCATCGATTTTAAATGTAAATACTGAAAAATAATCAAAAATATATATGTCGTTAGTTTTCTGTTAACGTAATGAACAATTTTAGATAGGTTTTCAAAAACAGTCAAATACCCTATTATATTTTGTTTTACATAAAATATGTTATACGAAGC
Source organism: Ephestia elutella (assembly GCA_018467065.1). Taxonomy (NCBI): domain Eukaryota; kingdom Metazoa; phylum Arthropoda; class Insecta; order Lepidoptera; family Pyralidae; genus Ephestia; species Ephestia elutella. The sequence goes on from CM031571.1 coordinate 8,062,278, forward strand.
TTAACGTCTAGTTTGTTATTTTTATTTAAAACAACTAACATATTCAACATATATGAAGGCTGTCATACTAATGGTTTGTATGGTTAGGCCAAAATTGGAAAATAAAATATATGTTAGTTTTTACACGACTGACCAAAAAAGGAGTGTTATGTTTTCAGGGTTCATGTATGTAAGTTTCTTTATTGCACCATAAGTCCTGAACGGCTTAAGGCCAGGTCCACATTCGAAATAATTGTAATTTTTCATGAAGACATTTACCTAATTAGAGTTTATTTACGAAGTGGAAAAATAATACAGGATATAGATTATGATCTCTATTAAGGTTTCAATCGTGTACTTTTTAATAAAAATACTTTTCGGCTTAATTAATTCATAAAGGCACCGATAATTTAGAAAATATTTCAGCTTTCAAGTCATGAAACTTAAAATTTTCAGCGATAACATATATATATTTTTATATAATTAGTTTATATATATGCTATATTAAAGTCTTAATCGAGCACTTTTGTTTTAAAACTAATATTTTTAAAGATATTTGAGAAATAGTTGCTAAATCGGAACAAAATCTGTTCGATCCTGCCAACGAAAGTAGAACATTGTGTTGTGCAAAAAAACTATCTTATTGCAACGCTTACACGGCGCGGTTAAGCGCATATGAATTTTGTTTTTTGCAGCTCAGGTTGGACCTGGTCTTAACAGATTTTGATGTGAGAGGTTAGATTCCTTGCATTCTTCCGAGTGACATAGGCTATGTAAGTTGTCAGTCGTGTTTTTTATTTTTTTAATAATTAGCTTGTTCGCACTCTGATAGTGTAAGAGATTAAAAACATCCTGAACAAATTTCAAGTTTGTATTGTTAATATGATGTTCCACGGAGCAATTTGAGTTTCCTGAAATGTGTAGGTATAGTTTAATATATGTTTATGCAAACTTCTGTTGATTCTATAATTGTCTTCATAGAATAGACCTGGTAACTAGTTGAGTTTCGTATAAATTATTCGCTTTGTATTTGATTACAATTTTGCAGGGTTTATAGAGTTAGCCTGGATCTATGTTCAAAGCTTAATTAATTATATTGTCGCAAAATATTTATTGACAAGCTTATCCTAGAGGCTGTGCGATGGAATATGAGTCTTTTGAAATGCCTTCTATGCCATTCGAGTAACAGGTTTATTCCTAGTTCAATAGTATTCAAATCCATACCTTTCTGCTTTATTTTATTAGTATACTAGCTTTTTCCCGCGGCTTCGCCCGCGTGAATTTCCCACGGGAACAGTGTTTTTTCCCGAGACGAAAGGACATATGTTCTTCTCAGTGCTTATAACTATGAGTATGCAAATTTCAGGAAGATTGGTTCAATAGATAAAGCGTGAAGAGGTAACAAACAAACAAATAAACAAACAAACTCACTTTCACATTTATAATATCAGTTAGGATAGGATTAGGATAAATACAGATTAAATGTCGCCATTTCGATGTTTCACATCAGCCAGGCGTCCCAAAATGGCTCACATTTTGTTTATTACTATGTTAGTTTTTAAAACCTCTTACCATGTTCTAAAAATACCCCAAATCATCAAAGAAATCGAAATATCGTTATAAGAATGATCTGAATATTCTGACTTACATTTCCCATGTTAGTATAGGGCTAAAAGGAGGATGCCATACAAAAGACTGATCTTGAAATAGTTCCCTGAGAAGGGTTAAGTCGAAGCCGAAGAAGGTCGTATGGGGTATCTTTAGGAACATTTTATATCTATAAATGGAAAGGATATGGACATAATGGATACATAATGTAGGTATCTTAAAAAGAAAGGTACAATTTTTCAAAGAAAAGAAGATTGGCAGCGATGTATGGACTGGTGGTACCCTCTTAAAACGAAGTGTAGGACAATGAAAATATAACTAATTTATTTGTTAGTTTTGTAACAAAAAATTAATCATACTAAATCTCTACAACTTATGATTAAAAAGATAAATGCTTTTGAATTTAATATGGGCCAAAGAATAAAACGATAACAAAACATTACAAATGCAGTTTAAACCAAACGTTTAAAACATCAACGTTACTTTTTTGACACATCTGTCAAACAGATTTGTTTCGCTCTAAAGTTACGTTGACGTTGACAGTTGTATAAGGGTAAGATCACACAAATAGTAACACCGATCGTGTAAAATTGATTTCGATAATTATTTCCAAAATAGATTATATCATAAAATAGATTAGTCAACAATTAGTTTCAACAGACTTGGTGGATGTTACTTGATTAACACGATTAAAGTAGTATCATCATTAATTGATTTGATTAACTCGATTAAAGCAGTATCATCAATAATCGATATTTTTTGGAATTTGCATGGCATATTAGTGTGTGACGGCCCTATAGTGTGGGTGCCCATTGCGTTTAATTATTGCTAGTCAGTTAAGCGTTTTGTTTGCACAATTTGATTGAAAACAAAAGTTAATTTTTATTTATTCTCATAAGTTGCAGAAAAACTTAAATGTATGAAAAATAAGTGATTAATTATGGAGTATATAATACAAATTAAATAATATTATTATTCTTTCAGAGGAACGGACGTCAACGTCAATTGAATTTAGTGCAAGACACGAGTAGGAAAGTCAAGCTATGGGTTGCCTGCACCCGTTATTATTAAAATAAATTAATAGTAAAAAAAACTTAAAAAAAAAGCATTTAATGTTTTACTCTCAACAAACCCTTTATTTTATACTCATATTGTAGAAATAAATTACAAATAACTATTCCGCTATATTGGATTTAGAATGACGTCACATACCATATCATGCATTGTCATCCAAACTAATCGTGTGTACAAAATTTCAGCTCAATCGGTTGAAGATATCTACATACTTCAAAATTGAGTTCTAAGATTCCACCCGCCGCGAACGAATATACATAGCAAGTTAAATAAAAGCATCGGCATCTAGAATACAGAGGTAGGTTTAATAAGTTCATGATCTAAAAGTTAGACAGTATCACCGAAAGTCACATAATAGTGGTGTGTATTTGTTTACTCTTATTTGTTACAAGGAAAAAGTCAATTAAGTTCAAAACGAATATAACAAAATAAAACTTCATTCGACTATATTCCGTCCGTCATCTCACGCCCTATAAAATATACAATATGTGCGAACAACTTGTGTGAACAGTTGTCTGTCACGTCCGCCGCCCGTAGCTATACAGCCTATATCCTTTATCGAGCCTCCGATGTGAGTTGTTGCCACGTAGCCTGCATATGAACTGGGCCCATTGAATATTTCCAGCAAACTTTTAAAGTGCTCGCAGGATTCTAAAACATTGACGAATGTGTGTTTTCGCCTTGATTGAGATGCCATAATGAACTTCTGAAAAGATGCTTCACTACATAGTACATAATATCTCGATGCTTGACTAATTTACTTGCAGTCTCGAAATATAACTTATAATTGAAACTGAATAATTATTTAGCATCCCCATGTGACGCAAATCTCGGGCTTCTTCTGTCGGGAATTGGGATGCTCAGGACATATTTATATATTTCAGTTTTTCTTCCGTTTTTCGAGTGTGTATTTTTCCTTTTACTTGAACCATGATAAGTTTCTAAAGCGGGTAAATTGACAAAAGTGCCAAATATTTGAATGTAGAACACTATTTATTTTTCTTATTATATTTTATGTAGCCATTAACAATCAATGGCAATAACCATAGAGAATCACGGACTCCTTCCGGGCCACACGCTGACCCACTGCTGGACAAAGGCAATAACTAACACAGAGAAAATAACCACAAAGAAAACACCACTACGTGCAATGCTATACAATAATAGAATCTAAACTCTTCGATAAAGATACCAAACAAGCTGATCAATGGTTTGGTATTGAAGTCAAGTCCACAGAACAAAGAAGAAAGGTAGCAATTAAAAACTTTTCTATTAAAGCGAAAACAAACGCGAAAACAAAACAAAGTTCGAGAGGTCTTTGATTAGAGACGACAGTAATATTGTATTGCTGAAGCCATCTTGGGCTTTATGTAGTGGGTAAAAGGGTGAACAAAAGGAAACATCCTTGTTTTTGTTTTTTTAATTGAATCTGTTGTGATTATGCATATCAAGCGTAGTATCAGCTAAATTGGGATCTCTTAGCAGCTGTTGTTATGTCATAGCAAACATTTAACTTTGCTTTTGTTGGATTACAAGCGGAATAATCTCTTTAAATATTTATCTATAAATCATGAAGTCTGTTTCGTTCACGGTTTCGGTATTTTAGTATCATAATCCATCCAATCAACTTTGAATATTTAAATCAACAGCGCTTTACTTTGTCACGTTACGCCATAGCTAAAATCGTCATTTATTGTAGTAATAGAATCCCAGAGTTAAATACTAGTAATGCATATATTTCCTGATGGAAATATAGTAATAAACCAGCTTTTGCCCGCGGCTTCGCCCGCGTGTATTTCCCACGGGAACAGTACTTTTTTCAGGGATGAATGGTACCTTATGTTTTTCTCAGTACTTCAAACTATGTGTATGCCAAATTTCAGGAAGATTGGTTCAGTAGATAAACCATGAAGAGTTAACAAGCAAACTCACTTTCGCATTTATAATATAAAAGTTAGGACTAGCTGTTGCCCGCGGTTTCGCCAGCGTGAGTTTCGCTTAAATGAAAAATCTTTTTGTGTTTTAAACTATAGTAACCTATACTCCAGTACTCAAAATTTCAGCCATTTGGTTATCCCGTGTCCCGCGGGAATATATTAGGTAGTCGTAGTACAGTCGCGGTGTTAAATTGAATCAAAAGTGATATTTCATTCAATAAACGATCTTCATCTGCTCGTTGATGATTAATTACGAATTCAGTGTTATTTTCTGCGAGTTTGTTGTGCTCTCAGCTTTAAAGGTCTAAATACATTGGCCCAATTTAAAATTTACGCGACTCGTGTAACTTTGCTCTCCAGCTCGATGCGCGTTTACGAACTTTATGGAATTTGTTTAGGACACACCTCCATAATGCTATAGGATATATTTGCTACGAAACAAAAAAATACTCTGCCTTGTTGTAATGCATATTATAAATTTTTATGTTCGGAAAATAACAATTACAATTTTATGCAACCCAAAAACTACGTAGGTTTGTCCGGATACTTTAATCTACGTTCGATATTATATTATGTTTAGTACTTAACTATGTGCTTAAGTAAACTAATAAAATTGAACTTCAGAACCTGTGCCGCTATTATAATCCAGCTAAAATGCGACATTTTGAGTGTTAGGTTGTTACTTAATCAAATGTTTAGGAACTGGATACTGAAGAAATTTATTATTAGGATAGGTATGACCAGGAATGGGTTCTTTAATAAATGGTTAATTGCTCGAGAGCGAGCTCTGAATTAAATAATTTGGTTATGATGTAAAGTTTATGTATAAAAAGTAAATCAGATGGAAAACAAAGTTATCTTATAAGGGGCCTTTTTAGGTACGGAACCCTAAAAATGGTAAATTCGTTAAATGGTAATACCCTTTTAACTACTTTGTGGCAATAACATGTGTAGTGATGTGTCGTTCTCGAAATTTTCAAAAACAACGGAAACTTTTTTGACTCGGAATTTTTTTCTGAAAAACCGAGAAATCCAAAGGAAATTTCGGAAAGTTTCAAACGAAAAAATTTTCGAGATCAGGAAATTTTCAAAATCCAGAAATTCCAAGGAAATTTAGGAAAGTTTCAAACGAAGAAATTTTCGAGATCAGGAAATTTTCAGCGGCACATCACAAAGCGTGTTTGTCAATGGAGGGCATCCCTTACTCGGAGTTCACGGTTGTTTGATGAAGTGCGCGAACTGTTTCGCGCCACAACGCCCCGGCATCCTCCATCCATCCATCCGGACCTGGCAGCTACCTGCGATAAATATTCAGTGAACTCCATTCAAATGCTCCAATTAATTTACGTATAATTCCGTAATTTTTTTTGTACATAAATAAGTAAAATTAGTATTCAAAATACTCGTTAATTAATACCTAAGTATATAGATATATAAATTCATTCAGTACCTAGAGACACCCATACATTCAGTTTTATCTATTACATTTTAAACTCTTTTTTATATTTATGTTTGTAACGCATTAACCTCTAACCCTCTGCCTCTGGAAAATTATTTGATCAATAGCTGCTTTTTCTCTAGCAAGCAATCAATATAATAAAAGATATTAGTTATTTGGAACGACCATCTGAGCAAAAAGTAGGCAAAGAAAAAGCGACAGATAAAATCACATAAAATTTAGAACACATCGTGTTATTCGTTTGAGGTTGAATGGGAATACTTTGTAATGGAAATGATCAACCGTACTCGTTACAATGAGCATAATTTTCTAAAGGCATTGTACCACTTTACATAAAACCGAGTTGCAGAATAAAAAAGGTACACAATTTACAATTTACTCTGTTATATCAGACAGTTTTAGGAATCTCATTGGATTTTGGGTTAAAAACAAGAGTTGCAAAAATGAAATATAAAAATTTTGGTTAAGTAAAAAACTATTATGTAACGTATATGTAATTTAGTGCAATAAAGAAACTGGCTTTATCTGTTCTTAAATAACTACAACGCACTAACTACTCTTTTACAGCATTTACAATGTAATATAAATACCTAAGTACGTCTCCCTTTCTTGGCAAGGATGATACACATTTTCGAAAAGAAGAAGAGATTTCTGTAAAACTTCAAAATGGCGTAAATAAAATTTTTTTAATAGTAATTGCAAAACGAAACTATCAACCTAACTAATATTATAAATGCGAATGTAAATTTATTTTTTTGTTCTTAACGCTTTATCTACTGACCAATCTTCCTGAAATTTCGCTACATATAGTTAAAAGTACTGAGAAGGACATACAACACGGTCACATTAACTTGGCGCATGGCTTTGATGGCCTCGCATTCCAGCGATGCGCCAAGTTAATGTGACCGTGTTGTAGTGTACCTTAAATCCCGGAAAAAAACACTGTTCCCGTGGTAAAAATGCGCGGGCGAAACCGAGGACATAAGGTTGTCTATGATAAAAGCATAAGAGCTGTTCTTCTGTAAAATCCACATTGCAGGAGTCCAGCACAACGGTTTTGACCCAGTATTCACGGTATTCCATTTAGCGTTATGACCTACTGCTCACTGTTATTTAATCTATCCGACCGATATCAAAGCCCCATATCATTGGACGGTTATTCGACGTACATTTCGCTAAAGTGGGGTTTTAATATTATTTATTACATTATTAAAACGCTGAGGGATATTTGAAACAGTCAAAACAGAAAATATTTTAGGTTTTACATTATGTTTGTGGTTCACGGGGCTTTATACAAATAGAATATATTTGTTTGTTGTTTTAGTAAAAAGGGTACATTTAACCAGGATAATAGAACTGTTCCCAAATGATAAATTTACACAAGGTATTTTCTGCAAAAGTAAGCAAATAAAACGAGTTTCTTGAAATCTTTATTATAAGTTCGATAAAGCTACGCATAATATTATAGCAGACCAACCGAGACGCCATTCAGAATATAATCGTCTTATTATCTCCAAAAAGTTTAATATTAAAAATCTTAAATCTATTTTCAGACAGCTCTATAGAGATATTAAAATTTCATCGTGAATGTAGGAGATACTTAGCCAGAAGTTTCCCGAGTTCCATCACCAACTGGCGCCAATTGGGAGCAGCGCCAAAACAAACTGGATGAAGTTCGAGAAAATCCGATAACATCTTTGTTTAAAAACTCTGAAAGAAATATATCTAGTTTCTACTATGTTATATGGATAGTACTGTGGAGTTTTTGTATGTAGAACAACAAGCTACGGTGTTACATATAAATGAAATTAAAACAGACTTATGAAATAAGCCTCTATTTGCGGCAGACTAGAAAAACATCGGGAATTTTACATCCAAGTGATACGCAATTCGTGGTTGTTTCTTTTCATTTGACCAGTCGTCTTTTAGAAGAAGATTTGACCAGTACCTCTAAGATACACCATCACCTATATTAATTTATTTCAAACTAGCTGCGCCCCGGGATATCGCTCCCGTAGAAATTTTGGGATAAAAAGTACCCTATGTGCTATTCCCGGTATTTTTCTACCCATGTACCAAATTTCATCGAAATCCGTTCAGTAGATTTTGCGTGATTGAGTCATAAACCCACAAACTCACATCCAAACTTTCGCATTTATAATATTAGTAGGACTATCATATACCTAACGAAAAAAATAATTATCCCTCTTGCAATTTTTTGACGAGTCATTCCCAAAATAGCGCTCCAATTCTAGCGCCCACTTTCCACTCAATGTTAACCAAAGTGTAAATTAGTTGGAGTCTTTGTTACAAGCAATACAAGTTCCTGGGAATTCGCGCCGACATTCGTTCAACCCAAAAGTTATATTACTCGAATACCAAGTTTGCGACGAAGAAACTTGGGTGGAAACTTATGTCAATCACCTGGAATGATATGTGTCTCCTAGGAGACTTGGATTGTCATCCTCCGGTGGAATTTCAACTATTTCATGTAGAAATAACCAAGTTTATGTTTAAGACTCAGAATATCGAGTTTTGCCTACCAAATTACTTTGCTTGCACTTATTGTACAGTTCTGAAATTTTTGCTCATAATAGATTAGAAAATTAGTAACACACTACAAGAACCGAAAAACATGTTTTGACTAAGTTTGCTCGATAAAAAATAATCCTAAACATTTTACCTAAATTACCAAAAACTCTGTAATACCTACGATGATATTTTGAAAATTTTATTTCACATTAATTTAGTTCATATGATTACTGAATTTTTAATTAAAGAATTTCTTAAAACAAGTTATTTATTACTACACAATCTTAAATTATAACATTATTCACCTACGTCCATCGCAATTTTTAATGGAAACATCATACCTTCCTTGTCGTTCATATGGCAACTCGTCTTACCTCTCTGTCCTCAGACTGCCGGTGGCATTTAGACAAGGCAGACGCATGTCAAATTGCTCCGCAAATTTACTTACGTAAAATATATTAACATGGGGGTTGTTATACAAATCAAGAACTAGATGGCGCTCTGAAAAAGTCGTCAAAACAGCACGATGCTGCTTTGCGACGTGAATCACGAAAAAACAGACTTGCTTATTCTTGAATAAATGCATTTTTAATACACTCATTAATGGTCAACAATATTATTAATAAAAATAATTACCAAATAAAAATAAAAAACAAAGTAAAAAAATTGTACTGGGAATCGAAACTGCGAATTTTTTCTCTGAAGTTCTAATTATACTGCGATAAGAAAGCCGACAGACAAGAGGGCGCCTCTTTTTTACCCGACTACGGTGAAGCGAAAAGGAGGGTTATGATTTTGACCGGTATGTATGTATGTAAGTATGTATGTATGTTCATCTGTTCCCTCATAACTAATAAACTACTTATCAGAATTGGACAAATGAGATTGGACAAACGTCTTGGTTGTCCGCTAGTTATAGGCTATGTGACGTCATCTTAAATATGAAACAGCGCCCTCTAGATAAAGTTATAAACTAAAAAATAAATATTTTTTAATTATGCCGTGTGTGGTATCAAATGAAAGGGCTTAGTTAGCACATTTCAAAAATATATATATTATTAGCTTTTGCTTGCGGTTTTGCTTGTTTAATAAGTAGTAATAGGATTCTTTTTTGTAAAAAAATATGATCTGCCCTATACTTGATCACGAAATAGTATCACCAAAATAATTTAAATAAAAATTAGTTCAAAAACTAAAACCCAACTACTGCACCCTAAAATGCACGAAACAAGGAAAGCCGTGGTCGTATGTTTTCTATCCTAATAATTTCTGCTGGGCTTTCCTTGTTTCGTGCTTTTTTAGGGTGCAGTAGTTGGGTTTTAGTTTTTGAACTAATTTTTATCTCATTTCAATTTGTACCGGTTTATGTATGTCCTTCTCCGTCCTTCTAACTAGCTATGTGTATTTGAAATTTCAGGAAGATTGGTTCAGTAGGTACATAAAACGTGAAGAGGTAACAAAAAAACAAACTCACTTTCACCATAAAATTGTTTGAAAAAAAAACCGAATTCCCAAATAACAGCAAGGATTCGAACTTAGCACTCTCCAAATTTAACTTCAACATCTTGCCGTAAGGTGCCAACCGATAATGTGTCGTCACTGTCGAAATGTTACATTACATATTTCAACGTACTATACACTATGTAAGTGGCTTTACGAAAACACTGACATAAACACATTTTTTGTTTACTTTTCCTTAATTTTGCATTCATTAATTTGAGTTTTCTTGATTTTCATTTTCAAATAAGTAAGTATTTCAAGAACAATTTTGTTGAACAAGGTTGAAATAAAAAAACAGTTTGTCAGATGGTTTAGAGATTATGAGATAGATGGAGTTAATTTTACTATTTAGTTCTTCTGAGGGGCGCCCTTGTAGTTTACAGGGGGTCGGGGTGGAATTTCAACTATTTCTTATTCAAGCTTTCTGCCCCTTAAGTATCACTTCGACACATGTCTGTATTCGGAAGTCCCTTGACGAAAAATGTTTTTTTTTTTTAGTTGAATGCCCGAAAAGCATAATTCCATGATGATTCCGCTTATGATATGGTTACCTTCTTAAATTCATAAATGGATTACCGAAATCCAACGTTTAAAATGCAGTTGTCAATAAAAGCTATACCTATATTGGATTCTTTCTTCTAGAAAAAAAAAATTGCTTTACGCCAGTCATTGTGCAGCAAGTGAACTCAATTTGGGTTGTTATGTACACAGTTATATTTACAGTGTGAAGCAATATCGAAGTCCCGGTTCCCGCAAGAGATCTCCGTAATGTCAGACACTCTCCTCATAATTAAAGTGGAATTACTCCCACACCTAGCGAACTGCGACGAGGATCATAATGGTGATATAAATAAATCCGGCAACAACTCACAGATCATACAGAGAACAAGTATATAGAAATCAAGCGGTGAATACCTGTAATATGAATACCTGTGGGTGTACAATACCTATGTACAATTTTATTTATTTTTACCTAGCGTAACTTAATTAATTATTAAACTTAATTAAATTATGTATTGCGAATACCTCACAATGTTACTACCTACTTTAAAAGTCTATGAAATCTGCGTACTTTAGAAATATGCTGTTTCATTCAACGTTATTATCTTTACCTCTTTTTCAATATAATTTCCATATGCTCAGTGTTTTGTGTCGCTCTAACTCTAAGAAACCATAGAGTATTCTGCCTTTGAATTACACACTTAATGCAGAAATTGTTATCTGGTTCATTGTATTGTATTTTTTTGTATTGTATTTTACTGAAGCTTTTGTTTGTGTTTGATTATGATTTAATCATTTAATTTGATTATGTGACACAAATTGTTATCCTCGGCTCAGCTTATGTTAATTAAAAAAAATCATATGTGTTGCTAGTTTATCTATCACCAAACTATCAAATTTCCAAGTATAATGTATTAACTAAAAGTTTTGATTAATATGTGAACTAGAACATGTAAAACTATACTCATTCATTATTCACTCGCGTCTAAAACTTCAAAGTAAATGAATATTCAGTTTCCATCCATAACGCGAAGTGTAAATAAGATAAGCAAGTTTACAATTTATTAGATTTGGAGCACGCGAGGTTGGAATTTTTAATGGGAATACAAAGAATCGATACTGCACAGTGGGGCACTCGCGCCGACACGAAGACGCTACCTACGGCTAGAAAATAAATAAAATAAATATATACGGACAAATCACACAGATTGAGCTAGCCCCAAAGTAAATTCAAGACTTGTGTTATAGAATACTACAACTCGTACGAATTAAATCTGCACCTCGCGCTGTGACATATACTTCCAGCGGAGTGCACAGTTGATTCGTTCGAGTTGTAGGTAGGTAGGTACCTAGCTAACAAATACATATATAGATATACATCCAAGACCCAGGTCAATCTGAAAAAGATCATTTTCTATCTTGACCTGACCGGGGTTCGAACCCGGGACCCCTGGTTCAAAGGAAAGGTCTTTACCATTGCGCCACGGAGGTCGTCCTGTAACGAGTTTGTATGCAGTGGGAAGTGCGTAGTTTCGATAGTTTAGTCGCTAGGTTTATGCAACGGTCTATACAACATTGGCAAAATGTCTAGTAGTGAACTTATTGATGAATATAAGCCATTATGAATGGGACCGACTCTATATCTAACAGTGGCGAAGCCTCATTAGAACACGATTCCTACCGGCTTCCCTTATCAGATTCAAATATATATTTTTTTTTAATAGCTCAATCCCGCGGCCTACTCTTGCACAAAGATCTATACCCATATACCTGTATGACACTGTCTTACTATAAGCCGAGGATCGACGGCATTGTCCATTAAGGTAATTTAATATGAGCGCGTGATTAATTAAGCGCACATAATTACATTGCGCGTTTTGAAAATATATTATTTAATATGCTGGACACAAAATACGCAATGTATTTGAAATCGCGCAAACGCACACATACACGATTTTACTATCGTGGGACGCATGCCGCGGCATCGCGGCTGGGGAACCCGCTCATAATATTGGGAATTCGAATAATTGAAATATATGCAATTCACGCACACATACACATTACTACTACATACAACCACTCGTCGATATAACAGCGATCATAACCCGATCTCAGATCGCCTCCCGAAAGTTTTCGTCCAATCAGAGCAATTTATTCGCGCGATTGCCTCTGTCAGGTCAGGTCAGTCACCCCACCTAGCCATCGTTTCGCGCGCATCGTCGTATCCTAATTTATAATTGTGATAAGTGATTAGCTTGATTGTGGTATATTATATGTAGTGTTTGTTTGTTTCTTGTCGACACGTAGGTAGGCTGTTAGGTGAGAAATGGCGGCATTAGTACAAATAGGTTGTTGTCTACCTACACAGCTGTACTACACACTAATTTATGGTATGTAATTTATTGCATGTTTTTAAGTTAAGATAGGTATGACCCGGCTTTACCTTGTGTATTGTAATACTTAATCTAAATTTACACCTAATCACAAATTTCTTATTATAAATCCGCCTGCCGTTCCATCTTTCTACATTTGCTATACCCGACAGGGTTCATATTGTACCTACTCCAACCAGTTACTGTACTAGTAGTTATAACTGAATGTATAATATGAAACGCAATAAATGAATTGAATTGAATTGAATTGAACCTTTATTTTTATCCACCCTACGCCACTGATATCTAATAACTCAAAAAATGTTTTTGAATTCATTCTGTATAGTACATACTATGATAGTAGGTACCACATGTTCGAAATTCATAATTTTTCACCGAGTAAGTAATATTTTTGGTGATATTACTACTAATAAAGAGAGATTTCGCCGGATAATACTGTTTCCGGCATAAAAGTATCCCTTATCCTTTTGAAATTTCATAGTCGTCAGCTGGGCAGTTAAGGCGTAAAAGCTAAGAAGCAAATAAATAAACTCACATTATTATAACTTTAGACAAACATTTCCTTCTTGCTATGTAGTAAAATTGGATAGGTATTTTATTAAAACAATCGATTAATGTCGTATTACAAATTCAAGATGGCGGAAAAATAATAAATCTCACTTAGTAATGCCGGGGGCACAAGTGCCCACATGGCGCTTCCATCTTAATTATATCTTAACATAAAATATGAAAATTACAGAAGTACAATTTAAAGCAGATATCACATATTTATACTTACATATCTTTTGTAACGCAAACATTAGATGATGTGGCAACACGTTTTGCGCACGAAGTAATTACTAGTAGGTATATAATAGTTGTTTATATTTCTTAGTCTTTAACTAGGATCCACAACCTTTGCATTTGAATATGTACCTAAGTGATGTAAATGATTAATTAAGACATCCATTAGAGACAGTTTAAATATAGTGATACTATGTTTTTTTAAATATGCGTTGGGAATTTTATGTGAGAAGTGAAATCCAATAAACGTTTTTTTTTTCGTGGCTGTGTATTGTTACTAGGATAGTATTGTGTAATCTGCGGTAAGGTATAGCAATGAACATGCGAATAAAGGCAGAAGTCCAAAAGAGGCGTGATTTTGTCGCATCCCATATGTTGCTGTACTTTACATATTCGAAATTTATGAGAGAATTGAATTTTGAATTAAAAGACGATGGCAGTTCTATCAGGTTGCATGAGACATTATTTCTGTACTCGCTTTATTTTGCGATGTTAGCATCCCTCAGAGGAAGATGAAGTGTTTGCCTCTTACCTCATGCCTCCAGGCTCGACTTTGAGGGGGAACTTTCAATCCATTAGTAAATGGACACTATTGAGTTATTTTTTAGTTTAGTAGTTATATTATTAGCTTGTTTTTGGCGCAGTAGAAAATAAACCATCTACGCTCTGTCTTTAGATTTATATGTAATCTATATCTATATTTATAATAAAACAGTAAAAATATTTTGTCTGTACATTTTGTATTTTTGACTGAAATGAATAGAGGGACACTTAAAAAGAAAAATAGAAAGCAAAAATATTTTTTTTTATTTTTTTTTCTGTATGTCTGTCTGTATGTATGATCACGCTAATCTCCGAAAGTACTGAACCGATTTGAATGAAACTTTTTTTGTTGTATAGCTATTAAGTCTGGGCAACATTTAGGCTATAATTCATTTTGAAAACTGGAACACCTGATGAAGAACCAAAACAGAACAGTTAAATTATAAGAAATATGGAAATGGTGCCTCAACAAAAATCGTTCAACCTGGTGAGCATTTGCTGCTGACGTATAAAAATTGGAGATCTGGAACATCTGATGAAAAGCTCCAAGAGACCAGCTACACTATAACATATATAGAAATGGCGCCTTAGCAAAAATCGTTCAACCTGATTAGCATTTTCTCCTGACGTATAAAAATTGAAGATCTGAAACATCTGATGAATAATAACCTCAAGAGACCAGCTACATTATAACATATATGGAAATGGCGCCTTAGCAAAACTTGATTAATCTGATGAGCATTTTCTGTAGACGTATAAAAATCTAAATTCTGAAACATCTGAAACGGTTTGGAACACAAAAAGATTTTTCATCTAAGCGAAACTCACGCGGGCGAAGCCGCGGGTAACAGCTAGTATATACAAATATTATAATGCGAGAATCTGTCGTTCTATTATGCTTTGACAGTTTTTAACCGCTAAACCAATTTAAATGAAATTTGGCATCGACATAGTTGAAGAATCTAGCTCAAATATATTAAACTTTTTTTTCATAAATAACCCCTAAGGGGCTGAAATAGAGGAGGAAAGTTTGTATGAAAAACCGTTTAACTAAGACAACTAATATCACACTAATATATTTTCCTCGGACGAAGACGGGAACAGCTAGTATCTAATACATTTCGAAGAACTTCAACAGTATTTGTAGAAATAAAATATTTGTTCAGAGAAACGTGCCGCTGAATAAAATAAGAAACAGAATAACATTATTTATTTATCCGTCAGTAAACCTGGAGGTAAACATCAATTAACGTACCTACTTGAGTAGATAAATTAAGGTACTTATGGATTAGGCACATTTATGTTCTGTAAATATATAGATAATGTAGGAAAATAATCAAAATAAAATAAAAACGAGTACCTATGTTTTTGTTATCTTTTTAAGTAGGTATTCCAGAGAGTCAAATAACGCCTTTCTAGTAAGTTTTCTATTCATAATGATAATTTATAACGAATTTCAATAAAAATCTAATTTCAAATTAATTTGAAATACGTTTCTAGTCAAAGTCCTAATAATGATAAAATTGCGGGTATCCTCTTAGAGCTGAGAGCAGACAAACGCCGCAGGGTACGGAAGTTAGTTTAATTACTGTATCAAGTGGAAACCCTAACTTTGGGCAGATTTTATCAAAAAGGGGACCCTCAAATAACAGTCAGTGTTTTCAATTAATTGGCACAAACAGATTTGTAATTTCCCCGGGCACAATTATTGCCAATGTTAAGTGTTTAGAAGCTTTAATTAAATCTGGTCGTGATTAAAAAGGAAATCTTCTTTGTGTCTCTGCAGGCATTTATGGAGATTTTATGAAAGCTTTCCCGCTATTTTCAGAATAAAAGTCAAAGGTAGTAATAGTATTTTCAAACTTCGATACAAAAAGATGATGATAGATATAAGTATGACTTGTGTGTCTGTCTGTGGATTGGTCTGTGGCATCGTAGCCTCCATACGGATGAACCAATTTTGATTTACTTTTGTTTGAAAGGTGACTTAATCGACAATCTTCTAAGTAAAAGCAATAGTTCATGGAAATCGTTTTAAGCTTTTAGGAATAAGCATTTTTTCAACGTAATGATCAAAGTATAGATAAAACGATTTATCCATAATTACGAGTTATAACATAATAATTATCGTGACGAGTTTTAAATAACACATAATCACTGTGTAAATTGGTGGGCTTTTATAACACTTTGTGAACCTTGACAGTGATGGTTGTGATAATAGAAGTATTTACAAGCGGCCTTTTTACGGCAAAGAAAACTCGCCTCGCAAAGTTTACTGCGAAGGTGCTAAAAGCGCTTTTGTGTGACCCTGCACCCTATGCCCGCCTCGGCACCCCACTCTATTGAATCGAGACGTAAAAGTGAAATTTACGGTGCGTAAATTTACGGACTTTCGGGATTAGTGTTGGGCTATTCAAATTCTACCGACTACAATGTCGAGAATTCGCCGACATATTTTTTGAGGAATTAAATTAAGGAGAATTGATGTTGTACTGGTTAATTCTAGTTTGCGATTTGCATACCTATACAAATACGATAACAGACACGGTGGTGAATGAAAAATAATACGAAATTTCCCAATTTTTTTTTTTAAAGATGGGTTTGCTCTTGACCACAATCTTGCCCGAGGACAGAGATGAGGTCCACGATGAAGCGAGCTTAAATTATCAAACTAAGGATAAGTCGGGCAAAGTGATCCAATTAATTAAAAATAAATAATTGTTATAAATAAGTAATTGTTTAATTAGACAGTTCAAAATCTACAAAGAGTTGTTTACAGAGAGATAAGAGCATAATAGCACATAAACGGTTTCAGTACCTTTACATAATTTGTTTAGTTAGGTAGTTCATTCAATATATATAAGATGTTTAAATGTTCACAAGGAGATAAGAGCAAAATATCACCAAAATAGTTTCAATACATTTAGATATCCGCCTGGGTATAAATAGACGTAAAATCAAATTTCAATTAAGATGCTTACTTGTTCTTCGATCAACAACCTAATTTGACTATAACATTAAATTAATCCTCTAATATGCTTAGTCAAAGACTCTCTGGGAGGTTTACGAGCCCAGTCGAAATTTAATAACGTTCGCGTACCTGTCATTCCTTGTTAGTCTTTTATGATTGAAGGTACGGGAGGTTGATTGTAAGTTCCCCCAGTAAACAGGCCAGGGCACGCCTCCGAGCGTTTTACTTCGCATTCGCCCCATACATAAAAAGATCCCGTATTGGCCCCACATTCTGTGCATGTTTTGCTTCACACGATATTTAATTTCTTAATTTAATATTCTAATTCTGGTTTTTCTAATAATTTATTGTATTATATTAATATTTCTAATATTTTATTGAAACTTGGTCTTCACCTCCCAGATTTGTATTTTGACTCACCTCGGTTGTTTTTGATAAATAGTTTCCCGTATGGTAATAAAAAAAAAAAAATGTACCGTTCTTCAAGTACCTATCTTCGTAATGAGGGGCGAAAAAAGATAGATTTTATACATAAGGCGACAGCGGAAATTTTTGGAATGTAGGGCAAATCCGTGGGGCGAATGTGGAATAAACCCTCTGGGCTGTCGTCTGGAGGATACCCCTACTAGTGTTGTGCTGCCCTATTACCGGCACTTGAGCCCTGAGCTTTTTAATTAAACTCTGTAATAAACAGGGAAAATTTGAACAGGTAGGTCGAAGCCGCGAGCGGTTATTGCGTTTCAAATATAAAGAGAGATGCATGATATTTATCTAATATTTTAAATTATACACTTTTTAGACATGAAAATGTTCGTTATCTTCTGTTATTCTATTTATTTAAAAAATGAAGAGTTTTTTGTTATGAAGGCGTTTACTAAATTAGCTACTGGCCTTCATCCAAATTTCTGTGATTAAAATTCTTTTTGATAGAGCGCAAAAAATTAGTTTAAATAAAACCTGGATATAGATTTTTTTTTATTACGTAGGTAATTAGTTAGCAAGAGGAAATAAATGAACAAGTACCTATGATAACCTTCCTTGTTAGCATTGGCACACCCCATTGCTAAATAAAAGGAGCGGTCGGACCCTCGCTCTCCATGGTAACAACAGCCTACTTTGCTTGTGGCAATCTGGTTATATAGCCGGGTTATATTCTTAACACAAAAACCATGATCGTACAAGCTTAATTTTCTTTCAAAACCAGAGCCGCAATTTAGCTGTATTGTAATTGGACCGTAATTTTGGTATTTAATGATGATACGGAGCGTAATAAGGCTTTTTGAAATTAAGTATTAGGGTTATGTAGAGCTGCGCAAGACTGCGCATGTTAAGATTTTTAATTAAAAATAGTGAGATATGTACAGTCAAGCGACATAAGTGCAGTCATACCTCGAAGACCTTATTGCCTAGCCTTAATGATCATAATGCCTTGTAGATTCTGACTGCACTTTTGACTCTTGACTGTACTTCGAGTAGGTAATAAGGACTTCCGCTCACACGAGCGGATACCCACACGGGTATCCGTGTTGCTCTATGGATATGCACAAATCACATAATTAAACTAAAAATGACATAACACTAAATTGAGGATCTTCAATCTTCATATAATATGTTTCACTATTTTAATGTGTCTCAATATCATAAGATCCCTACTGTTAGAAGCTTACTTTTTATTACTTTGCTTTCATCAAGGCATATGCATGTTTCGTGACAATGTAATATATTTTTACCACCCATGGTTTATTATGAAGACAATATTCTAGTCACACATAATAAGCTCAAATACCTCGCATTTCTGATGTCTCACTTTAGTGAGCGTAAAAAAGGTCTGTTCCGCTTTTTTTCATCGTATTCGTGTTTTATTTCACGCAAAATGTTTTCTTTATTGCTTTGCAAGTATGCGAAGTTGGCGAATAATAAGATATTTCTATTGGCTCTGTAGAATACATTATGGGATTGGGTTTCTTATTGTTACCGTTTTCTTGTAAGTATTCCTACACTTTGACTTGACAAGTAAGATGAATTGACGACGTTATTAATGTATCATTATTCTTCTTTTTGTATATGCTGTTTTATGTATTTGTCCGTTTAAAGAATAAAAATGATAATAACATATAGGTTGTAATAAAAATTGAGATTTTATAAATTACTAGCTGTCGCCCGCGGCTTCGCCCGCGTGAGTTTCGCTTAGATGAAAAGTCTTTTTGTGTTCCAAACTGTTTCAGATGTTTCGGATCTTTATATTTCAATTTTTATACACCTACAGAAAATGCTCATCAGATTAATCAAGTTTTGCTAAGGCGCCATTTCCATATATGTTATAGTGTAGCTGGTCTCTTGAAGCTTTTCATCAGATGTTCCAGATCTTCAATTTTTATACGTCAGCAGAAAATGCTCATTAAGTCGAACGACTTTTACTAAGGCGCCATTTCCATATATGTTATAGTGTAGCTGGTCTCTTGCAGTTCTTCATCAGATTTTCCAGATCTTCAATTTAAATACGTCAGCAGAAAATGCTCATCAGGTTGAACGACTTTTGTTAAGGCACCATTTCGATATTTCTTATAGTTTAGCTGTTCTGTTATGGTTCTTCATCAGGTGTTCCAGTTTTCAAAATCAATTATAGCCTATATGTTGCCCAGGCTTAATAGCTATACAATAAAAAAAGTTTCATTCAAATCCGTCCAGTAGTTTTTGCGTGAAACGCGTACATACATACAGACAGACAGACAGACAGACAGACAGACAGACAGACAGACAGACAGACAAGAAATTCCAAAAAAAAAATTTTGCTTTCTATTGTTCTTTTTAAGTGTTTCTCTATCCATTTTAGTCAAAAATACTAAATGTACAGACAAAATATTTTTACTGTTTTATTATATGTATAGATCATGCTTCCATATCTTATAGGCAGAGTTTGAAAAGCTTGAAAATAATAAATAAATAAAGAAATAAATAACTTTTAGTGGTGTTGTTTCCGCCCTTCGTAAAAATATAAATAGAGACAATTTAAGTACCAAAACTGGCACGATTGAGACGAGTCGAGCGAGTGGTGTTGTTGATTCTAAATGTATTAAATTTAAGTACGTATGTGTAAGATCAAAATTAAACGAAAAAAACGCAAAGTAAAAAAGTAGAGAAACAAAGACAGACTTGTTTTAATTTGTTTTTATAACATGATGATGATGAAAATTAAATACTTACCACATATGACCTGTAATCAATTCGGTAAAGCTGTAATCAATTCGATGATCCCTCAGCTGTAAGTTGTTGACTCCATTGTTTCTGTTCCGATCGACTCCCACTCAGCTTGTTAGAGTTTTCCTCCTAACGAGGAGTTGTTTTACACGTAACAAGGAGCATGACTATCCTTTATATTATCATGGATTATTATGTGTAGGTAATTGACGTCAATGGTGTGATATTGAAATATTATTCTTGGAAACATTGATAGCTTTTTGTATAAAAAAATGTTTTTTGGTCTTTTTTATTTACTAGCCTATAGGTCTTGTGTCCCACTGCTGGGCAAAGTCCCCCTTTATCTTCCACTCGTCTCTCTCTAGCGCAATTTGTGGCCACTCAGGTAAGAAAGATTTCTTACATGAGTTTTTTGGTCTACCTACAAATATTTAATGATCAAATGAAAGTCATATCCCCAATATACATTTTATTATCTGCTATTTTCATCGACTATAACTGGCCTATTGTGAAGGAAAACACGCAAGAAAACTTGCATATTAGTTAGTTCAAATAAAAACATTTAGCTATCTCCAACTTGATTTATGTATTGGTTTTAAGCCTTATAACGAACAATATTTCATTTCACAATTTTACCTGCGATGTAAAATGTAATTAAAGAATACATTAACATATCCACTGAAAGCAAAAGGTCCGTGAACCATGACCGAAACGTTGCTCCCGGAGGAAATTAACGTTTCGGACACAATAAAATCGCTACATCACGGCTGATGAAATAAAAATATGGTTTTATTAAACGCATTCGTTATAATTTCAGTGGCTTTATAATTTTTTCGGGTATAAGCACCCAATCTCCGAGGCCCCGTCCCGGAATAGCCTGAATTTTTTTTTTTCTATTTGACCCCTAGTGTATTTTTTCTTTGCACCTAGTCAAGTTTAAGGCTTCGCTCGTTTCACTTGCTAGTTCATGTCAAATCAGTCTATATAAAAAAAACTTCCGTCCGTTTTTGACTGACTGAGTGACCAACAGACAACGCATAGCCAAAACTACTGGGCGTAGAAAGCTGAAATTTGGCATGTAGATTCCTCAGGGAGTGCAGGGGATGCATCAAGAGAGGATTTCCCAAAATTTCTACGAGAACAAAGTCTCGGGCTCATGCTAGTATATTATATAAATAAAACAAAAGATTTCCAGTTTGCCCTAATTCGCGCAAAGTTGTTTATAAAATTGCGAACAAGTGCGAACTAATCGAACTCAATCGAAAATAGCGGCGATGGCGGTCTAACTTGAGTATAAGTCGTGTTAAGCCACTAATCCGCTGGATGGAGCCCGAGCCTGTGTTCTAGCTAACGAAATTACTTGCCGGCACACTTTACTATTGGAAACTTACAATGAAACAGTATGGCGTGTTTAAACAAGTTTAAAAGACTATCTAGTGATTTTGATAAAACAAAATCCGTAGCAAATACACGAAAGTTCTGATATAGACTATGAATACCTTACTCGCGATTTTACGGCACACATTCTCTTCGCGTAGTGTATTTTTTCTTTGAACTCGTCATATTTAATCGATCTTGTGTCTATACTTAATTTAAAAGTAAAACTTTATTAAGTGTATCAATTACATGGAAGTAATAAGTACGTTGTACAAAGGTACTTATTACTTCCATGATCAATTATTTTGAATTCAGAAGTTCTAGTTCTCCTATTGGAACCTTTATTTATTTTTTTAATTTTGTACACAATAAATACATAGAGAGAAAACAGAAAAAAAATATAGTAAAACTAAGTACAAAGGAGGTACTATTTATTTCTTCAGAAACCTTATGTATAAAAAAAAAGATGTCTTTATGGTTTTCCTCATAAACACTTGCAAGTTAACAATTTCAACTTGTATTTTATTTGCTCAAATCTCAATCATGAACCGGGCAGTCTATGAAATTTCTCCATTTTCATGTTCGTGATCGTAAACAACTTAAAGTTAACATAAACGTCTCCATTATAGTTGGAAACGTTTAATATTTTCATTCCCAAGGTCTGGTACCCGGGGTCATGCACTCTAACCTCGAGCTTTCGTTATTTACATACACAATTAAGCTTTTAGATTAGATAGAGCATTTATACTTAACTTTTTATACATACAATTTTCTCAGACCCTACAGGTAAATAGGGTTTTGTATTAATTTAACTTCTTCTTACGTAACATCTGTAGTTGGAAATTTCACAAAGCTTGACAATATTGTTCTTTGTTATGTTTTAGGGTCCATTCATAAAAGTACTGCCTTTTTCGTGAAGTAATTCTCCACAATTTTCTAGCTAACTAAAGATACCTGACTTTGCATTATGAATTGATGACTAGTCAGAATTTTATTTCTGCGAAGAAGCAGGATAAGCTTTGGAAATATAACATTTATTTCTACCTATTTACCCACCGGAAGAGCGGGCAGATTCGCTAGGTAAGTGTAAAAGTTTCCTTGTATACTCGACATGAAAGTTCCGGAGAGCTTGCATCTCTTTCAGAAAGTTCAGAAGTTTTCGCCCAGCTAACAACGTTTCTCGTTAACAGTTCGTCAGTTAACTATTAGCTGAATTAGTTCTCAAGATATCGATTAATTAAGTTGGCAGTTGTAAGGGCTCTACTTTCAAGGAAATTTCAATATTTTTTTATATCTAAGTATATAAAAAAATATCGAATAGTAGGCAAACAAGCATGCGGGTTGCCTGATGGTTATCAATCACCGCAGTCCATGGACAGTAGTTGTTTGGTGTAATTAACTTCATAATACAAAAAAAACAAAATCGTGAAAATCGATGTTATGATAATCAGTTGTTCTCAAATATGAGCAACCGAATTATGTTTGCCAATTTGGCAGAATATTCCAATCATGTCAGATATGAGATCGGACTTCCTATTTAATTAATATACATTTTATTTTATTTTTGTTTGTTGTGTTGTTGATTTATAGAATAAACTGAATTAAAATTTGAAATTTATTTTATTATCTATTTTTTATAAAAATGATGGTTGATGAAAATGAACGCGGCTACAAATGGCCACCTCGTACATTCCAATATCTTCGCTGAACACCTGGTGAGCTCCACCGCCCGACGTGTTTACATAGAAAATTAACATCTCCCGCCCAACCGGTACTCTCCACATATTCCAATACAACTATTGTGGAAAATGGAATTTTTCTTACCTTTCAATATCAACAATATTCACTGGCATGCGCCTCTTTGTATTTTACATTTCGAGACTTCAAAAAAATCTTAAATTTAACGAAGAAGTATAATCACGGTGTTAATAATTACGTTTTGTTAATACCATTTTTTATGGTTTTTTTTACGTGCGTAAAATTATTGTAGACACACAGTTGACAAGTTACTATAATATATAAGTGTAGTGTGATTGTTTTTCTTTTACATACATAGGTATTTAAAAGAAAACCCATCTGAATTATTAAAGCTTAAATAAAAAACTGTTTAGTTTTTGTCTTTCTAATTTATGCATATTAGCTCCCATTAACTACATGTATACACGTTCCGCGTGGATATAGTAATGATAATAACTGGAATATTCGCTATAAGCAACTTAACAAGTTAGTTTAGTTTGCGAGTTTAGTGGATGTGAGCGAATTCCCTACAGAAACAGACGTCAGCGCCCTGCTAATGGTACTTCGGCAACTTCTATGACTTGTATGATAGACTTACGATCTACGACTTTTAAAACTTTAAACAGTCACTATAAGAACCCTCATTAGTATTTAGTGGTACACAAACAAAAGCATTTTATAAAAGCAGTCTTTGATGGTAAACTACTTCTAAAAGTGAGAAATTAATGATAGGGATTTGCGGGAAAACGGTTATAAATTTTATACTAGGAAAAACACGTGAACTTAATGGGATACTCTCCGTACTATAAACAAAAATACTTAAATGTAAAAATACAAAAATAATAAATAAATTTACATGCATAATATAATTAACTGAATAAAGGTCCCAATCCTAATAATTGAATGTAGACCCTGAAAGTTTAATACGATCAAATAAATTTTGCTGAACCCTATTCAAACTCGAAAACATGAAAACAGCTCATTAATATCACAGTAAAAACTAAATTACTTGGAAACAAAACATTAACCCTCTTGTCAAAGCCCCAAAAAATGCATCAAAAATTTGAGTGCGCTCTACCTTGCCTGATGGGAAGCAAAGACGAGATCTAGGGTGGTACACACAAACTCAAAATATGCCTATTCAGTCTAAATATCCCATAATTAGCTCTAAACACATGCTATATTATTTACTATTTTATTTTATCACGGCTTCACCTATTTAAATTAACAACGATATTATTCTCATGAAGCGCATGAAGCATTCCAACTCACTGGACGTACCGCTCGTCTAGCTCGCAATGAATCAAAATTCAGAATCTACAAGGCGGCAATATAATCTTTAAGGCTTGGCAATAAGACTTCGAGTATGATTGCACTTGTCTCTTGACCGTACATGCGGTATCCTTCTTTACCCTAGGTATTTTGTATTTTAGTACGAATATGCGCGAATATTTCCATTTTCTCGGAATAATTCCTCGGAATTATGTCCCGACCCCTAACCATTGTTTCTCGAAGTAGATGTATGTATGTGTTGCGCTCGACGGCTGAATACTAATAACTTGTGAACAAACAAACGTCCATGACTGCGGTCACAAACAATCGGAGAAAATTTCATCTGTGTGAGGACGTGACCAGCCATATTAGTTGATGGTTTGACTCGAAATAATCATAACTGATGTCATATCGTTAATCATTATTTTATTGCCCATTATTAATCGATAGAACCATAGATGAAGAACTACCTATATTGTCGGAATGGCACCAATCACAAATACATCAAATGCACACAACTTTAATCAAATTACACACAACTTTCTCTCTCATCTGAGCGTATTCTCGGTTACATCCTCAGCATACGCGTCGGAGCCCATGGTTCTCTTTCCTACTTTGTCTTCTCAACTTCGCACGATCTTCGGCATCTTCAGTTGTTAGACCATTACACATAACCTCCCTGACAACATCAAGCCAACATCAAATGCACACAACTATACTGTAGGTACATATTGCTGATGCTTATGGAAAACATTTGCACTTAACTCTCTCACGGACAGTAAATGAGATACAAAAAAGTTTAATTGTTATCCAGTGCTATAAGCTTACTGTTTGCGGAAAAGTTATAGCGACCGTCAAATGAAGAAGAAGAACATTCGATTAGAGACACAAATACTTTAAAAAAAATTACTTGCAATTTATTTAATCAAAAGTCAGAAAAACAAGTCAGATACAATACAAACACACACCTTCGTTCCGTCGTCGTGATTAAAAATATGATTCAAGTAATTCAATAAGCCATGATATTCAGATGAAGTGGCACAGGTGATGAAGATTACTAGTGAAGGCGGTGTGCCATATTTACGATAGCAATCCCGACCAACTCCGAACTGCTGTTATAACGACCTCATAAATACCAAGTTTAAATCTACAAGTTAACTTACAACTTGAGTTTCATTAGCTAGGTTTATTTACAACGCAATTGTGTGTCCGACATTGTCGTATGCCTAGCAAAGTCCAAATTTAACCGAATATAATGAAGTGAATGTAGTTGTTATATGTACAGTGGGTCACATTTCAGATGGTATACGTACTTTTATATGTGGCTCACTGTATGTACCTACGTTGTACCTATCTATATTAAAATAGTCATTATATAGTCTATTTAATTTTGTTAAATTCAATACAGGGTTATTTTGTAACTACTGGCCAAATTTTTACAATATGCTCAGTAAGTACTTGGAATACAAGTACGTCCAAAAGAAATTTATAGTAAAAGAATAACATAAAATTTCAACTTTCCATACTAAGTCCCATCAGCTGATCGACCAATTTGTATGGGAAGCAAACATTTTTTTTTTGACATAGATGTTTTTAGAAACTTGCTCAATTTCATCAACCAAATCTGCTGCGAAAATTTGGTATCTTTAACCCTGCTTTATAGATGATTAAATCTTTGGACTTTATCCCAAAGATATGTGGTAAAGTCATCGAAATACAGCTATTACGTAAAGTACACAATATCTAGATGGGTAAAGTTATTATTAACGTCGTCATAATTATCGTCTTGTCAACTTTTTATCTTTTTCAAAT
The DNA here is from genome assembly GCA_018467065.1 of Ephestia elutella. Lineage (NCBI taxonomy): Eukaryota > Metazoa > Arthropoda > Insecta > Lepidoptera > Pyralidae > Ephestia > Ephestia elutella. The sequence goes on from CM031571.1 coordinate 8,088,954, forward strand.
CTTTTTACTCCAAAATTGTAAGCCCATTTCAGTTTTAGAAAAGTTTTTAACAGCAACTGAAAAGAATATAGAAAAGCATAAAAATGGAATACAGGCTTAGTAGAACTATGTTTTAAAACTCATAACACAAATTGAAATTAACCTACTTTCCGACGGCCATTATCGCAGTCTGTTTGCACTGGTTTGCAACAACATTACGTAATATACTCTAAAAGCCAACCGTTAACGTATCTTTCGTATCCTTTGACTGCAAAACGGATGTATGTAATGAAAGGCGATTTAATCTAAATTTTCTGGTCGCTGGTGCTGAACTCGCAAAGTGGTATGACATACATAAATGGTATGACGTTTTAATTAACGTATGAACTATTCAAAGACCGTAATAACGAGACTGCATAACTTTACCTTGTGAGGAAGTTTCTCATATCGACGACGCGACACCGCAGCGTCTTAGCGCTGAAAGATTACGTATATACAGCGTCAGTTTTTACCCATAAATTGTAAAGCCATATCGTCGTGTTTTATAAAGCTCTGATGTTAACGTTGTAATTTGCGTGGGAGAATTTAACACCAACAAAATTAAAAAAAAAAAAAACAATATTAATTGTTTAACCTATTGCTACGAAATTTTGTCTGAGATGGTCTTCTTTCTTACTTGTCGAGTGTGTTCTACTAACACTGGTGTCAGATTTTATTCAAGTCGCCTAAAGGCATCTGACATGACTTTTACGACTACCGCCATCTAGTGGCAGTAGCCGTATACACACTAGTCAACTAAACAGTCAGCCAATGTGCAGGTTTCCTCACGATGTTTTCCTTCACCGGAAGCAGGTGCGGTGGTCTATAAGAAAACTACCACACATGAGTAAGACTAGTCTACAAAGTCATGTGACTCAGGTAGGATTTGAATCCGGGTCCTATCCGATCGGGTGTCATTACCACTTGGCCACCACCGCTTCATAATGATGGTAATGTACCTGAAATAACTTTGTATTTTTTTAAGGTTATTACTGCCTATATTATCTATCTATACATATAATAAAACAGTAAAAATATTTTGTCTGTACATTTAGTATTTTTGACTGAAATGGATAGAGGGACACTTAAAAAGAATAATAGAAAGCAAAAAAATTTTTTTGGAATTTCTTGTCTGTCTGTCTGTCTGTCTGTCTGTCTGTATGTATGTACGCGTTTCACGCAAAAACTACTAGACGGATTTGAATGAAACTTTTTTTGTTGTATAGCTATTAAGCTTGGGCAACATATAGGCTATAATTTATTTTGAAAACTGGAACACCTGATGAAGAACCTTTACAGAACAGCTAAACTATAAGAAGTATGGAAATGGTGCCTTAACAAAAGTCGTTCAACCTGATGAGCATTTTCTGCTGACGTATAAAAATTGAAGATCTGGAACATCTGATGAAAAGCTCCAAGAGAGAATTTTCATCTAAGCGAAACTCACGCGGGCGAAGCCGCGGGCGACAGCTAGTTACGTAATATAAGTTATATTACGTTTCTAAAATCAGGTTGAATATTAAAACAAATTTTATACTAATGAAAGATGTCGTTCTAACCCGTTGTTACACTCGCATTAGTCAAACTAGTCATTAATAAAGCTTGACTATAATTCCAGACGTCGATTTATGACTGAACCCATTAATCATGGAGTCATTGGCTCTGATTAACGTCCAAATTCATGACTTAAATGGACTTTTACTTTGAGTGCATACTATAAATACTTCATAATACTACTTTATTTAACAAGGCATTCATACTGACAACTCGATAATGGAAATTATTGTCATTAATTCTTTAAGCTTATAAAATAAATTGGAGTACAAGCAAATATTATTTTTTTTATAAAATTTTGGATTTTGGATTGTATGTTTGTTACTCAATCCAAAGAGTTAGATTTTTTCTTAGAGACATAGACAGCTAAGAAAGCGAGATGTCTGATAATATGGAGGTCTATCAAACTCTCAATCGAAAATAATATACTGGACGGATTTTGATGAAATTTGGTGCAAGGGTAGAAAAAACTTTTGATCCCATAATACTCACGGGAGCGAAATCTCGGGGCAGGGCTCGTATATTATATTTTTGCACCTTACTTAGGTGTTTATGTGTTACCGGTTATTAAAATAATATCAAAACGTACTCTAGTGAGCTTATGCTTAAATAAACAAGAAAATGATGATCTCAAAGCAAAAAGAACAGAAGAAAAACCAAAGTAAAAATCTACAAAGTAATATGATCAGAATCCTTGTGACGCCAACTCAAAAAGAAGGGCTTTCATAACAACTCTTCTTCTCCAAACCCCTAATTTTGGAAGTCAAAGACTTAAAAATCGGTTTAATGTTGCTTTCCCCACGACCTTTTTATGTAAATCTTGAAGGATGTGCCCGGCGTTTTAATGAAACTGGCCAATTACTTTGATGGATATTGCACTCGTGACGAACGACCCTCTTCTAAACCGTACTATTGATTTAAACTGTAACATTCCCGGCTCTAATTTGAGTTCGCCACATTAGTATTAATTTAAGGAGTAAATAAGTAGACGACTAATTTATTTAAAGAAAAGTTTACCTCCACTTCTGTTGTAAAAGAAATGACGCGTTACTAATTGCAGCATTTCCTTCAAGGTGTCAAGAGAGCTAAAAAGCCAAGGCACTTCGGATTAATTTTCCTTTATGAATATAAATTTAAATACACTAGTTGTTCGCCGCGAACTTAGACCTCGCGATTATTATTTTAAAATATCTCAAAAACGGCTGAACCGATTTTGTTGCGCAACGAACTTAAAAATTCTATGGATAGTTGCTACACGTATTCTTAATATCATCGAAATTAATTCATCGGTTCGAGAGTTATCGCGGAACAAACATACATACATACATACTTACATACAAACAATGTTGTTTTCGCCCCAACTTGAATTATAGTTCCCGCTCGCTTCGCTCGCGCTCGCTCGGTCAACTACGGGACAAGATCCAAGTTGTTTTCATAAGGGATTAGCTTTAATTAGTGCAAAAGTTTCAAGGACTACTAGTAGCATACCATAGTTCCATATCGATGGCTTAAAGTGAAAACCTCGGATGTTTCTTTTAAAAACTGTAAGGTATCCGAGGTTTTCACTCTAAGCCATCGATATGCGTAATTTATAAAATAAAACATATGGAGGATAGAGACGTGATTCTATGTATGTATGTATGTATAAAATAAATTACGCATATGGAGTCAAAATTGTCTCATAAAACATACTATTTTTAATGTAGTATGTTTTATGAGACAATTTTACTTCTTTGTTAATTTAGGTGAGCAAAGACTAAAATTAAGAATTTAAACAGTTTTTCATGCAAAAATGAAAAAGATGAATGGCTCTATCTATACTTAAGCAAAAAACTTGCAGAAACATCTTATCTTATTCTAATAAAAAACGTAGATGAGACTTACACAGGCAGAATTTTAATCAATTTTGTGGCCAATAACTGGCGCGGCGGCTAAATGGGGCGCTTTTCACAAATTACCTTAAACTCACGATATTCGTCAGAGTAACGCTCTTAAATTAAAAAATAACAGTTCGTTCGGGAATTTGCATAACAAATACGATTACAGAATACTCGCTGTGTTTGAATGTTTTTACTCTATAACTGTATTGGGAGAGACGGGGCTCAGTGTTTTTTAAACTGTGACACCAAACAGATGTTGGCGAATTCAATAAACAAACTGCTTCTGGAAAAGATTGGCTTTTGCAACTGGAAAAAGCTTTTTGTCCGCAGAAAAACTCTTTTTAAATATTGGGAAATGTAGAAAGAGTATGAAGCTGTCTGGGAGAAGCGCCGGCGGCTACCTGAATAATGAGTTCTCCAAGTATTTTGACGGACTTTATTACGGGTGCTACTTAGCAGGCAATTAAGGAGCCTCTAGTATTTTTCTTTGGAGACGCGGTAATTAGTTCTGTGATAATTCAAAAGAGTTTTCTCGAGTCGTCCCTTTATATTAATTAAAAGGGTCAGCATACACTTTTGAAGCTGTGATAGCGTTTATTAGATTACGTGAGCTTTTTCTTAATAATTTCATTCGAAGTGCGTGGAAAAAAATATTCCTGAGAAATTATTAATCTTTCTTTTGGTCTCGTAACAGTTTGAAAGTCTTAATATTATACGTATAATATTACATAACATAAAGTTTTTTTGTAATAGGGGACCGGCCAAGGTATGAGAATTGTTAAAAATATGAAATTTGATGATAGAATACATATAATTAAACACATTTTACGACTTTTCAGTACGAGTTTATTCTCCTGAGCCAATTTATTAGTGTTCAAACTTTTTGGGAAAGTCCATTTTCTGCGCGTGACGTCATATGAATGCACGTTTAGTTAGGGGCGTTTTGGTATCGCCCAAAAATCGCTTTAAAATGTGAATTGTTTTTTGCTATATCTTGGGTAATACTTTGGTTATTGATGTAATTATTTTAAGGATAATTCTATTATTGTGAGATATTTCAAAGGATCATCAAAAAAAAAAGTTGTCCGGTCCCCTATTGCCTGTAACAGTTCAAATATGAACGTGTTATTTCTTCTCAAATATTTACATGATAAAAGGAGAGAAATTGAACTAACCTTGTCATCTTCAGGAGGTTTTGAACTGAGTCTGTAAACTGTAGTTTTGTTGCATATTACTAGTTATTTGGTAAATTTAATTATTGAAAACGGCAGCGTATTGTTGGCTCTATAAATTGTAAACAAAGAAAATAATGTCATTTTGACAACGTCAAGTAATGACACCGAAGGAATAAACGTTCCGATTGCAATGATATTATTATTAGTACGCAAAGAACTGAGGGCACAAAATAATTGTGAAGTTCGTTAGTTAAAGAATAAATATTAGCTTATTATAATAATTTTAAACATGCGAAGGGTAAATATAGGATTTATTTTTAATAGGTAACTATTCGCTGTCAAGTGTATAGGCCACTTGAATTATAGATCCAGTGTCTATGATAGAAAATTTGGTCTATGGTAGAAGTTCCGTTGATATTTGCACCTGTTAGTAAATTAGGAGGTAGATTCACACGGAAAAGTGGCGTGATCGAATTGACTGCCCAATAGTAGCACAGGGATGTCACGTGATATTTTGTCCAAAGCTGGAGGGAAACGAATCATTGCCAGTATAGGAATTATTTTGCCATTATTGATTTTTCTGTTCGTTTGATTGTAACATTTTGGGGTACGGAAAATGGATGAATAATGAAATTAATCTTGATAATAGAGGAAAAGAAGATAAGGATATGATCGGCAACGAGCTGAACTGTTTGGTTTATGTCGATTATAAAGAAAGTAGAAAATAATTATTAATTAAGCTAGACTATAGCACAAGTAATTGCGTGGAAATAGTTATTTTGTAAGAATTATGTATAAAATCATGCTATTATAAGGTATATTTTACATTAACTATTTATATTGTTATTTCGGTGGATATAGGGTTCGGGAGAATAGAATTATTATAGTTGCAATACAGGAAGTAAGGTAGGGGGAGCTTGGAATTCATGGAAGATTCGAGATTTTTACACACACATAGACAAGAGAGAGTTGCATAAAACTGATAGGAAGGGACATTCGAGGCTTTTTGATCTGCGGTCTTTGGGGGACAACGTTGTGCTGCCGGGCGCCAATCTCACCTCTGTAAGAAGCGTCATTGAAGAAGTTTATTTTAAATCAAGATAGAAGTAGTCTGCAAGAAAAGTGTTTGGGCGCAAGGTTTCTTCATGAGGCGTAGGAACGCATATTTCCCCGCGAATCTTTTGAGAAAAATACGTTATTGCGAGCTTGAAATGGTAAAATTAAGTTCGGTTTTAACGTATATAGTTTAATTTGAAGAATTCACAAAATAAGTAGATTTCCCCAGTAAATTTAATTAAATATTAGAGTAGTTGAGCATTAGCTGCGATTTGACGAGAATATGGGTTTTGCCTGATATCTGCGAAAGTGGATAGAGGGTAGAATTCGTTTCTTGTTCAAATAGATATTTTGATTTGTTTCTTTAAGGGCTATTTGTAAGAACCTTGCGGGGTAGGTCCTGAAGCTTGGCTTTGCAACGTGTCAAGTGGGCTTCTGTTAAGAGAATGCCTAGTTTAGTTGCTTAGTTGAATGAAAGCGCTTTCATTGAGCCCAGAGCCGACGATCCGAAAGGCGCAGAGATCTAATCTCACTGGACGATTTGGAAGACTGCCTCGTATAACTAAACCTCTGTTAGGGCATAAACCTGTTCCCTCCCAATCAGGTTTATCACGTTGGGCTGTTAGAAAGTAGGATAACGGGCTGCCCACTCGGCGTTTTAGAAGCTAGGGGTTTTAACTAAATGTTGGCCCAAAAACCAAGAGTAGGACACGTTTGTAGGATGATAGGCAGGTAAATTTCTATTAGGGAAGGGAGAAGCTCTCCCGAAGTCTCGTAGCTAGCTGATAGGAGGGTATTCCTTACACCGGGGATACCTAATTAGGGACCCATCTCATTGCACTATGAAATGGTTTAAAATTCTGTAGTTGTCAGGGACTTAGGGACCGATAGGGACAAGAATAGGCCTTAATTTCACATACATATAGGTAGGGGGTGTTAAAAATGGCTGGTAGGAAATGGCGCCATTTTTAGGAATTAAAACACAAAATAAAACAAAATGGTCAAATAACACAAATAATTAGTCGGTTTATCATTTATCAAAATGGAGGTATCAAAAGTGTGAATTGAAGGTTCCTAGGAATCTTATAATTATAGGGCTATTTATAAAACCTAACCAAGATCGGAAAATAAGTAATTGACTAAGGAAAATTTAGAAAGTGAAAGTTCTTAGTTGTGCTAATTATGTGTTGAAGTGACTATAGATTCGGTGAGTTTCCAATTAACCTTATCATTATTTACAAATACTGAATGTTGTGGGTAATGGAACGTTTCCAACCCCTTTTCCTACTTATTTGACTCAATTTAGTCATGTAGGTACTTAATGGATGTTGACTTTACTTGTCTATATATTTGAGTAAATACCTAATAATTGTTCCAATCTAGTGAATAAGATCATACTCTAATCCTTGTACCGGCATTGGTCAAATTCCTTGTTGAGAAAGTTAAATTTATTAGTAAAACTATATTCCTTAAAGATGGGAGTCTATACATTTATAAAACTTACAAATAAACTACAAAAGTTTGATTCTAGTTGTGTTCAGTGTCTGCTCGAATCTAGATACAAGGCAGTTACCGCCTGTGTGCTATGTCAAAAGATATTTTAGTACACTATCAAAGGATATTGAGTAGTTGCTACCACTCACTGGAATATCTGCAAATAACTTCTAAATATTCATAAAGAAATTGATTTATTAAGGATGATTCCTTTGGTTGAGTACAAATAGCTTCTATTATTGAGTGGATATAGACAAATTCACTAATAATGGTGATAAGTACTGAATCAATCTAAAATACAATGGATCTCAGATTTAAGGATGTAATTCTAACCTGAAAATTATATAAACAAAAGACAAGTCAAGTTACATCAGTTTGAGTAATGCTAATTCTCTTCTGCACACTTAACTTACCTATTACCACCTGTTGGTAAACCCACATTATAACTCTAACATAATTAAAGTATGAGTACGAGACATCACCACTATCCCTATTATTAATTAATTTTAATAACTTACACTCCTTCAGAGATCAGATTTATCAGTATCCCTTTAATGAATTGTAAGGTTGAATTCATATATGATATATAGTTAATCATTTAAATTTTAACATAAAAATAAAAGATCTCAGCTGATCACAATATATAGGATAAATCCATAATTGTGAAACTGATAAGTCACTTGGAGACATTTTGTCTCTCCTCTCTGTTTTATTTAATTATACAAAGACAGACAGACTAAACTATGTTCAGACCTTAGTTATTCATTATTTATATTGAAATCAAGAAAATAATAGCTGAGCATCTGGAGGGAATCTGTCCAAGTTTGGAGACGAGGATTACTGTAACATGCGGACGGAGGGGCATGTTTCCATAAGCCAGATCCAGCTAATAAACCTGAGAATTATCAATTTTGTAGCAATATTTGCATTTTCCATACTTACATATTTTTACCGACCTTAAGAAATACATACTCACTCATATAAACATTTCTAGCGGGGCCTGGTCCATACTAGACCCAACTATAAGCTGAGAGATTCTATTAAGGCAAATAAAACCATCATCGGTACCATTGGTCATATACCTTATACTCACCTATCTAAGTTAAGCGTTAGGAACACACATATGTTAGTAGATATCTTTCAAAGTTGCGGTATTTCAAAAGCTGGAAAACCTCATAGCTCACCTTATTAATTAATAATTCAATAATTAGTAGTGTTAAGTGTATATTTAAGACAAACCAATAATATTAATTAGCCAAGTAAGATTTAGTTTTAATATCTATAGATAGTCCTTAGCATTATCTGTAATTCCTGTAGTGTATATAAGGTTGGTTAAGACACAGACAGTACATAGTAGTAAGACATTTAACCCAGGTTATAATAATAGGCTCCCGACATAGCACTTCGAAAAGATCCAAGGTTCATTGCGGAATACAATCAGGGCACTATACTAGGAGATCACAGCACAACTCATAATATTACGGGAACTAACATGTAAACACACTTTATATTAGGTTAGGTCATTCTCAAGCTAGGTTAAAGATAAATCAAATAAGAGTAGATATTGAGTAGGTTAGAATAGTTACTTCTGGGTGACGTAACCAGGGATTTAACCATTCTTGGAGACGTTGACTAGAGGGTTTGTTACATCTGGTTGGTGCAGTGACCAGGATTATTACTTCAGATAGTACTTTTGACCAGGATTTAAATTAAAATAAAATAAACAGTTAGTAAACACTTTGGTTTTGGTTACATGTTGGTTCTCGGTATTGTGGGGGAAAAATAGCCAGAACGTGTTGGAACGTTGGCTACATGCCTCAAACTCTATGATGGATTGGATTATCGTTCAATAAGAAAACGTATTTTATATCGCATCTTGCTCGTAGATCGTCTTGAGATAACAAACTTGGTATTAGTTACTGATAGAATTATCTATTATTAGATAACTTATTTCTAAAATGAGCTTTTGAGGTATGTTTTATATCATGAGTTTTTTTTTGTTCCAGATTGATTCACATCGACAGCGGCATACTCGTACAAAGAGGGAAACCAAGTGGAATAGTTGATTTCCAAGTTAGCGGGGTACAACGACAGGCAGGTGTCAAACGGCCACCATGCGGGGGGGAGGGGGATAGCATGACAGAACCTGCCACGGCGGCCTGATGGCGCTAGTGCGCCGGATATTAGGCGACGCCCAGGTACGTTTCCGGTATAAACGTATTCATGAAATGCTTTGCTAAGTACATTGAAAAAAAAATTAAGTACTCAAAAACAAGTGCTTTTTCACGTTCCATTTCGGACGGTTTCTTTATTATCGTTACGTAAACTATTCACGATGATGTGAGCTGCGGGAATTGAAGAGAATAATATATTTCTCACGAGAGATATAATTTCTTTAGGTCACGACTTTAGTATTTGAAAGTATGGAAAATGTTGCTACGAATACATACGTAACATCTAATTCACATGTAGATTAGAAAACACGGTTTGAATTCAAAAATCGAACTCCCGGCCGTGACACGCAAATGGGGCGTACTTCACGTCGGTGATCAACGTTCGTTCCAATACCAATTAAATCCATAAACTGGGTAGTGGGTAGTCACCCCACCTGAATTCACCGATATCCACCATTAATTACAAAGTTGGGAATTGGTCTAAAACGGACGATTAAAGTAGCTATTACGTCAAACTGTAGTGAATTTAGGAAACAGGGGGAGGCTAGATTAATAGGATTAGATAAGACACCGTTGATGGTTGAAATGTTATTGCTTGCCTTTGTATTATCTATGTTGATATGATGTTACAAACATACAACTATAACTGCTATAAGTAAATATACCTATATGTGACTTACCTTGTTCCGTATATTTAGGTTATAATTAATAGCCCGGGAAGTAGTGTCATGACGTGCAAATTTTGGTATCGGAAGAATTCACTTGGCACAGGTATTATATACATGAAGTTAAGCTAATTTAGCCCGGTAGCCATCCACCCCCCCCTGGTGGGTAGGTAGGGGGGGCATTCAAAGGTACACGCCGCCGCTTTAGTTAAAAAATCATATCAGCTTCTATTTACCTACCACCTCGAGTTTGGTGTCATTTTCTAGTAAATCAGGCATGAGGAATTCATTTTTGAGACATTTAGTATATAGTTTAATAGAAAAAAAGGAAAATATTGACGAAAATATCAAAATCGGTTTGTTATTTTTTTTATTCAACTGTCAATATTTTTGAAAATCCTGAATTTTGTGCAAATAAAAAAATACTATATTAAAGGATATTTATCTAGCTTTTAAAAAATATATACTTTAATATATAAAGTTATCATAGATGTTTCTGAAAAAAATCGGACATGGTACGCGGCGGTGCCTAAGAACTTTTACAGTAGTCTAGTTTCTCATCCTTTTGTTGACATATTAATTTGGTTTTATATGCAAAATATACAGAATATGTACTTTACTTAGTTATTGACTGTCTCTTATGGTCTGATGAATAAATAATAGTATTTTTAGGGTTCCGAAGTAATCATGGAACCCTTAAAGTTTCGTCATGTCTGTCCGTTTGGCTGTCCGTCCGTCTGTCCGAGACTTAGCTCAGAGACTATTAATGCTATCAAGTTTTAATTTGGTATAGATATACATATTAATTACGCGGATAGAAATGTAGAATAAAATCATGAAAAAAAAATTTTTTTAAGGCGGTTCCCCTACGGCTAAAGAGGGGATGATTTTTTTTTATCTCTATTATACCATCGTGTGGGGTATCATTTGATAGGTTTTTCAAAAATGTTATGAGTATGTGAACATTATATTTTGGTTTAGGGATCCGTTTGTGAAATATTTGACTTTAAAGTGCAAAATTTTGTCAATGTGGTGAAAATGCTATATGAAAATACCTTCGCATACCGCTTCACTTCTCGACAGTCGAGCAGTGAAGCGGCATGTGGGACTTGGACCCACTAAAAACACCCCGGTGCCTCTACATACCAATACTGAAGAGGTGGGAACAGTGGAGTTACTACCAATCTTCCACACTCTCCAGCCACGGCAGTGACCTTCAAATGTCACCCTGCATCGAGTATAATTACTCCGCCTGCCTTAAATAATAGCTTCTTAAAAACGCGGACGATGGACCGATTACCAGGTCCATCGCCAGCCATTATCAAGGGGGCATAAGATGGGCATAGGCCCTTCTTCTCCGGCCCGGCCGACAGAGCTTCTCGTTGTTGCTCTGCCTCTTCTTTCTTTGGCATTATAGTCTCGCTGAATATCTATGCTTTATTGTGACCTAGGGCACGATTTTCTTCACGCCATAAAAAGCCCCAGAAAGAATTTTTGCCTCTAGATCCCATGGCAAGGACCCAACAAGAATACAAGTAGCGTCTGCAGAAACTGTGCGATATCCTCGTATTGTACAGATAGCCCTTTGGGGTCTACGCAACAACATTATGCTCTCCTTTTTTAAATCATCTGCGCATATTGGGACTCCATATAATGCCATCGACCGTACGACACCAGTATAGAGGCGTCGCGCGGGTGTATTGGGTCCTATTAGGCAGTATCCTGGACGATGCAGATGCCGATTTCAAGAGTTTCGGAGCCATATTCTTGAAATGATCGGAGAACTTCCATTTGGCATCCAGGATTAGGCTTCATAGTTCTGGGGTTCATTCAGGCGAGGTACTTCATAGTTCCACCAATAGCGATATTGACACCACCTACCACTATGCTCGCATTTTCTGGCGGTGCATGTCTAGGACGATAAAAACATAGGGCATGGGATGCGGAACGCCACATGACATTTCCCAGCATCGCCATCCGTCTTTCCCTGGGTACTCGACGTGCCTTTCTGACAAGTAGGAGTCCACAATGCACAGCACACAGTAAACAGCTCTTAGGAGATGCAGCCGAGAACTGGCTTCCATCGGCGGAATATTCTCTAGCTGTCAGTCTTTTTTAGAGAACAGCGCACTTGCGGATTTGGGATAGGAAATGGAATTAAATAAATGGAAACCAAAGTGGACTATTGCACCAGTTGCTGCTACCGCTTGTCGTGAACTGATTCGGTGCAAGCCACGGTGCGGTGTTAGGTGCAGCTGTCAAAATTCAATTAAAATGAACCAAATTATGCCACTGTGGTGAAAAATGTCGGTAATATAATAAAATGATTGGTCAAGTCCGTATCGGACCACCATTGTAGAGTTCCGAAGGTGCCTGCCTGCCTACTCTGTACAAATGTGGATACATCAACTCAAATTAACTCCCAGCTTTATTTAACTAATGACTATAATACAATGTATATATAGTTATATACCATACCATCATATTCAATGAAATATGTTCCTACAAATATTTTTCATACTAAAATCGATTTTGTAAGTTTATCGTCTATTACTAGTTAAAGTGTAAAGCCTACATAATAGTGATAGTTTTCCTTTTAAATTCATTATCTTTACTACGTATCAGGACTTTTTCCTGTATCCACCGACAACTATTTTCCTATTCGAAAGGGGGGACACTTGACTCTTAACAAAATTTTGCACTTTAAAGTCAAATATTTCACAAACGGATCCCTAAATCAAAATATGATGTTCACACACTCATAATATATTTTGAAAAACCTATCAAATGATACCCCACAAGATGGTATAATCGAGATAAAAAAAAATCATCCCCTCTTTAGCCGTAGGGGAACCACCCTAAAAAAATTTTTTTTTCATGATTTTATTCTACATTTCTATCCGCGTAATTAATATGTATATCTATACCAAATTACAACTTGATAGCATTAATAGTCTCTGAGCTAAGTCTCGGACAGACGGACGGACAGCAAAACGGACAGACATGACGAAACTATAAGGGTTCCATGTTTCCTTCGGAACCCTAAAAATACTATTATTTATTCATCAGATCATAAGAGACAGTCAATAACTAAGTAAAGTACATATTCTGTATATTTTGCATATAAAACCAAATTAATATGTCAACAAAAGGATGAGAAACTAGACTACTGTAAAAGTTCTTAGGCACCGCCGCGTACCATGTCCGATTTTTTTCAGAAGCATCTATGATAACTTTATGTATTAAAGTATATATTTTTAAAAGCTAGATAAATATCCTTTAATATAGTATTTTTTTATTTGCACAAAATTCAGGATTTTCAAAAATATTGACAGTTGAATAAAAAAAATAACAAACCGATTTTGATATTTTCGTCAATATTTTCCTTTTTTTTCTATTAAACTATATACTAAATGTCTCAAAAATGAATTACTCATGCCTGATTTACTAGAAAATGACACCAAACTCGAGGTAGTAGGTAAATAGAAGCTGATATGATTTTTTAACTAAAGCGCGGCGGCGTGTACCTTTGAATGCCCCCCCTACCTACCCACCAGGGGGGGGTGGAAGGCTACCGGGCTAAATTAGCTTAACTTCATGTATATAACACCTGTGCCAAGTGAATTCTTCCGATACCAAAATTTGCAGGTTCCATACATTGGATGACACTACTTCCCGGGCTATAAAACATTATGACAACTAAATGAAGGGTGTGAAGAAGAATTATGTATTACATTAGTATTACTCGGTTGCGTAGACAAACTATTATTTCCTCTTTGAGTTGTCGTGACTCGTGAGCAAGTATATCTTAGGTAGAGATCTATCAAAAATTTACATTACACAATTTTAAATAACATGACTAACAAAGAGAGAAAAGAAATGTAATAGTATTACTAAAATACACAATTTGCTGCAATATTAAAATCATATCATGCACTAAATAACAAAACTACCACTATATGCAGTAAAAGGCGGTAATGGATTGCCACTTAGCCGCTTACTGGCCCTACGTGCTAACTAGTTATTAGTGGTAGTTCGCATATCGATATTTATGCTGTCTGTGGATTTTATTATTCCAATAATATTTGCTATTATTAAACTAGCTTTTGCCCGCGGCTTCGCCCGAGTGGATTTTCCACGGAAACAGTGTTTTTTCCCGGGATGAAAGGTAGGTATCTCTAGGTACCTTTCATCCCGGGAAAAAGCAATGTCCTTCTCAGCACTTCTAACTATGTGTTTGCGAAATTTTAACGAGGATTTGTTCAGTAGATGATGCGTGAAGAGGTACTTAACAAACAAACAATCAAACAAACAAATTACCTTCTTTTTAGCGGTAACTGTAAGAAATTAAGACTAACAGCTATACTAGCAGAGTATATATAGTTTTTCTTCCAGGCGAAACTCCGCAAAATGGTAGATGAGCAAGTGTCGGTTGGCTCTCGCGTGGAGGTCGATGAACCCGAGCCGGCCGACCCTCTCATCACGCCCGCCAGCTCAGCCCTCGAGAGGGACCTGGACTCCAGACCTGTACCTCCTGAACGCAGACTCCTCATCGGAACCTTGGACAAACGGAACGGTTCTCTGAACGGCGATAAAGAAGCGACACTTAATAGGACATCTAGGCTCTCTATAAGGAACGGGAAGGACAATCCATTTTTAGGTAAGTGCCTGTTATGAGTAATTGTGACGTTTACGATATTGAAATTAGCTATATACCTATCAGGGTTTTGATTGCATACATACATACATACTTAGAATCACGTTTTTATCCCTTACGGGGTAGACAGAGCTAAGAGTCGTGAGACTCGATGGCCACGCTTAGCTGAATAGTAGTATCTCTGATGGAATGGAGATTCAGGTATAGTGACAGGTTGCTAGCCCATCGCCTATGAGTGGAGGAATCACCAGTTTAAAGCCCCTACCTCCCTCCCTTTCCCTCGATTTCGATTGTTTTTAGGAAAATCCAAAATCCATCAAAGTTATGGAGGTTCGTGTTGCTCTAAGGTCTGCGTCGTGTTGCGACGCGATATATTGCGTCGCCCCTCTCCTCAGGCCCTTCAGGCAAATTGAGCAATATACCGCTCTGCCGCTTTGTGAGTAACGCCCAAAGCCGAGGTTCGTTCCCACCTGGAAGCCCTTTGTGCTGTAACTGTTTCGGCTGTATGGCCCTCGAGGCTGTCGCCATATTTCCTCCGGTGAAGCAGTAAAGGTCGACGTAGCGACCAACGGCAAGTAGGCTTCGATAAAAAAAAAAAAAAAGCGTCGCCCCTTAGAGCAACACGAACCTCCACGCTTTGCGTTTGTTGTCAATGTTGCTTATAATTTATTATAAGCTTATAAATATAAGCTTTATTGTTTACTCTCTCTTCATAATTAAAAGTCTCTTACTTTTCCTTCTGTTATTTTTTAATGTACAAAAATTTATTTGTCCACAATTTTTGCTGCGGTTTCATCAGATATGTGAAAGCGAATGTTATTTTTATATTTTTGTAGAAGCTAAAATATCAAAGCTATCTGTGCACATACCTGAACAGCATATCGCTGTATTATTAAATGAATACGTTGCCTGAAACAGACATTCTAGGATTTTATTTCGGTCTCGGTCTGGTGTTCGTTTGACTTTCATTGCACCCCCATTTTGCTTTCATAAATATTTCATATTTGGTAAAATAAAAGTTTTAGATTTCGTTTATTTGAAATATTTCTTTTAATTTTAGTGCATACGTATTACGTATAGTACTTTATATATTAAACATGATTAGAATAAGTTAATTTTATATAAAGGGACAAATCAAGCTTCCATGCTGGTCTGGGAGCGAAGAAAAAACATAGAATGTGCCAGCTGCTTCTCTTCCCGCGCAGATTTTAAAAGTCAATGAATTGAAAGGGCTCCTCCACTCATTGGCGATGGGCTAGCAAACTGTCACTATATCTGAATCTCCATTCCATCAGAAAGCCCGCATTATTCAGCTAAGCGTGGCCTTCGAGCCTCACGACATCTTGGCTCTGTCTACTCCGTAAAGGTTAAAGACGTGATTCTATGTAATGTATGTATGTAAATCAAACTTGAATATACGATCAGCACAAATCAAGAAGGTCAATGTATTTTTCAATCACTACAGGTTCCAATTACTTCCACAGATGACGACAATAAAGAGAACCAAGCTAATGGGAAACTAGAATCGCCTGTGAAATGGTCGACGCAGAACGGCAGCGATAGTGGTACATACGCCGAAATAGGGACCGGTGGGAACAGCAATACGAGCGAGCGAAACGTGCTGGATCCTGCAGACAGCTCTGAAGAGGAGGTGCCTTTGCCGGACGCCACGTCGCCAGGCAGGAGTAGTGATGGGCCCGAACCACGAGCTGATATCACGGCTACACTCGATGGCGGTGAGCAACTAATGTATTTTTAGATAGATAGATTTATTCTCAAACCATTTACATTTTGCGACGAAAGCATACAACCGTAACAATACAGATATAAAAGGTATAAACACAAACAAAATTGAAAGTGCATGTTGGATGTACTGTGACGTTTTGTCAATTAGAGAATATATAAAATAAATAAAAGCTTTTATTTAACTTGCAATGTATGTAAGTATGTTCGTTCGGGTGGAATCTTAGAACTCAATTTTGAAGTAGATATCTTCAACCGATTGAGCTGAAATTTTGTACACACGTTTTGTTTAGATGACAATGCATGATATGGTATGTGACGTCATTGTAAATCTAATATGGCACACCATCCATGATGGAGGAATAGTCAGATATTTATTAATGCACATCTACAATATGGGTAGCAAATGAAAGGGCCTTTTTAGAGCTTTTATAAAAGCTTTTTTTTTAAGATTTTACTATTAATTTTTTAAACTGCGGCTTATCAAAGTATATAAGTGGTAAGGCCTTTGAAGTAGTGGGATAAGATACCAACATGCTGGAGAACAAATGACGATTAAAGTTATAGGGATGAGTGCGCGAGCAGTATATTCGTTAAAATGAGGGAATAACTAAATCATGTCGCAGTTAATCAACCTTTGGGAGGTATGATATCGACAGACAGACACAGTTTAAACTGATGAACTGATTTAAATACCAATGTTGTATTGTGTGATAATTCTTTTAAATCTGACTACCTATTAAGAATTATGATGATTTTCTTTATTAGCATTATAATTTTCAATATAATTTTTGATACATCATGGAAAACATAAAATAATAAAATAAAATGTAACTTTTAAATAATACCTCCGTATTACCAAAGAAAAAATACACTACGTATTGCTGATCTGAAGTGATCCAAATATAGCCGAAGAAAATAAAGGTTCAGGACAAAAGACAAACTCGGCGTTGGCGTTTGTCTTCCAGTCTGTAATCCAAGAGATAATAGTTCCTAACTAGTCGAGACGGCATGTTTGTTTTGCTGATGAACTTCATACTTACCTAATTGGAAATTCTTACTCTGTCTCCGTCTCCGTTATTGTTAGAAATAGAGAATATTAGAAGGATATTTGTAGAAAGGTGATGCAATACTCTTACTAAGATAATACTTCTGTTCAATTTTGTCTTTAGAGTACTATCTTAACTATTGATTTTGTCTTGGCCATCATCGCTATAGAGCCATTATATAGTTCCGGCTAACAAAAGGTCACAAAATACAAATTTAATATGTTTTCTGTCTGTAAGTTATTCAATCAGAATTCAGCTTTCTAGAATAACTTCTGCCAGTAATATAAACTGAAACGAGGACTGTATTACTTCCTGTTTGTATTTACAAAGTTCGTAGAAACTGCAAAGTAAAGAAGTTGAAACAAATTAAATTATTCTTGCACTTAACTTCGTGCGAGCAAACAACTTTATACATATATTTTACAAAATTTCCCTTGCTGACTCAATAGAAAATGTGGAACATGCGATGTTCCCACTACGTCGGCTATTGTTCAAGCGAACCAGAAATAGACCAGCCAAGAGAAAATAGTACATATAACCGACACGCTCTATGCCTGAGCATCCATACATTGTTCGCTCCGTCCTTTACGGAATATCCTCCGTGCTAATGAGCAGCAGCCTTGGGGAATAAGCTCATTTGCCGACTAACTGCACAACCAACAACTCCCAAGAAAGAAACTTCTTGCCAGCTGTTGTAATTTGTCATTTAATTATTCGCAACCTTTTAATTAGCACGTGGCAATTTGTTTCTCAACTTCTGTCGTGGTATAACTTTGCTTTAATTTACAGTTTGTTCTAGCATACATAATTTTCTGTTACTAAAAATAAAATGTTATATTTACATCATAATAATACTAGTGGTTCTGTCAGAACAGTAGACCTCGCGAGCCCTTCCACGAAATAACCGATATTTTACCGTGTCCCTGTAGCAGAGTATATACTCTGCTACAGGGACACTATTATTACTAGGGACATTGCTATATAGCAATGGAATTAAATAAAATATCTTGATCCTGTGGGATGTGCATTTATTGTAAGACAGCACAAAAGCGAAGGTGTCAAACATTTTTAAAACAACATAGAACATACGTTCTAATGAGGTACAATTTACCATTGAAATAGTTCCTATTCAACACACCTCCTTAAATTGTACCGTAGAAGCTCTAATTAATACCTAATATAAAACTAACAGTTAGATAAAGTAAAATAATAACCAAAAAACATGACCAAAAAAAAATAAGCACTAACAATATCCTAACCTATACCTAAACCGCTAACACATAAATAATATTTCTGCTTTGGCAGCGGTTTCGTTAAGATATCTGCCAGCATCAAATCAGTAGAAATAAATCTCAATACAATATTTTTGTTATTTCTCAATGTATCCCTTAAGAAATAATGCTTTATGTCAATGTGCTTACTGCGGGCATGAAAAACAGGATCTTTTGCAAGTGTAATAGCTCCCTGATTGTCCGCATGCAACGTCACCCTACTAAAGTTATGTAACTCTATCTCACTTAATAAGCTGTTAAGGTAAATAGCTTCTTTCATGCTTAAAGCTAAGCTAACATACTCAGCTTCGCACGTTGAGGTAGCAACGCACTTTTGTTTTTGTGATTTCCAAGAAATCGCAGCACCTGCCAATATAAAAACATTTCCCGAAAAGCTTTTTCGATCTATATGACAGTTTCCAAAATCGCTATCTGAATACCCTATTAAAGACTTACCTGTCTTTTTATAGATAAGACCATATTCCCTGGTTCTTTTAAGATATCTTAAAATCCGTATAGCTGCTTTCCAACAGCCTTTATCAGCATTATCCACATACTGACCCATCTTTGCTACAGCATTGGCTATATCCGGCCTAGTACCTATGGATAAATAAATAAGACAGCCTATTAATTCCCTATACGGAAAGCTTTTATCGATATTTTCCTGCATGGGTTGTAACTTTAAACCCACCTCCATTGGCGTAATATGTATTTCTTTGCAATGTTTTTGTCCAAATTTATCAACAATTTTATCAATGTATGAAGTCTGTGACAACTTCAAACTCTTGTCACTCCTGACAATATCTATGCCTAAAATAAACTTTGCAACTCCATAGTCCTTTAATTCGAACTTCTTGGCCAATTCAGATTTAAAGCTTGCAATAAAAACTTTTATCTGACTTGCGATTAAAATATCATCGGTGTACACACAAACAAAGAGTTTGTTTCCGTCCTCGAGATTCTTGAAGTATAAACAAGGCTCGTTCAAAGATTGATTCAACTGCATTTTCTTCAGTTTTTCGTCCAATCTTATGTTCCATTGCCTGCCCGATTGTTTCAAACCATATAGAGATTTTGATAACTTACAAACGTTACCACCCGCCGCTATGTCAGTAAGCATTTGTCTAGCTTGTTCCCTGACCAAACTATCCTCTTCAGTTTTCAATAGTTTATTTAAACTGTCTTCTAGGAGCTCTGGAATTTTCATATACACCTCCTCTTCTAGATATCCATTTAGGTAAGCCGTATTGATATCTACCTGATGTATTTCCATATCTAGCTCCATAGACAATGCGGCAAGTAACCTGACTGTACTAAGCCTCATGACAGGTGCAAAAGTTTCACGATAGTCAATACCGTAGTGCTGACTAAAACCTCTTGCTACTAGTCTGGCTTTCTTCTTTTCAGTCTTGTCTATGTTAAGTTTCGTGGTGAGTAAGTAGCGACATCCCACTATATCTCTATTAGGAGGTTTTTTAACAATCTTCCACGTATTATTTTTTACGAGACTTCGGATCTCTGACATGATCGCATCTTCCCATATTTTTTTCTTATTACTGGTCAGTGCTTCTCTCAATGTCACTTCTCCTGCAGTACCAACAAAGTCTTCACAATCGAGAAATTGTTCATGTGACTGTGTGTTATCATTGTTTTCTCTATTTTCACCTATTTCTAACCTATCTTCTTCCACTTCTTGCTCTTGCTCTGTTTGCACAGGAGCAACTTCCTCTTCCAACTCTTGCTCTCTGAGCACAGAAACCATCTTATATATCTTCTTCGGTCTACCTACTTGACCTCTTTGGATTCTTGGCCTACCTGGGGCTCTTTTTAATTCCTCATTTTGAGCTGCTTCGATGAGAGACTGTGATGGAATTTCTTCATCTGAAGATGGAGGTTGAACTGGTTCTACTGGTATTTCTCCGTTATGTTCAACTTGTGGTAATACAGGCTGTGGATTTATCTCTATTTCAACAAATCTCGTCGGATTCAAAGTAGATGACTCCACTTGAAATGGATCACCGGGCTCGTCGTTCCCAGATTTGTCGACATCTAAAAATCTAACATCCCTAGCAACAATCACTTTCCGATCTTTTGGTAACCATACTCTGTACCCTTTTTGATTCCTAGGATAACCTATAAAAATCCCGCGTTTGCTACGATCTGCAAACTTATCTTTATTTAAATCTTTATCCAAAACATATACCTTTGCTCCAAAAGATTGTAAATAATGAATTTGTACAGGTCTATCAAAAAACTTCTCATATGGTATATTACCATTGATCGCGCTAGATGGACATCTGTTTCTAATATGGCATGCAGTTACCACTGCATCAGCCCAAAAACCTGGTGACAGCCCTGATGATAACAAAATGCACCTTGCCATTTCGACAAGTGTCCTGTTTAATCTTTCTGCAATTCCGTTCTGTTGAGGGGTTCCGGAAATTGTAAGTCTCCTAGTTATCCCTTCCTTTTCCAGGAAGTCGTCGAACTCCCTACTACAATATTCGCCACCATTATCGGTGTGCAAATATTTGATGCGTTTACCAGTAATATTTTCTACATACTGCTTATATATTTGAAAAACCGTAAAAACGGAACTCTTTTTACTTAGTAAGTAAACTTCACACCATCTTGTACAATCGTCAATAAACGTCACAAAATATTTTGCTCCTCCTAAAGCTGTATTTTTCATCGGCCCTACAACATCAGAATAGACTATTTTTAAAACTTCGTCACAAGGTCCACTAGAACTAGTAAAGGGTTTAGCACTCATCTTACCGCGAATGCATGTTTCGCAATCATGTAACTTCTTGACATTTGTCATATCTGTTTTAACCCTTAAGTTACAGTGATTAATGAGCTTCAATAAATCTTTCATATTAAGATGACCTAAACGCTCGTGCCATACTTGAATATCAACTTTGTCGTTGGAAATCGCAAAAGCTCGAGCATATCGTTCGTTGACGTAATATAAATTACCCTGTCGATTTGCAACTAGCTTAACATCCCCTTTAGAATCTGTTACTATGGCACTGTCGTCTCTAAAAGTTACATAGAAACCCTTGTCAGTGATCCTAGCAACCGAGATCAAGTTAGTTCTCAAATCAGGAACGAATAACGTATTTAATAACTCAATTACGTACTTAGAATCATCGTTGCATGCGTACAATCTTACCGTACCCTTACCTTGTACGAGAGCACTCTGATTAGTAGCCAAATTCAATTTTCCAGAAGTAGGTTGTAAAGTATTTCCAAAAAATGATTTTTCACCGCACAAATGACTTGTACAGCCGCTATCTAAGATCCATTTTTCCTGCTCGCAGTTTGCAGCAAGACAGTTATCTGTAAAAGAGTTAAAAGTTATAAACTCGTCATCACTCTTAGAAGCTATATCACATTTAGACACATACTTTACACTATCTTTCTTTTCTTTCTTGAATTTGCACTCCGAGGCTTTGTGACCAGTTTGGTGACATTTGAAACATTTCATTATGAATTGTTTTTTCGTTTCAAATTGTTTTTCGTCGATTTTTTGTCTTTTCCTTATTATTTCGACCCTTTCCTTTTGCGATGAAAACCTTATTATCATTTCCCGCATTTCTTGCATTATTCTCCTCAATAATTTTAATTTTCAATACTTCAGGGTCCGGAAAATTGTCTCTCGACTCTATAGCACAGCGAAAATTTTCAAAACTTGGTGGCAAGCTATATAATAACATAATCGATGCTAAGTCATCATGAATATCGATATTCATATCATGAAGTTTATTTTTCGCATCGAAAAAATTAGCCAAATGGGTGTGAATATCATCACCTTCGTTCATTTTGTATAAGGTTAGCTGTTTTAACAAGGACGCCTTTCTGGCTGGCCCTTTTGATGCATAAATTGCTTCCAATTTCAACCACAATTGACGAGAAGTCTGGCAGTCTCTAATGTGTCTAAGTTCACTCGGGTTCATCGTTAGTACTAACTCAGCCCTCGCTTTCGCATCCTTTGACAACCACATCGCTTCTTCTGCGACATCTGCTGGTCTTGGAATCTTTCCGTCTACGTAATCCCACAGATCATTCTTGACCAAAATCGCCTGCACTTGAATCCGCCATGAGTCATAATTTTCCCTACCGAGGTTTTCTATCCTCATAGTAGTCATTATTATCCCTCAATACGGCAGTACGGGCAGTCAACAAAAAACTTGTACTTTTTTCGTACTTACGTTTTTCCGATATTTTATTTCTTCACTTTGGATGAAATATTTAGCTACCAATCCTGGTTTATGCGCCCATAACCATTGTAGCAGAGTATATAGCAATGGAATTAAATAAAATATCTTGATCCTGTGGGATGTGCATTTATTGTAAGACAGCACAAAAGCGAAGGTGTCAAACATTTTTAAAACAACATAGAACATACGTTCTAATGAGGTACAATTTACCATTGAAATAGTTCCTATTCAACAGTCCCTGGCTAAAAAGAGTTTTGAAACCAACCTACCAATGCTGGCAAGAAAGTAAAAAGTTCTCATATTTTACCCATAAGCCCAAACATGTTCTTGTGGTTGGTCAATACCACAAAAAATTTCTGCCTCAAATAATATAAATAATAATATATTAAAAAATATAGACGGACAAATCACACAGATTGAGTTAGCCCCAACGTAAGTTCAAGACTTTACGGGATGCTAATTTAACAATACTATATTTTATAACAAATACATATAGATAAATATCCAAAACCCACGTCAATCTGAAAAAGATTATTTTCCATCTTGACCCGACCGGGGATCGAACCCGGGACCTCTGGTGTAGCCGTCCGGGGCGTGATGACCGTTAGGCCACGGAGGTCGTCAGTCGTCAAAAATGCATGGTGCCTATTGGTTATAAATATGTATGTATATGTTATTTGCGCAACAAAATTAAAGTTCAAAAAAGAAAGTTCAATTTGAAATCGAATATCTCTGATTAGTATGTATGTAGGTATTATATATATTACTTTTTTTTATAATAGGATTCTAATCATACAATGAAGTTTTTTGATATCAGATTTATTTCAAGTGTTCAAGATAATTCTACCATGCACAGCAATCCACAATACAATACCATTAACCAAATAAATACACACAATTCAAAGCCAAGCAAGACAAAATAAAGCCATATGATTTTTTAGAACCATTTAATTTTATTTAATAAACTAGCTTTTGCCCGCGGCTTCGCCCGCGTGAATTTCCCACGGAAACAGTGCTTTTTCCCGGGATAAAAAGTAGCCTATGTGCTATTCCAGGTCATTATCTACCTCTGTAGGTACCAATTTTCATCGAAATCCGTCCAGTAGATTTTGCGTGATTGAGTAACAAACATCCTCACAAACTCACAAATTCACAAACTCACAAACTCACATCCAAACATTCGCATTTATAATATTAGTATGGATAAAATCAAGTCACTCTTGTAAACGTATTAGCGATTTTGCGAGTATTAAAAGCTTTGCTGCGCCATCTATTTATCGTATGAGAATTTATAACATGGATTTATAACGTTTTTATTGAATTTTACTATGTTGTTCAAACAAAAAAAATGCGTCTTAATAAGAATAACAAAAATGTCTAATGACATTTTTGAATTATTTTTTAAATACCTGAGATATGAGGTTTGTTTTATATATTTCAGCCATTTTTTAAAATTTCGAAAAACTGGCTCGACTAAAAAATTCTATAAAATTACCGAACCTGCTTACAAAATTTCATGAGAATCGGTTCAGAAATGCGTCCTGTAGGCGATAACATCCGGACAGACAAAAGAATTTTCGGCTAGTGGAAACTGAGACGCTTCGCTCGCTGCGCTCGCTCGGTCGATTATAGAGAGGAAGTGTTTTTTAAGATTGTGACTTTGTTTGTATGGGGTAATTTTCGGAACTACTGAACCGATTTAAAAAAATGTTTCACCAATAGAAAGCTACATTATGCTTAAATAACAAAGGCATCAATTTATGTACGGACCTCCCCTGCGAAGTCGGCGCCGGGCGGGGCGCTAGTTTAAAATAACGAGATTCTTTATCTATTCAACATAGAATCTAATCGTTGTATGAATTACCTAATTAACACAACATGGGGCATAGAAAATGAACAAGAATAGAAAAGAAAACTACAAGAATACCTAAATACCCGCTCCAACGATGCAATGCCTTATTTCCCAAAGGATTTTCCAGGATAGAAATAGAATATTGGTACAGTTCACAAGGTTTATTTATCTCCGCACATAATTTCTCAGATATTGATAATTTGTCTATCCTTATTTCTTTGTTCGCAACTATTCACGCTATTGTTTTTTTTATTAGCTAAAATAATTGCGGAAGCTTAGCTTGATATGAATAATGTAGTAGTTTGCAAAATTGAAAATTATATAGATTTTCAAAACAAAAATGTACGAAATAATTTATATGGGACACTGGGGTTTCCAAGCATCTTAAAACTTTGACGAAATGGCTCGATTAGGTACTATTTATTTAAAAATTAGTATAAAGTACTTGAGTCGCTAATTAGGTTCGTTAACATAAATCCCGCTAGCCATAAACCAGTGAAGCTATAATAAAATACTCGTCGTGCGCACCTGGCGTTCAAGCTATACGCGTGTTACTCACGGCCAATCGATTTGTCTGGACCGGCCTTCGTGACTGGTGGAACTTTGCCTTTATTACACTGTTTACCTCTCCATAACCAATCCCATTATATGGCTGTGGAGTCACTTTGTTGGAGTTGTTCCATAGAAGATTTTTTTCGAGCTCAATAAATTATACCTATCTACTATAAAATTTGTAAGGATAAGTCGAAATTTATAATTTCTGCATACTCTCTCGGGACGGAAAACAGGTATTATATGTGTATCTGACTGTAGTATTCTTGCTCCCAAAGGGATGATAAGCGACATGCATTGTTTATAACCATCGAGATATTGTACTACGATGTTTATTACACTTTTTATTGCTATATCGCCTTTTAACCAACATAACATTTTACTTTTGATACGAAGACTGGCAATATGTATTAAATTTCCAATAAATATAAATAAATATATACGGACAAATCACACAGATTGAGTTAGCCCCAAAGTAAGTTCGGGACTTGTGTTATGGGATACTAACTCAACGATACTATATTTTATAACAAATACTTATATAGATAAACATCCAAGACCCAGGCCAATCTGAAAAAGATCATTTTCCATCTTGACCTGACCGGGGATCGAACCCGGGACCTCCGGTGTGGCAGTCTGGCGTGATAACCGTTAGGCCACGGAGGTCGTCTAATTATAAAAGTTAACATTTTTATTATAAACTAGTATGGGCCGGGAATTTCGGGAAATCCTCTCTTAGTTTTTCCTAAAGAACCTACATGCCAAATTTCAGCTTCCTACGCCCATTAGTTTTGGCTGTGCAATTGTGCATTGTCTTTCGGTCACTCAGTCAGTAACGGAATAATGGTATTGATATTTGGTATCAACAGAAGCGGCGTCCCCTGGAGGGCGGTCAGACCGGTCGCGGCAAGAGGAGGTGCTCGGGTCTCCAGGGATGCTGACGGCCGCCCAGCTCGCCAGGAGACTCCGGCTCGAGAACGAACGATTGCAGGTGACGCATTTATCTTGTAAATACATATCAACAGAAGCGGCGTCCCCTGGAGGGCGGTCAGACCGGTCGCGGCAAGAGGAGGTGCTCGGGTCTCCAGGGATGCTGACGGCCGCCCAGCTCGCCAGGAGACTCCGGCTCGAGAACGAACGATTGCAGGTGACGCATTTATCTTGTAAATACATATCAACAGAAGCGGTGTCCCATGGAGGGCGGTCAGACCGGTCGCGGCAAGAGGAGGTGCTCGGGTCTCCAGGGATGCTGACGGCCGCCCAGCTTGCCAGGAGGCTCCGGCTCGAGAACGAACGATTGCAGGTGACACATTTGTCTTGTAAATACATATCAACAAAAGCGGCGTCCCCTGGAGGGTGGTCTGACCGGTCGCGGCAAGAGGAGGTGCTCGGGTCTCCAGGTATGCTGACGGCCGCCCAGCTCGACAGGAGACTCCGGCTCGAGAACGAACTATTGTAGGTGACGCATTTATCTTGTAAATACATATCAACAAAAGCGGCGTCCCCTGGAGGGTGGTCTGACCGGTCGCGGCAAGAGGAGGTGCTCGGGTCTCCAGGGATGCTGACGGCCGCCCAGATCGCCAGGAGACTCCGGCTCGAGAAAGAACGATTGCAGGTGACGCATTTATCTTGTAAATACATATCAACAAAAGCGGCGTCCCCTGGAGGGTGGTCTGACCGGTCGCGGCAAGAGGAGGTGCTCGGGTCTCCAGGTATGCTGACGGCCGCCCAGCTCGACAGGAGACTCCGGCTCGAGAACGAACTATTGTAGGTGACGCATTTATCTTGTAAATACATATCAACAAAAGCGGCGTCCCCTGGAGGGTGGTCTGACCGGTCGCGGCAAGAGGAGGTGCTCGGGTCTCCAGGGATGCTGACGGCCGCCCAGCTCGCCAGGAGACTCCGGCTCGAGAAAAAGAACGATTGCAGGTGACGCATTTATCTTGTAAATACATATCAACAAAAGCGGCGTCCCCTGGAGGGTGGTCTGACCGGTCGCGGCAAGAGGAGGTGCTCGGGTCTCCAGGGATGCTGACGGCCACCCAGATCGCCAGGAGACTCCGGCTCGAGAAAGAACGATTGCAGGTGACGCATTTATCTTGTAAATACATATCAACAGAAGCGGTGTCCCCTGGAGGGCGGTCGGACCGGTCGCGGCAAGAGGAGGTGCTCGGGTCTCCAGGGATGCTGACGGCCGCCCAGCTTGCCAGGAGGCTCCGGCTCGAGAACGAACGATTGCAGGTGACGCATTTGTCTTGTAAATACATATCAACAGAAGCGGTGTCCCCTGGAGGGCGGTCGGACCGGTCGCGGCAAGAGGAGGTGCTCGGGTCTCCAGGAGACGACGGCTCAAGAACGAACGATTTCAGGTGCATGACGCATCATAAGACCTCAAAGATATATATACAAGTGTACTTTAGTAGATTTGGTACTCGTAATCTTGCAAGCTGATGATATCAGAATCAAATATAAAATTTTATAAAATAAACCTTTTGTCCTTTATTCTACTCGTTTAACATAAATAAACTATGAATTGTTGACAGGCGGAACTGACAAGAGTTCGTCGTCTGCTCGTGTCAGCGGCAGAGAGAGGGGAAGCAGGGACGGCTCTGATAGAGAAGGCGAAGGGAGAAAGCGGCCAGGATGCACCACCGCTCGATCCTCAGCAGTTAGAGAAAGAGTTGCTTCTGGCAAGAGAAGCTGTCAATTGTAAGTTTAGTTTAAGTTTTCTGCTATGTCACTATCGCTAAATTTTTGTAATTTACGTTATTCTTAAATTCCCCCGGAACGTGAATTCCGAGGACCTAGTCAATCGACACATAGAAATTGTCGTCAAATAAATTTTACCGTTTAGGTAGGTATTACGTAGGTACTTATACACTCTTGCGATTTAAATTAATTTTTTTGGTCATTGATGATGTCTGATCAGCACATTATTATGATTTATTGAATCAAGAAATTCTAAGACTGCAAATACTGCTAGAATAATAGTCAAATACTTACTTGAACAATAGGGTATTACACCATTTTTTAAAAACTGTTTTAAATTAATCCTGAGATCGTAATGAACTAGTAGAAATTTTGTTAATTTTTTTTAAAACCGAAAATCGCCTTAAAATCTGTTTTTTATTTATGATTTTGAATTTTCGCGCGGAAACGCTAGCCGCCATGCTTTTTCATCTCGTGACGTCACTCGGTTAGTAAACAATACGACTGCGAAAGACCAAGTAATAAGATTCGTGAAAATAATGATCATTGGTGTCTTGTGCCTGAATGCAAAAATACAAGTGTAAAAACGCCACAAAAATTATGGATTCAAGTGCCAAGTGATGTAAAAATGAATGATGTAAAAGTATTAACCATTGGCAGATTTGTACTTTCTGCTTTCACAAAACCGTCTTCCATAGTGAAATAAAGGCTAGAAGTCTACAAACGTGTTAATAACTCGTAAATTTATCAAAATAACAGCGCACAACTTATTTT
Organism: Ephestia elutella; assembly: GCA_018467065.1. Classification (NCBI taxonomy): domain Eukaryota; kingdom Metazoa; phylum Arthropoda; class Insecta; order Lepidoptera; family Pyralidae; genus Ephestia; species Ephestia elutella. The sequence continues at coordinate 8,117,800 of CM031571.1, forward strand.
CAGTAGATTGTTTACTATCGGAATGACGTCACGGCGGGATCCAACATGGCGAATGGCGTTTTTAGACATTTGAAAAACAGATTAGAAAAGACGATTTTTAAAATGGAATTATAAAATTAAAATTGCAATTTTATGAATAAATATCGACGTTTCTTGTTTACTTTTTACACGACTGACCAAAAAAGGAGTGTTATGTTTTCAGGGTTCATGTATGTATGTATGTATGTATGTATGTAAGTTTCTTTATTCCACCATAAGTCCTGAACGGCTTAACAGATTTTGATGTGAGAGGTATTTTTAGATTCCTTGCATTCCTCCGAGTGACATAGGCTATATGACGTCATCATAAAAACAAAATGGCGGATTATATATGTGATAAATAGCAGACCAAAAAAATAAAATTTGATCAATCTTATCGAGTGGGGTATCAAATTGAAGGGCTTTAAAAGGCGATTTCAAAAATGTATATAACTTATATGTTTGTATGTACTTTTTAGTAAAAACTTGTCAGTCGTGTTTTTATTTTTAATAATTAGCTTGTTTCGAAATCTATTATGAACAAACATTTTTATATTTTTTCTTACATAGTGTAAAATACCCTATTATGTATGTTTCATACATTTTATAGGCTCAATAACTTACAAAATATTACCGATTTAAAAATGATCCCATAAAAGTAGCCAATTTGTTGAGTGCGGCTCATGATACGAGCTAGAAGTAGTAAGTCGACGTTTTGATAAACTATAGTCATAATGTCCTGAGTACCTGAGCCCCAGTCTGTTTGCCAAACTGGTCACGTATTCTAAGGGCGTGCTGTAACTTGGGCTGACATTCTGAGTAACATCATTACCCTGACGAAAAGCGAACTTGATATGAATGATATAGACGTATTTTATATCACACACACTTTAATGTACTTATTTTTTATTTTATTTGAATAGATACTAGGAGTGAAAACATTATGTTTTGACCAAATAAAATTCATAAGTGTAATGAACACATACTAACTATACTTAATTTAAAAGAACAAATCTAATCTTTATAAAATTGGGATTATTTATCTCTAAGCCAAAGAGGGACCAACTTTAAAAAAAATCACTTAATAGTACTTACCAAAGACAATGGAACTGAATCAACAAACCAATACAAATAGGTATAGTTTCTATCAGTTTACTTTTGAACCACTAAGTTTTGTATTTTCAATGACAGTGGGAATCTACACAACTGTTATCTAACAAAAGGACAGGATTGCAATGTTGTCTAAAGCACAAGGGATTTTGTCAATGCATACATGTTTACCTAGTATCCTTTACAAAGACACGAAACCAGACTATCACGAGTCTTTGAAGCAAACATAATATAACTGGAGGATGTACGTACGTACAACATCTGCGTTTCCCATATTGGAAATTGAAAAATATTTTCTATTTGTCTCTTGAAAAGCATCGAGGCGGATTCTGTGACGATTGAAATGTATTTTATTTTTATCATTCTGTAGGTACGCTTTTTTTTATGTATATATTCAGTTGAAATTATACATCTTCGTATTTTTTAAATTTCGTTGTCGTATCTCACGTTAAGCAGATTCTATTTGCAGATTAATATTGCATAACTTATAATTACTCAATTTTTCCAAAAAAAGTTATTGAATATAAAACGTTTATGGTTATAAGTATTGTTATATTTTCACATCTTGCATATTAAGTTATTTATAAGAGATTAAATCACATGTTATGGACCAATTCTTATTTTAAATATTAACTGGGCCGCGGATATGATATACAACTCAATTAGACATCTCGTCTCATTACTGAAAAGAAAATGAACACATTTTATTTCAATTAAAACGTTTAAAGTATAAATTTCTGCTAACGTTAACAATTCTGTTGCAGCGCTCAAAGCAGACAAGAAAAGGCTGAAAGCTGAGAAATTCGATTTGCTCAATCAAATGAAACAACTGTACGCTACGCTGGAAGATAAGGAAAAGGAGCTGCGCGACTTTATACGGAACTATGAACAGGTTTTAAATGTATTACGAACTGCACTTCACTACATCATTTTAAGATTGTGTTTGCCACTACTTATTTTGTACTTAGTTTTATTCTCTCACTAAACAGTGAAAACATCGCAAATCTGATGACTGTAATGATGATGTTGAATTTCCGAATTAGATAAAAAAAATCCAGAAGTCAACAGTATCAATACATATAATAAAACAGTAGCTGGTCTGTGTCTGTACATAGAAGATTTTTAAGAAAAAAAACTATGAGGGGTCTTAATGGGGCCAATAGAAGCCAAAACCATTTTTTTGCAGAATTTTTGTCTTTCTGTCTGTATGTTTGTACGCGCATCACGCAAAAACTACTGGATCAAATTTGATGCGGTTTTCACTGTTGTATTATAGAAGGTCTAAATTAAAATTTGGCGAAGGTTTAATCTTGATACGCCGCGTAGAACCTGAGATACGCGTGGAAGAAGTCTCGGGCACAGGCTAGCCACCAATAAATTCTCTCTATGATTTGACAAATTTATCGTTTATTGATTGCAACAATAATATCGCATGTATGCATCATGAAATTGCACTATCGTTTATCGTCCTAAAGGCATTATTACATAAACATAATTAATTTAAAACATTCGTTAAAGATGAGGTCGCGAGGCGGTGCATCATCAGCGTTGGGCGTCGAGCGAGCGGAGAGGGAGAGGGAGCGAGCGGCACTCCTCCGCCACGCTCGGGACGAGGCCGAGCGCTCGCTCCAACTTGCGGCAGCGCTGAGTGCGCGTGACACGCAGCTGAGGCATGCTAGGGAGCAACTGTTTGAGGTAGTTACTTACCTATCGTTAAAGATGAGGTTGCGAGGCGGTGCATAATCAGCGTTGGGCGTCGAGCGAGCAGAGAGGGAGAGGGAACGAGCGGCACTCCTCCGCCACGCTCGGGACGAGGCCGAGCGCTCGCTCGAACTTGCGGCAGCGCTGAGTGCGCGTGACACGCAGCTCAGGCATGCTAGGGAGCAACTGTTTGAGGTAGTTACTTACCTATCGTTAAAGATGAGGTCGCTAGGCGGTGCATCATCAGCGTTGGGCGTCGAGCGAGCGGAGAGGGAGAGGGAGTGAGCGGCACTCCTCAGCCACGCTCGGGACGAGGCCGAGCGCTCGCTCCAACTTGCGGCAGCGCTGAGTGCGCGTGACACGCAGCTGAGGCATGCTAGGGAGCAACTGTTTGAGGTAGTCACTTACCTATCGTTAAAGATGAGGTCGCGAGGCGGTGCATCATCAGCGTTGGGCGTCGAGCGAGCGGAGAGGGAGAGGGAGCGAGCGGCACTCCTCCGCCACGCTCGGGACGAGGCCGAGCGCTCGCTCCAACTTGCGGCAGCGCTGAGTGCGCGTGACACGCAGCTGAGGCATGCTAGGGAGCAACTGTTTGAGGTAGTCACTTACCTATCGTTAAAGATGAGGTCGCAAGGCGTTGCATCATCAGCGTTGGGCGTCGAGCGAGCGGAGAGGGAGAGGGAGTGAGCGGCACTCCTCCACCACGCTCGGGACGAGGCCGAGCGCTCGCTCCAACTTGCGGCAGCGCTGAGTGCGCGTGACACGCAGCTGAGGCATGCTAGGGAACAACTGTTTGAGGTAGTCACTTACCTATCGTTAAAGATGAGGTCGCAAGGCGTTGCATCATCAGCGTTGGGCGTCGAGCGAGCGGAGAGGGAGAGGGAGTGAGCGGCACTCCTCCGCCACGCTCGGGACGAGGCCGAGCGCTCGCTCCAACTTGCGGCAGCGCTGAGTGCGCGTGACACGCAGCTGAGGCATGCTAGGGAGCAACTGTTTGAGGTACCTGTATTTCTATTTAGGTACTATATTTATGATATCTGACAAAGTTAGCCATCATGAGACGCTCGGCAGATGACAAATGAGCATCGTGGCAGGACGCATCATGCCATTTTGCATCATGGCATTCGAGTCGACCAGGCCAAGCCGCGCCAGTAGATGTTTTTCATAAGAATTTTATTGAATATAAATGGATAATTAAAAGAGCGACAGTAGCTATTTCCTTATAGAGTGATTTATCAATTTATTTGCGATTTTTGCTCGAAAAATTGAAGAAGCAATTTATTTTTTCGCCCGCATCATTCACCTACTGACATTTAGAAAAACATACTTACAATCTGAAACTCAATCAGAATCGAAATCGAAATTTTTCTGACTAGATTTGTTTTTGATAAATCTTTTACAATTTTTATTGAAATTCGTGGAATTGCTCGGTATAGGCAAATAAATATTTCCAATTTAAAAACTTCTGCAATTTAAACATCAAAGGAATTATTAAAATATCCATTTAGGTGCACATAATTACAAACCGACTCATCAATTCGGAATCAGGTAGATAATTAATTCACAAAGTACTATTTGATAAGTACAATTAATTTGAGTTCATGCAAACGGATAACATATAATCCCTCATTTGTAAATAAAATAGGACACCGAATTTAATGATAAAATGAATACGAAAATAATAGTAATTTAACATAACGATCAAATTGTATAGCCTGAGTGAGCTTTTAATTAGCCAAATTATATTGTGGTTTTTCTGCTATATTAATCAAGGGTATTTGGCATACGAGTATGCATATGGATATCCGTTACCATCATTCATTATACAAAATATGATAGAGTGTAGTTGAAAATTATTCAACAAACGTGGATCGACAGTGGGTGATGAATAGGCTGTGCGTTGAAGTTGTCCTATTAATGTAAGAACAGAAGGATAACGTATGTGTTATAAAAATATTGATGAAAATAATGATATCATCATCAAAAATATCATTATAATATAGAATGAGTAGGTATGTAAAAAAGTAAAGAAATTAAATAGTAATAGATAAGATGCTATTAACGAACATATCTTATGTCAGGGAGAACATCACATTACAAATCTTTTTCAAAAATTATGTGATAGTTTAAAGAATAGAGGAAGACAGTATGAATATGAAGTATATATATATATAGTTAGAAAAAACGTCAGGCGAATGATAGAACGAAATGATAAGAACTGAACCGACGACCCAACGAAAATGCTATAAAAGAAGGTATAAAGGAAAGGTAAAGGTAATTAACTTGAAGATTCCATGCATTTAAGCCACCTTTATAGGTATAAAAAGTAATGGGATATCTAAATTCAAGAAGTCAGATTCTGTACATATGACTGTACAGTAAATATGTTCCTAACGCATAGCATAACAGCGAAGTATATCAATATGAGTTCGATCAAAAGTGTGCCATCTATAGTCTCCTTACATTTGCGATCCCGATTCCACCATCCATCAGCAGCACGCGGTGTTAATTACCATTTCAAATCGCTCCTTCGGAACCAAATTGCGAGGGAAAATTAAACGCAACCCACGATCTATCGTAACTTTGCGCAAATGAACTTTGATTTCGGTGGCTATTCACTAGATTACCATATTTAATCTGTTTTCTTTATGGATAAGACGCCGCTGCCGGGTGGTTTCGTTTATTTAATTGCATATCGATGATAGGAGAAAATGGAACTCTCGAAATATATAGATAGAGTTGCACTGGTGGATTAAATAAGAATTTATTTTACCCATTTTTTATTCAGGCCTTTATGTTTTCTACAACCGATTATATGAGTTTTTATAATAAAAACCAGTGATAGCTAGTGAAGCTTTCATTGTTAGTTATGTGATTTTTTTCCAGTGGTTTAGATACACAAGGACATAATCCAGTAAGAATGACTCAAGAATGTAATAAAATAAATAATTAATTAATTTAATCGTTTTTGAAAATATATTTAATTTTTGTTTTATTTATTTTTTTAGTTCATAAAATTGGTTGTTAAAATAAAGTTTTAAAACATAAAAAAAAGAATGAGCTAAGTCATACCATTATTTTCATGTGCTCAAAATTCTCATAGTAACATTATAACAGTTTGACCTGACTTGAATCGAAATTATCTACGCTTGAATAACATAATCCTGATCAAAACTTATTGAAGCGTAATGGGACTTTGGTCAAATTAATATATTACAATAGTGTTTATATCCTCCGCTGAGTAAGATAATTGCTAACCCAATTAAATGTTCTGTCTAATCTGAAGGAATTACCTATATTATATCAAAGCTTCTTAAGAATTTTTTGCATTATATGAATAAAAAAGAAATGAGAAAATATAACGAGTTTTTAATCATGATTTATCTTCCATCAAAAATTTTTAACCGCTAACATTTCAAAAATATATCTCTTCTTTCCTAATACAGGCGAGGAGACAGCTCCAAGCAGCGGGGTGCCTATCTGAAGGCGAGAGCGTAGCCTCGCTCGGCATGGGGCCTCCAATGATGCTTGGGGGTCCCTCGGGCCTCATCGGGGACAGGGGCAGCTGCAGCGCCGACTCAGGTGTCCGAGGTAGCAACCGGAACTACTTCCAGTATACTGTCGCGATTGGATTCTAGTAAAGAATGCTTCTTAATTAATTTAGCTTGCCTAGTCCTGATATTTTTAACATTTTTGGATGAAGTTCCTGTTTGATGTATGTAATAATTGTTTATGTACGTGTAAATTTTTGTACGAGTAAATGAAATTTTATTTCTTTTCTATTCTCTAATTCATTATCAATTATTTCAAAATGAATGTGTTTGTTTTCAAATGAGATGTGTTATTCATTTTGATTGCTTTTATTTGTTTTTAATCATATTGATTAAATTATTATTATTATTTATTTCTGGCTAACATTTTATTATGCAGCAGATTTGACTTCTAGCTTTTACGTATATTTTCTCCGTACTAGATTTCCGTATTTACATTCATACTTGGCTTATATTATTTAGATTTCCAAGCACTCAAAACTTGAAGCATTTAGAACTTGAAATCTCCTGAGCTCCTTGAGTGGGCCATACGAATGAGCTTGGCAATGTAAATATTTAGAAACTCATTTTGCCAAAAGCGTAGAATTTATATCGCTCATAAATTATTCCTGTACCTACGTAGCATTGGCATGATTTGTTTGTTCACCATTAACTGAGGTTGTTGTGTCAGTAACAGGCAGCAGCGATGGTGGCGCCACCTCGGTGTGTGGTGGGAACCTCTCGGACTCCACGGCTGAAGGGGCGCCTCCCACACTTGACCCCTACGATACGGACGCAGTTTCACTCGTCTCATCTGCACACCATATCTATCAGTGTGAGTGCCTGTCTAATTATTATTTGTTTGCTCTTGCGAATGCAAATGATTTCAACATTTATAAAGCCTTGTTTACAACTAGGCAACAGTTGATGCTCGAAATGTACTTATTTCTGGCTGTGATATTTCACATGAGTAAAATATTTTTCGCAAAGTACCTATATACTAAGTTGAAAGTAACGGTTAAAAGTACTTAAAAGTAACAGTTGCTATAGCTATAGCCTGTTTTAACAAAGTACCTATATAAAAAATACAGTATTGATGAAGTCATCAATACATTTTTGGTTTGGCATAAATATCTATCTCGTTTTGTATGTTACTTAATAATGATTGTAATTATGTATATTACTCCGATTTAATTACATCGTGACCTGAATACGAAACTATAATCACCAACTGTCATGTTAATGATGACATAATACTCGCGGATAAATATGGTCGTAATCACAACACAACGCAATACTGTTTTATTAACAATTCCATTTGAAACATTCATAAAATTCAGAAAACAAGATATTTTTTGTGGTAAATGGATGTAAAACTCAACAAACGTCAAAAATATTTGCAAAAAATGCGTTTGGAAAATCGTCGAGCTTTAAATGAATTCAGAACTGATACCAAACTCCGATGTTTTCGAATTTCCACGGACTCGTCAAACAAATCCACTTTATTTGCTCTCAAATAAACATAAAAGGAAATAATTTCGGACTTTTCGGCAAACAACGACAAAGCTATTTTTCGACAGTATTTTGTTCCTCAAAAAATTCTATTTATTTATTTAGACTACACAATGCGATTTTCAATAAAGCGGAAACAAGTACAAAATAGACCATGCCCTTTTTGGAGGGTTTCGTATCTTTGAATAAGAAACCTCTTTTTTTTTGCCATCGCACCTTTATCTCGAACCATCTTAAAACTTAAGTATTGCCAGTGATGAAGTTAAATATGATCAAAAGCCTTTTCTCCTAACACAAATGAGGAAGTTATAGTAATATGTTTGCCTAACAATGTCATAGTCATAGTTTCCGAAGAAAGTATGTTTAGTAATAAGAAGATTATCAGCTTTAAAAAAAATGCGACAGTTATTTAATCAAAAAGTAAAAGAAAGTAATAATTTATAATATGTATGATGACCAAGTAAGAATGAGGTGGCGTGATGACTTCCGGCATTTATTGGGTGAATGGCGGGAAACAGCTTTGAATCGGGAATTATGGATGCAGAAAGGGGAGGTCATACCTCCTCCCTGGACCAATGCCCAGCAGTGGGGCACAAAAAAGGCTTGTAAAAAATGTATGACATTGTTGTAGTGAGCACGCCCCGGGACTGCAGCCCTACACTGTCGCCGCACAATAGCGGCTCGCCGTTCACGCGCTCTATCGACGCTGGATCGCTGTCGAGGTTTGATTGAATTCTCTGTTCCATTCCCTTTTAGACGATTTTACGGTAGTTTTACATTGATACGATCTTTGATCGCAGTAACGAAAAATGTAAATTTACGTAAATCCTTATTAGATTCTAGTCGTATAGAAGATTTATGAACATACCTACTTGTACCACCCCAGGGGAGACACGGGTCTGAAGGGATAATTTTTTCAAGATGTCTTAAGAAAAATAATCAAAAGTTTTGTTGTGCAAAAAGTAAATCTTTCTGTAAAGGTCAGTAGAGCAGCTATCAAGTCCAGGCGAATGCGAAGCGGCACTTGTAGGGCTTCGCCCCCGCGGCGCGGGGAAGGTGGGACGCGGTCGCGGCTCCGCGTGGGGCTCCATATCCCGGGTGTTTGCGAGAAGCAGGCACCGCACCAAGTCTGGCAGTGCGGCCATCAGTGGACATGAAAGTGGTATGTTGATCTAAATATAGAAAAACATAGTACCTGCTCAAAAGTAGAACGATGTTGGTTTGATATGATGGCAATTGGCCAGAGTCGATGTCGTTACAGTAGATCAGATTATTTTCATTGGAAATTTAAGATTTCGATTAGATAGCATGAAATTTAAAAGATTCACTTTTTAAGGCACAATACAGCGTCTTTTATTGAGTGTATTATAATTAACACCGGTGTCTTTTTTTTCAAAGTCGCCTTAAGCTACTTAATCGTTCAAACATTTTCTTTTTCTTTTCAACACTATTTCGCCTCCTTATCATGGTAAGGACAAACATAATGAGCAGCCATCTTCATAAGTATGTCAAGTTTTCTCGTTTTTGTTGAACAGAGCCAGTATACGCCGGCACGGGGAGTACCAGCCGCGCGTGGTCTCCCTTGGGCAGTGAAGCGGCGCTGAGAGAGGCAGCCTCGCTGCCGCTGGCACGGTGGCGCGCGCCGGCCATCTTGGCGTGGATGGAGTTGGCGCTCGGCATGCCCCAGTACTGCTGCGCTGTGGCCGACAACGTCAAGAGCGGAAAGGTATATGTTGTTGAATGCTTAATATTGCAAATATTTGAATGAGAATTATTTGGCACGTTATTGAAATTTTAATAGCTTAGACATTAGTTTAGTCGCTTCCCTACCACGTGCCAAATGATACTTGCACTGTATGTTTGTTTATGTTTTTTGCAAATACTTTCAAAAATTAAATGTACATGTTGGTTCTATTCGCCCATGGCACTTCAAAGAGAACCGTGTCTATAAACTTATGACTTATTGACGACTTACAAGAATAATACTTTAAATATATGTCTAAACCACGTGGCAATAACATGCATCTTGACTTCTTGACCCAATTAAATCCCAACTAATTGGAACACAATAAATTAAAAAAATTAACAAAAAATAAAAAACAAAAAATATAAACTTTAATTAACAGTAACATTAATGCTGACGAAACTCCAATCACAGCTCAAAGTTAATACTTTTATTGTTCTGTCACAACAAAGGAAATCGACGTTTGTACATTTTCAGCGTCGTAATTTTAAACAATGTAGCTTTGTCTTTTAAAACATAAAATCTACAAAAAATAGCATTTTCATTATCCCACACCCATTACTTGCATGAAATACGTAGGCTTCATTAGATTTGTATGGAAATTAAGTCCCAATACAAAGCCCCTTGGTGTCCCTTGGTCATTTCGTTGTTGTTTTGTATATTCAGAACACGTTGGCCTCTGATTTATGACTTGATGAAAACGTGTCCTTTATGAATCCATCTGTCACGAGCATTTCACTGCTAAAATGGTGTCATTAGTGAAATTTCAATTAGTTAGTAGTTTGATTTCGATAATGCGATGCTTTCGCGTGATTGTGTTGGGTTTGGGAACAACACAAATTCATTTATTGATTAAATGCTCCGACAACTGCGCTTCAACTATGTGAATAATAATGTTGACTGTTTTAAGTTTAATGACCACAGTATGGCAGAATGGCTTTGTTACAAATAACAACACAAAATTAATCAATATGTAATTGAAGTACTCGTACGTACCTGCTTAACACGATTCGGGAGCATTTACTGAAATTATTAAGTGAAAGATTTGGACTCTTACATATTTCACCACCTACATAATTTAAAATTTTCAGTGTTGTCCAAGCACAATCAATTATTATATAAGTTAAGAAAGGTTAGGAATAAATACCAATAGAACTCTTAATAGAAACAGATATTATAAGAAAACAACATTTAAAGATACCGAAGTGTTACATTTTAATAGTAGTAAATCAGTTGACGCAATAGTAGCGTCAAATATTGTGTTCTCATTGGTTCTAGATGCGTGCTTTGAATGGGCAGGTTCTGCTTGAGCTGTCGGATGCTGACCTGGAGGTGGGACTGGGGATCACGCAGCCGATGCATCGGAAGAAGCTGCGGCTGGCGATCGAGGAGCGGCGGAGGCCCGACCTCGTGAGGAACCCCACCATTGGGCAGCTTAGTCACTCGTGGGTGGCTGCAGAGTGGTTACCGGACTTAGGGTTGTCGCAAGTGAGTATTTTTTGTATAATAATTATGTAAATGTTATTATTAAGTAATGTGACATGTTAGTAACTGATCTTTCAAATCGTTGATGCAGATACATGTTTTTTGATATCATACGCAGCCTACAATACGCATGTGGTTTACCGAAATTTAAAGCTAGTAATGCTACACTCTAGCAATGAACACAAAGTACTTAACTTTAACTAAAAGCCAAATAAACTACCTCTCCGTTTTCTTGATAAAAATACTGTTTCATTTTCTTTGTCAACAGTACACAGAATCATTCCTTGTAAACCTAGTAGACGCTCGGATGTTGGATACGATCAGCAAAAAGGAGCTGGAGAAGTACCTCGGGGTGACCAGGAAGTTCCACCAGGCCTCCATCGTCCACGGCATACACTTGCTTAGAATAATGAAGTATGATCGACAGGTATGTATTCGGTATATGTTCGGGTCAAATCTTGCAAGCTTTTAAACTACTTCCTCTTGTTCTACATAGTTGAATTTTGATGATAATGCATATTATGTCAGTAATCCCAGGGACGGACTATATCCCAACAGGTAATTCCCAACAGGCACTGATATAAAATTGTTTTGTCAGACATTTTAATGTCAGTGACAATAAAAGCTTGTGCTAAATATTATACAATATTTATCTTGGAAGCGTTTTAATGAATGCATTCATCATAATGTGTATATTCGAAATTTCCGTTGTTGGTTGGTTGTCCGTAAATAGGCCTTTGTTGTAAAGTTACTTCTATATTTTCGGTTATGATTTTTTTTTCATCAAACGCTTCAATAGTCCCTTTTCTGTCACCCTTTTCCTGGTGAAAGATGTTCAATGGAATTGGTTTTCGGAAGCGACCGGATATTAAACGTATTTAAAGATCACAATACAAATAAATAGATATCGTTGTATGAAACAGTTATTGCTTTGATCCAAGGGGGATAGCGATGAGCACCTTCAGTGATCACATCTAAAATTACATGTTGTTTCATTCATTACACAACACGCAAAAAAACAGAAATATCCATGTAAAATTATTTTTATCACAATTTTAAAAAAATATTATTATGTCCTTTATTGCGCAAATTAGAAGAGATTTTTTAAGGTTCATTTTTGTGTGTACGTAAGTTTAATATACCAGCTGTAAAGACACTCCTATAGGTTATTAGCAAATGAACATCTGTGTCCACTACTTTATTAAGGTCTTCTCTCGACATTTACTATAGGATTCCAGCTTCACCTTTTTTATGTCTAGTCTAAGACCTATATTAAAAAACAAATAAAATATAGACTCCAATTTGAACAAAAACAGAAGCCACCGTTTGAAGATACTCGTAATCTAGAAAAAAATACATTTCCCTTCGCTTGTGATAAGAGTCGGAGATAAGGGGAAGCAAATAAACGATTATCCAGTGAGTCGGTACAAAATGTTTCTCGCAGTGCCATCGTGACCCGTCGTTACAAAACAATCTGAAAACAGAAATATTCCTGACAGCTGTACAGATAACACAAATTAAATTAGACACCTTTTTACTTGACGTTTCTGCATAGTTTCACTTATAGGTTTCTCTCACTAGCTGGTCTCAAAATTGTCACCTGAGTGGTAATTCGTAGGGTACGTACTCGTTTAAATATATTCGTATTATGGTTTATGAAACGCAAAAGATAAAGAAAATGTTTTCTATACTCTTTCTATTTTGTGCTATAATGTTACCCCATTAATCATCATGGTGTACCCTTCGAATTCTTCGCCGTATTTGCCCTTAAAGATCCCAGTTATTACTTTTTATTCTGTAATAAATTGTCCTGAAATCAATCTTTGCTCCAGCTTTTGTCTTGTCTTGTTCTTTAGTATTCTTTTGATATAAGTAGGTACAAATAACAATTTCTTACATCAAAACAAAGATTTATTACATTTGGTTAAAAATGAAAATTCTGAAGTGCAACCCAATATACGAGTAGCACAAAAGCAATTGATGATGAAATTTATTGAGATCAGATCAGACTGACTGAAAAACACTATTAAAAACTTTTCATCAATTCATGACTTATCTTAATAAATTAAGTACTAGCCATCGAAATACGACTATTATAATATCTCGATGGTACTAGCATGGGCTAGGATCTGTGTTCCCGTGGAAATTTAGGAAAATCCTCTCTTAGTGCTCCCCTACACTCCCTATAGAACTTACATGCCAAATTTCAGCTTCCTACACCTAACTTTGGCTGAGCATTATCTGTCAGTCACTCAATAACGGAATAATTTTAGGTATATTGATGATTCTTACAACTCAACAAGATTCTTGCGATCGCTCATTCGATCTTACCAATTAAGAGTTTATAGCACCTAAAATTCATATTTAAGTATAAAAACATGGGCTCTGAAAACTCCTCACTACTTTTTTTGGCAGTTAAAGAAATTAAAGATATTCAACTAGAGATACGTACGTAATCGCATGAAGGAAATGCCTTCAGTCATTTTATCCGCGAACTCTTTGCAGGCCCTAGCCGTAAGACGTCATCAGTGCGAGAACGTCGACGCGGATCCCTTAGTGTGGACCAATCAGAGGTTCATGCGGTGGGCCCACAATATTGACTTAGGGGAATTTGCTGACAACCTAAAAGGTGAGTTGTTTCTGTAAACAACCCTCGTCTGAATCTCAAATGAACAAAGGAATGTGTGAACAGGAATAAAAATGGCTGACGAAATTCCCCGTTTACTAATATAGGGCGGCGGCTCTACAAACATTGACTTACGTAAAATTAATTAAATTCCGTGAAAGAAGCCTCTAGGAGCGCTGTTCAAACACTTCCTCGCCCTGTCTTAAAATCTGTGATGGTTCCAGCTATTTTAACATAAAATTTTCTTAGTTTATCAAGTTCCTGTATCGTATGTGTTTGTATCGTATTTTGTATTTTCGTATTTTGTATTTTGTATCGTAAGTGATATTGTGTTTGTTTTTCTCTTGTTTCTCTCTTGAAGAAGACAGAACTTCAAACAATCAAAACTTGCAAAGTTTGTCTTTTCAAACTTAAACTTATGAAATATTTATACTCTACTATAATATAATAATCCTTTGAATTTGAAGAGCTCGATGTTTGTATAGGTACGTCACGTATATAATTAGCTCCGCCGTGCTTCAAAAGGCATGACAAGTCATTAATTCTGACTATGTATGAAAACCAGGTAGTCAAGTTAAATTAGATATTATTATGTGACGTGGAGAATCTGGCACTATTATTATATCTGGTATATAGTACATAAGTTTCTTAACTTATTATTAAAAGTAAAAGTTAATAAATATTTTTTCCAAATACCAGATAGCGGAGTCCATGGCGGATTAGTTGTACTAGAGCCTTCATTTACGGGAGAAACTATGGCAACAGCTCTCGGAATACCTCCATCTAAAAGCATTATACGGAGGCATTTGGTTGCGGAATTTGATGCTCTTGTGATTCCCGCGAGGTACGTCCTGTCATGTTTTGTTATTTACCATACATCAAAGGAAACATAATAATTATGTACAAGTTAATATCAAACATATGCCTGCTAAATTAACGACACCTAATATTATGTTTCCTTACATTAGTAACATCAAATTAATTATCTTTATCTGTCTTGGTGACAAAAGCACATCCCAAAGTGATAACCTATTTAGAGATATCATAACTTACTAAATGAACAATATAAGTGTGAATGTGAACGTAAACAGCTGAAGTCTCGCACTGCATGCTAGTCACCAGAGTCACGCCCCGGTAGGTGAGCAGAGCAACCTGTAGTTGATTATAATGTGAGGTGCAATCCTGCAGGTATACGATATTTTGCCAGGTGGAAGAACTGCAAGTGGAGGCTGCCCGAGCATCCATGTTGTCCACAAAACAAAGATAAATCGACAAAGATTAAAAAACTCTCCTTCAAAAAGTAAATTCGCTTCGATGCCCAGTCTCGACAACCTGTATCTATGTAAAGTTTCCTGTACGAAAATGTTTGTAAATTCGCTATTTTTACACAAAATATTTTTCTTTGCGTATAGATTTTAGAGTTCTTCCGTCAAGATTCGCTCGTTTGTGAAACTTTTTTGATCGAAAACTTTACGAGCGGTGAAGACTGATAAGTTATTGTAGGAATCATGGTTTGTAAGTAAGAGAATCTCGAAAAGTTATTGCGATCGGAAACATTCACAATAAATATTCCTTTGTGCCCTTCGCCTTCGTCAGTGTTAGATTCATTGTTCTACATTGTAATGTAACAGCCCCCTAGAGTTCCAACTCGCAGTAGTTTAGATTTGTCACGTCAATGTTTTCGAGATCGATCAATTTAATAAATTTAGTAAATGTATACAATCTAGTTGGTATTGATTGACGTAAAGCATGAAATGCTTCGTATCGATATATAGGGGGTGAATCATATCCCATGATCAATACTTGCGTAATTAGTATAAAAGGATTTGTTTGAATTTTATTAACAATTTTAAAATTTATTATACGTATCGATTTTAAATCATTACAAAAAATATCTTTAGATAAAAAAACAGAACCATTCACTATAGCTTTAGGGGTTATAACAATAATAGCATTTACCGATACTGTAAAATAAATATGTTTTTGACTTGTATACATTCATATTGTAAAATTGACAATGTTGTATATTAGGATCACCTGTAATATTGATTAACATTATAAATGTGAATAAATCCTGATAAAAAAGACAATGCCCAATGGACATCGAGTCAGTTTCTTTTAATATCATCACCCTTACTTGGCGATCCTTGCATCGAGACAGAACGGTAACAATCATTTTATCGTTAATCATGAATGCCTCTCTGTCATCATCATTAGATCGCACCTTATCAGTCTCTCCACTGTTTCTCCTTCCATTGAGATTTTGTTTTGTCAAAATGATTTCAACCACACCGACATTTCGTGCTTGTCTGGTTTCGTTTCAACTTTGATTTATCATTGTTGTCATTTTAATTCGAGCTCACAGGGAACAGTACTGTATTTACATTTAAATATAAGAATATTTCAGACGTAAATATACGATTTCTAAATTTATTCAGTACTTTTCTTTGTATAATATTTGGTAAATATTTGTCCACGTTACTTTTTTTCTAATCATATCTTCGTTCACAGTCAGCATGATACGTATTTTCCGGCAAAATGCATCATGCTTTTGATGTCTATGCAAAATAATATTAATAATATTCAATTTTCACTTAAAGGCTTTTAAAAAATGTGGACATGAAAATGTCTGGTCTCTATGTAAAACTACGTTAGGGTTGTGAAATAAGCTCTAAATGAAGCAGTCCATAAAAGAGGAACCATTGCATGAGAGCTTTTTGTGTTAGCCAAAATATTACGAAGTTAGTGCAAATTTGAGAGACTTTATTATACTAAAGTAAAAGCAAACAGCGCTCTGCCTGGCTTCCGTCGAATTTAATCTGTGCAGGTTTGCTCAGCTGGAATAAATACGTATACATGTTTTCAGGAATATGTTTGGCCACCAAATCCGTATGTTGGGTAGACCGTTTTCCAGATCGGTAGCGACTGGATTACCAGGAATAGATCTTAGCGGCGATTCTAGAAGACACAGTCTAAGGGTAAGGCTTTTAATTGCAATTATTTTATGTTTTAGTTTTATTCTTCTAGGTACAGTATTTGAGAAAACATGTACATGTGCAATATGCCATAGCGATATGATTCAACAGCTAAATGGTTAGCGTTTATGATATTTAAAATTGATAGCAATCATTCAAGAAATCATGTATAGGTTTGTTAGAATAGAAGCACCAACGTGTCCACAGATTTAGATTAATGTGTCCTTAATTTTCAGGGATCAATAACCCGAGCGCTAGGAGTTCTGAAGCCAAATCACGAGCGGACATCGCCATCGAGCTCCAGCGAAAGTTCGAGTGTCCTCAGCCTCACTCAGCCGTACCAGATGACATACTCCCCGCCCATCGCCGTGAGAACTTTGTCACAGCTGAGCATGACGTACGCTCCGCCACCCACCGTGCAAGAATACGAACCAATATACACACCTCTAAGTCTGTACTCGCAGTCCAGTGTCTCCACAAGAGATAGTCTACAGAAACTCAACGAGATAAAGGAAAACGCAGGCATAACGCATAGGTGGGTACTCCACAAACGTGCAGTTATTTATAAACGGAATGTTGAGAAACTTTAGGAGGATTTTAATGACGAAGTCTAGACGCTATTATGTGCAGTCACTAATTTGTTTTTGAATAAAAGTTTTAGCATGGAAATGTTGTCTGCAATTTCACATGTCGTTATATTTTTAACTTGCTTTGGAATTTAAAATACGGAGATTCTATTTTTGCCAGACCTCTCTTGTAATTTTTATTTGGCCATATTGATCTTTTTTTCGGAGCTCAACTCATAATCTGAATTATAACATCCAGTACTTGTATACAGTTAATTTTCTCAATTTAGCTGGAATGCTTAGTAAAATATGAAATGTCCTTTATCTCCAGCTCTTGGTTATGGATTTTTGAGAGTGAATCTCAAATCAAACCTTTCTAAGCATTCCATTTAAATAGATGTAACAAACTCCCCTCTCTCATACCACAGGAACAACTACACCTATTCTCTTACACCTAAATTATCCTACAATTTGTGTTCTTCATTAGATACGGCCAAAAAGCGGACCACGCTCACCGAGTGAGCTCGCCTCTCCCTGCCAAGTCGGTGGACGACACCGCGGTGAAGCAGAAACGCCATCGCCGCGTCAAGAGCATCGGCGACATCAACGCTTGCACCAAAACCTCAGTGTAGAACGAACTGTCAATTATAATCGCGTAACGATAAAGCATAGGTTGTATTATGGTAGATAACGCAAGGGATGTGAGTGAATATATGCGTGATCTTGAGATTTTTAACGTTCCTAGCTAATTGATGTGTTTCATTAGTGGATATTTTTACAATTTTGCTTCTTTGAATGGACATCTCATCTCAAGTTGATTAGTATCGTTTACAATGAAGATACTTGCGTTATCTATTCTTTAATATTTTAATCTGTGTATAGAACCAAAGTGTAGTAAATTTTTTATGAATGTACAATACCGCATATCGCAATTTGATAACAATATTAGTGAATATCACGATATTAAACCCGATTCCGTTTTTCTAAATTAAATATCTTATGATACTCAGTGTTCCATTTACAATAGTGTTATACTAAGTGTAACGTTTGATATGATTTAGTGATTTAGTTACTTTAATATAAAATAGTCATGCTGTATCTAATTGCCCAACACTGTGATAATAAAAATATCTCACGCATTGAAAAGGAGCTTCTGATTTTTTATAGTAATAATAGTATTAATCCATAAGTACCAGTATAACAAACAGACATTCCCATCGAGCTTGATAACGTACCTATATAAATAGATGTGCTGCTGACATCGAGAAAATTGACAAAATATTATATTCGCAGTATATAGCTGGTCTTATGCACAGCTCTTTAGTACTTCTTTGCAAGTACCTAGAGATTCACAAAGTATGCTAAAATTATACTATGGTTAATGTAGATTCAGTCAAACATAGTCGTATACGCAAGTTTAACAAATAATCACATGTTTTATAATTAAAATAGATGAATGGATTTTAATGCTGAATTATAAAACATATACCTACTTACATATCGGTAGACATGTAACTATTGAAGTCATTTACTTCAATATTATAATGTATCTTGGTATTATATACTAATAAATTGAATCAATATGAATAAACCACTTATTAGAGGAATACTCAATGTTCTCGAAGGCAGCACATCGCTAATTAATATACCTACTTAATTTCAATTCGCGTTAGTTTTTTACCAAATACATAATAATTTAGTCACATTTTATTTTTGTTATTTTAATTGATGTGATATTATGAGTTACCGAATATGTAATGATTTCTACTAAGTCTTTTTTAATAAAATTAAATCAAATTGATTTCATTGTTTTTTTCTTCCATTCTTCTTTCCTCAAATATACTAGGTATCAATATGAAACAGGCCTAAAATATTCTCTATAAACTCGCCAAACAAATAACACGACTAACTTAAAATTATAAGTCGCTTCAACATTCAACACCTTACAGGTAGGTAGTAGAATTCAAACACTACTGGAAAAATTTACAAAGATGCTACAAGTAGCTAATATCTACATATCTTAATAAATACTTATAAAAGTTAAGTAAATATGTACGCAATTTTTCTTAAATACTTCAACCGCAATAAGAACTATATTACCTTAACTTATTTTCCACTATCTTGTCTAGTATTTTTTCTAATAAACAATAATAAAGCTATTTATTTTTCAATTTTCTACTGCCTACGTAAAAGGCCGTGTTATTTTATCTCTGGGCCACTATTTATTTAATAGCTCATTCCAAGTTTCTACAAAAGGGCTCGATAAAAGAGAGAGCCTCAAGTTTTGGTAATATCAATAGAGGAAACACATAGGATTTCCTTTGATACCGTTTAAACATAAATATTTTAGTTGCCGGAGCGCGTTTGGGGATTCGCCCTTTTAGTGAGCTAACATTGGCAAAGGAGCAATGGAATTGCTTTAAATTCCTTAGTGCTACGCGATGTAATAACAGATATTCTTGCCAATATCATGTTTTCTATATTACGCCGCCGGAAGGTTTATTCCGTGAACTGTAATAATGAATTCGAACTCAAAGGGATCACATTATTTGAACGTGATCTCATTTTTGTTTCAAGTCAATCTTGGGAGAAATCGTATTAGTGTTTGGTAAAATTGATTTGGGCTTAGGAATTCTAATATTCACAGATAGTAGACCCTCATTTTATAATAAGATTTAAATTAATTATATGATTGATTTGAAGATTTAATGAATTGATGATTTACAATAAAATATAGAGTAGGAAGTCCGAAGAGCCGACTGGCAGGAAGTAGCGCAAAACAGGAAGGAATGGAAGCTTCTAGTATCGGAGGCCAAGATCCTCTTTGGGTCGTTGAAGTCAACTAAAAGAAGTTAGGGCGAATCAATAACATTATTTTAATTCTCTCTCTCTCTCTCTCAGCCGAAAGACGTCCACTGCTGGACAAAGGCCTCCCCCAAGGATTTCCACAACGACCGGTCCTGCGCTGCCCGCATCCATGAGCAACCCGCGACCTTCACCAGGTCGTCGGTCCACCGAGTGGGAGGCCTGCCAACACTACGTTTTCCGGTTCGTGGTCGCCACTCGAGAACTTTTCTGCCCCAACGGCTATCTGTTCTGCGAGCTATGTGCCCCGCCCACTGCCACTTAAGTTTGGCGATTCTGCGGGCTATATCGGTTACTTTAGTTCTCCTACGGATCTCCTCATTTCTGATTCGATCACGCAGGGAAACTCCGAGCATAGCGCGCTCCATCGCCCTTTGGGTGACCTTGAGCCTTCTTATGAGGCCCATAGTAAGCGACCACGTCTCTGTTCCGTATGTCATCACTGGCAACACACACTGGTCAAAGACCTTAGTCTTGAGACACTGCGGTATTTTGGACGAGAAGATATCGCGAAGCTTCCCGAACGCTGCCCAGCCAAGTTGGATTCGACGGTTGACCTCTTTCTCGAAGTTGGACTTACCTAACTGAACTGTTTGTCCCAGGTATACGTAATTGTCAACAACTTCGAGTCTCCAACCTTTAGAGGAGTGGGTGCGACACGGATATTAGACATGATTTTCGTCTTATCCATGTTCATTTTTAAACCCACTTGTTGAGAGGCTCTACAGAGGCCATCGAGCATTGTGCCTAGGTCTTCCAAGGTCTCAGCCATGACTACGATATCGTCAGCGAATCGAAGGTGAGTGAGGTACTCGCCGTTGATATTGATACCGAGTCCGCTCCAGTCCAGAAGCTTGAAGACATCTTCCAGGGCGGCGGTGAACAGTTTTGGAGATATAACGTCTCCCTGTCTCACCCCTCGCTTCAACTGGATAGGTTTCGAGCCTTGATCCTGGAGACGGACCGACATGGTGGCGTTTTCGTACAAACACTTCAGCGCTTCGATATATCGATAGTCAATTTGGCACCGTTGGAGAGACTGTAGCACAGCCCAGGTCTCGATCGAATCGAAGGCTTTCTCGTAGTCCACAAACGCCAAGCATAAGGGCTGATTATACTCCTCAGTCTTCTGTATAATCTGCCGCAGCGTATGTAAGTGGTCTACGGTACTAAAGCCTTTTCGGAAACCGGCTTATTCGGGAGGCTGGAAGTCGTCGAACCTGCGAGCGAGACGATTCGTAATGACTCTCGAAAACAGTTTGTAGACATGGCTCAGAAGTGAGATAGGATATTATTTTAATTAAGTATTATTTATTCGTGGAAGAAATTTCTATAAAAGTAAGTAGTACCTTTATACTTAGATTTCCTATATTTTATGTCAAAATAAATAATAAATAATAAATTAGAAGTCAGCTCTAATTAAAAAAATGTAGGTAATGCTTACACCAGCAGCCAGTTTGCATGCATAAGTATTATGTATCTAACACATAATTTTCAATTAAACCCATTCTTGAATGAATGGTTTCGATTATATGTACATTAAATTGTTGTAAGGATCTTCGTAATAATGTTCTCTAAACCTGATTCCTCGCATAATAGCAATCAACCTTCAGGCAGGAAGCGAAGACAACATCTTACGTATATCATAAATTAAATAAAGTAGAGAATTAACGCCTTATTCAATGTGTACCAAACAATGACATATGTAATGAAGTATTTAAAAAAAAAAGTAGTGTAACAAAAAGATGACTAGAGCACAAACCTGCATGCTTAGAGCGTTAGTAGATTTATTACCTGAATAGGTACAGTATACTTAGTTACAAATTCAAATACCAACAAACGCTGGGGCCTATGCAGTAATATAAAATTTGTATTAGGTACTCGCGGGCGCAAGCCCCGGACTTTGTACGCGCGTAATTTACTATTATTAATATCTCAGGTTATAAGCGGCGTATCAATATGAAACCTATGCTAGATTTTAAGTTAGACCTTCAACAATACAACAGTGAAAACTGCACCAAATTTTGTTCAGTAGTTTATTCGTGATGCATGTACAAACATGCAGATAGAAAGATATACAAAAATTCTAAAAAAAATCGTTTTGGCTTCTATTGGCTCTAGAAAGACCCCAAATATCTCTTAAGTACAAACAGACCATTGATTACATACGGTATCCTGGCTAGGTATTTCTGGGATTTCGTTCATTTTCAGTTCACATGCCGGAAAATATCTTCTGTCTTAATTTCCTGCTACTTACTGCTCGATTTTGCGACGAAGGAAACACGCTACGGTCAATAAGGTAAGCTCTTATTTACATCAGATAATCAGGTAACTTTTTGACCTAATTTACTACGAGGAAAATGCGAAGTACTAAGAACATTATAGCTTTTTTATAAATGGGAGGAAAATTATTCAGACTATCTATATTTAGATCCAAACAATACTTATTATTATGTTTTTATTTTATATACGTTAAATATGGCTTTAAAGGAAAGTTTATCAGAATAAAATAGTCCAACAATGGTCGGTTTCACCGCTATGTGTGAAGTTCTCAACATTCGTGAAATAGGGTGTCGTTAGCGCCCGCGCCGAGCTCTACTCCAAGAGACAGACTTACCGTATGTTGCTATTATATTTAACAAAACTATTTAAGAAATAAATATGTTAAAACAATTTGATAGCTCATTGTTCTCGAAAAACAACATCCGTAAATTAATTCCTCGATTCGGAAATATTTTTAGCTATTCAACGTGATAAAATATAATGTGAATAGGATTTTTTGAAATCAGTTTCAAGAAGTTAAATAAGATATACAGTATGGGCGGTATGATGCAAGAAGATGACGATATGTTAATTCACCGTAGATAACCTGTAAGTACTACACAAAAGATGTAAGAAAATCTAACAGTTTTGTATTCTTACATACTTCGATGGTTCGACGACCCAAAGAGGATCTTGGCCTCCAATACCAGAAGCTTCCACTCCTTCCTTCCACTACTTCCTGCGAGTCGGCTCTTTAGAGAGCCACCAGATATTTTAGGACCTCATCCCTCCAGCGTTATCTGGGCCGGCCGACAGGTAATTTTCCCACTTGGTCGTCCTTTATACGTTCTTTTAGCGTCGCGATCTCCTCTCTCATCCTCTCCACGTGGCCGAGCCATCGAAACCTTGCTCATTTCGATTCACCCATAATATTGGGCTCCGACACTAGTATAGTACAACATACAAGTTCAACAGTAACAGTTAGTAACAGTTTCGTATAGGTAATATATTTTTAAATGCAATGATTTATGATATTAAAAAATCCCCAATTCAATAGGTAATTTTGAGAGATTTTGTCAAAGTAATGTACCTATATTTATTTTTCTTCACACACATTTAAAGACATGTCATAAAACATTAACATTGCATAGTACTGGCTCTTGTACTAATGGCGGTCGGGTAACTCCGTAACTGGCATTGCTTAGTTAGCGAACTATTCTTTTCAATTCCACAAAACGAGTGGCAGCCGCCGCCAGCTGGATTCCCTGAGGACTGATAAAAGTGAGAACGTACTGCTCTAACTCTAACACGTCGTGCACTGTTTTATTTTGTTGGTCAAGCAAACTATCTCCGGAATATTTCAGATATTTTCAAATAAAAATAGTTCTGTTCATAATTTATTTTATTGATTAATTGCTGATTAGGACGCTGATAAAAAAATATCCGCAACATGCTTCGCCAAAAATATTTAGTGTAAAAGGCCATACCGCATCGTACCTGGCTCAAATGTGTTCATAATTATTCTCAGTAGGTACTACAATATTTGAATAAAATGTATTGTCTACTTACGACATTGAGAGAGATAGTAACTTACTATATTTTAGTTAATTGACAACATATTTTGATCCTTAATCTGATCATAATATGATTCACCTTGATTTAGTATCACCCTGATCTTCGGAACTGATTTTGGCCAAAACATTTCTAAACTTTCAAAAACGATCATAAATTACGAGAAGATAAGTTCTATTTCTAGCTATTCAATCGACTAATTTTTACTAAAAATAGACCTGAAATCGATAATACTTATTTCCGGATTCTCATATAAAAAGAGAGCACTTCGGCATATTTTTCAAATCCATTAGGCTCATTCTATTATTCACTCTCGAATGAAAGTAGGTCTGATCGTAAATGAGGGAAATAATCAAAAACTTTGTTATCGCATTAGTCCCTTGAATTATTAATACTTAAACTACAACGGCTCCATGAGAACATTCTTAATTTCCAAATGGCAGCATGAATTAATAATAAAGAAAATTAAGAAACATCATTGAAAATCAAACATGATCCAATGAGATTTGAAATTCTACGAATAATTTTGGTGAAATTGGCTAAAATATAGCCAGGCAGTCGGCCGTCGACATCTTGGCAGTAGAGATGTGCCGCCGAGAAATTTCCTGGTCCCGAAAATTTATTCCCTTGAAAATTTCCAAAAATTCTCAGTATCTCGGGATTTTAGTAAAATTTTCCATTCACGAGAATATTTCCGAGAAATTTCCAAGAAACTTACCGCTGTTTCTTGGAAAATTACAGGAACGGCACATCACTGGCACACATTAGTTGGCAGGCATTAAAATAATATTGACTCAATTCGGAAATAATTCGTGCTGTATATTTCACTTTTACGTCTAAACTTCTATAGGTACCGATTTTGATGAAACCGCGGTCAAACATAGGCTACTAATAACTACCAAGAGGCTGCAATGAGGGGTGAAAATTTATATGATAAAACACAAGATACTTTTTGCCGTGGAGCCGCGATCAACAACTACGCCCTGCTACATAGTCCTAACTAATATTATAAAAGAAAGTAAGTTTGTTTGTTTGTTACCTCTTCACGCTTTATCTTCTGAAACAATCTTCCTGAAATTTTGCATACACATAGGTAGAAGTACTGATAAGGACATAGGGTTACCTTTCATCCCGGGAAAAATCACGCGGGCGAAGCCGCGGGCAACAGCTAGTTGTAAATAAAATTGAACTGAGGCCTGAGCATAATATTCACTCAAATGGAATGCTATCTACGTAGCTTCACTATAAATACCTTAAACCATTAATATCAATCCTGAACTTATTGGCTAGGGATAATGTCCTCCAAAAAGGGCAAATACCAAGTCACTATACAGGCACGCATCATTAAGTTTCAATATTGCTTAGAAGGCTTGCCTCACCGCACTTGACTCGCAAAATCAGGGGAGTATAGAAAGGAGTGTCTTTTCGTTTGTACACCTTCATTCTGCAAATACTATTTATGATAAATTGATTATTTTAAAAATGCTCATCGACTATTCTGTTTTCGACGTTTTATAAACTAACATATGTACAAAAATATTTAATTATGTACTATTTTTAAACTTTGAGTCAGTGAGTCAACCTGAATCAGAGTGAAATTTCCGTACATGTAGGCAAAGATTAAATCGTAGAAGTAGTAGTAGAATACACATGCATATTATATGTCTAGGTAAGATAAATGGTAAGTTGCTAAGTTGAATGGGTCGACCTCACTATCTCAAAGTTATAAGTCAGATACCTAGACCACAGGACCACGGTGTTAGTAATTTATAGTTATTGTTGTTTCAAGAGATTTATCTTTAGTCTCTTTAAATTGTGCCCGCCCTCGGCCTGAAATCACGCATTTTATGTCGTCAGCGGAAATTCAATCGGTAACTGGAGTAGATCGACGTCGTGAGAAGCAGAAATATGCAAAAATATTCGTAACAGAGCGGAAATCAAGTTGGAATATGTAACCTAACTTTTGTGAAATAAAACTAAAACGAACTCTAGACAAGTTGATATCCGTTCTGTGAAATGTGTAGCTATATGACATGTACCTAACTGAACTTTGTCTTATTCAAAGCGTAATATTTTTGCATCCTAAATTTTGTACTGGCTACAAACAAACGTAATGTTTTATTTTTTTATTATAACTGTTGACGTTATGTCGCTGAATTATGTTATATTTTTAAGAAACACACACATACACACAGCGTGATAAACGCCAAGTATTTATCTAAATGGTCCACTTGACTCCTAGTTCTTTTTCTAAGGAAAAACTAGCCCAGTCGTAAAAATACAATTAGGCTAAGGCTGCATTAACATTTTACCAAAAATTTTTAGCGGGCGTCATGTCTCCTAAACCCATACACACGTATTATTATTGAATAACAGCGAATGTAATATGAGCAGTATTCAAACAGAGTAGATGGATAAATTTCACAAACAATATCAGCTCTACAACTAACCCATATACGATGTTCCCAGGTCAACGTTGCGCTAGAATATTACATGGATTTCCATCAACGACGAGGCGGTTTATTCTGAAAGTGTTCCTCTCATTATTTGTACATATGATTTTCTAAGTAAACCTGTAGATATTGTTTTGGTAAGTAAACATCGCCTTCAATAAAAGATCATCATCATCAGGGGGTGCCATCTTCAAAATGAAGTTTGGAGGCCAGCATGCGGTATCTCTTCCGGTCATGAGCGGCCCGTTTTAGTGTCCAAAACCTAGACCAGTAAAAGATAATAAAGAAAATCAAGGGATAATTCTGTGTAGGTAATTCAAAGTGGTGTAGCTAAATACTTCAGTAACTCATGACAATTTTATTTTATTTTCTGATTTGACTTTGATTTTATATGCCTAATGGCGCAACAAGTAGACTTTATTTTAAGACCAATATGTAACTCTTGTTGACAAAATAAATGAATTATGAATGATTATGAATTATGACGATGACGTCAAAAATAAGGTCATCCTCCCGTGCCTTAGTAGTGCCTTAATAACCAATAACTGGGTTTCCGACTGAGACCCACCTGAGGGTCACGCTTTTGTTACGCCACTATAATATATTCTACGAACTTGAGTCTCAATACGGCGATAGCTACGTCTCTGGTTCATAATTCTAACTTAAACAATAACCAAAGAATAAAATATAAGAATATGATGTGATGACACATCACCAGAATAAGCCTCCGGATGCTATGTATCTGGTCGGAGAATTCTCCACTTCGCTAGTGCTATATAATTTCTGTGGGGTGCAAGTACGCCGTGTGCAACGATACCACCTACGCTTTACATTCATGCCATGTGAACACGACCTATGGCGCCTACTAAATTGTTGCAAATCTAACTGTTGCAAATCTAACATAAGAGGAATATGATATTCCGTGATACACAGTCTTCTGTTTGTTGAGAAATGGGATATTTTAAATTCATACACATTAAAAACTTTTGTGAGGTGTGCCAAGTTATTATCTATACATATAATAAAACAGTAAAAATATTTTGTCTGTACATTTAATATTTTTGACTGAAATGGATAGAGGGAGACCTAAAAAGAACAATAGAAAGCAAAAAAATTTTTTGGAATTTCTTGTCTGTCTGTCTGTCTGTCTGTCTGTCTGTCTGTCTGTATGTATGTACGCGTTTCACGCAAAAACTACTGGACGGATTTGAATGAAACTTTTTTGTTGTATAGCTATTAAGCCTGGGCAACATATAGGCTATAATTCATTTTGAAAACTGGAACACCTGATGAAGAACCATAACGGAACAGCTAAACTATAAGTAATATGGAAATGGTGCCTTAACAAAAATCGTTCAACCTGATGAGCATTTTCTGCCGACGTATAAAAATTGAAGATCTGGAACATCTGATGAAAAGCTCCAAGAGACCAGCTACACTATAACATATATAGAAATGGCGCCTTAGCAAAAATCGTTCAACCTGATGAGCATTTTCTGCTGACGTATAAAAATTGAAGATCTGGAACATCTGATGAAAAGCTCCAAGAGAGATTTTTCATCTAAGCGAAACTCACGCGGGCGAAGCCGCGGGCGACAGCTAGTTGTGTATAAGTATGTACAAACTGTAGAATGAAATAGGTACTTGGTGAACATTGAAAAATATTTATGCAAATATTTAATAAAATTAATAGTACAGTAATTTTTTACAAAAAAACATTCATTAAAGTTTTGCCGTCACAAACTTTACGTGCTTTAAATGCATGCAAATACATATTTTCTCATTTTCCGTTCCGACCAACTAAGAAATTTGAATAAATCGTCATAATTATTTACAACCAAAATGCATTCATATCGAAACTCAACCGGTATGTTTTCCAACTCCGTAAGATAATACAAATGAAGTTTGCAAGATCTGACCCATTGTGGGCAAGTCAAATAAAAGCTTGCAAAAACTTTGACAGAACAAAGCCAAAATGAGTTCTGCTTCACCTTTTAAAGTGACTTTGCTCGCCATAGTTTTGCCTGATGAAGTTCCTATTGTGCGAGAACGGTTTGTTTCGCAGCGTGGACAATACCGAGCATTTACATTGTTCGTCGCCGTGTCAGCTGGTGACAGTTTGATGAAAGATGCTCATGTTCTGCAGCCCATTGTCTCACTAACGTGGGTGTTATTAGATGCCGTTAATGATTTTTCTTATTTATTTTACGAGGGAAAATATTTGACAGAAACCGAAACCTATTTGAGGAAAATCTCGAGTTAAAATTCTGTTCTGATTTTAAAAATAATCCAGGCAATAAATTATGTTTAGTTTATCATTCATAATCAAGAGGAATGCCAAAGTCGAGATGGGCAGACGACTTAAGAGCGTTTAACAGAGAATGGAAGAAAAAGACAAATGATAGAGATACGTGGAGAAAGTTAGGGAGGTTTTTACCCAGCAGTGGGACAAATAGCTAGGAAAAAAGTTTATCATTCTTAATATCACTTAGTCAAAGTAATAAGAAGTACCTATCAACATAGTGAATTGAAATTGACGGTTTAGGTTATGTATTGCAATTTTGTGCAGATACGCGCGAACCAACTATCTACATCAATTTACTTCCGAGATACGGCGCTCCCATCTCGAAACTATGCTCCAAGAATGAACTGTATCGTCTAAACCATTAATTTAACAGCTAGCGAGCTCCAAGGAGCGAGTTGTTAAACTAGCGCAAACTCCAGAGGAGTTCGTGTAACACTGATAATTTCAAGATGCTATTTCTCACCTCATCTAACCTCCCTTTATGAAGGCTATCGCTCAAATATCAAAGCTCCTTAGTTTAGCAGCTTATCTTACAGATAATTAACATGAAAATAAAAATAAATAGAGCACACTCAACTCAGCGCAGTGGCAGATTGCTTCTATACTATTTATATTTATCGATTCCAAAGTGCATCTGTAAGTTGCAATGGATTTATACCTTAACTGCAAAACCAAGACATAAATATGTACTAGAACCGGCTGACATTTGCATGGCAATTAGAACAGAGGCAGTGGTCATATTACCATTTCAATTGTGGGGAATGAGAGCGGTGCAGTCAGTGAGCAACACTTCGCACCGCTGAATGAAATCTTCCACGTTGATTTTCAACTGTTTTCGTGGAGTACACAAGGCAGTGGAAAATAGGTAGGTACCTTATATTTGTGGAGTTAGTATTAAGTTTTACTCGAAAGAAGACGAGATCCAGGGAAACTAGAGCTAAGTCAGCAGCCTTCATGTAGTATCAACGACGAAAATCAAAGCCAAATACTGAGAAGCGTAATTAATACCGATAGTATGTAACCTCAGATAAGAAGCTATTGTGCTATAAAAAGGACCGAGAGGCTAAAATAAATATGACACAAAATCATAAAGTAAAAAGCAAATAGTGTATGGCTGGTGAAAAATTGAATTAGGGCTATATTGGATTAACAGCTTCGAGCCCAGAACGTGGTGAGTCGAGACCGGAGATGCATGACTCTATAGAAGCCCAAAGGCGCTCGAATACACAAACTGCAGTATATTTCAATAGTCGGGGACACAACTTTGCATAGCCTAAGTTAATTAGGACTGAATTTATTTTACAGTGCATTGAAAATTTACTTTGTATTTGTACAATCAATGTTTCATTAACGGATTAAGGATCTGCAAATTTTCATACATACATACTTATTATCACGCCATTTTTCCGTGGGGGTAGGTAGAGACTAGCGATTTCCACTTGCTACGATCCTTACAGATCTCTCTTGAGATTGTAGATTGTAGATTTTCAATTAGCATATATGTTTTAATATTATATTGAACCAGCTTAAGCTGGTTATAAATACAAGATAAAAAATATCTGTACCTATACATACATATATTAAATTTCAGAAAAAAATGTTGCGTATTTTTACTAATGAAAAAACTGATCAAAACCGATGTTTTATCAGAATCCATACTAATATTATAAATGCGAAAGTTTGGATGTGACTTTGTGAGTTTGTGTGTTTGTGAGTTTGTGAATTTGTGAGTTTGTGAGGATGTTTGTTACTCAATCACGCAAAATCTACTGGACGGATTTCGATGAAATTTGGTACAGAGGTAGATAATGACCTGGAATAGCACATAGGCTACTTTTTATCCCGGGAAAAGCACTGTTCCCGTGGGAAATTCACGCGGGCGAAGCCGCGGGCAAAAGCTAGTTCTGTATAATTCGAGTCGCTGAAATATTATTTCAATATTATGAAACAGCTATCTACGAAAATTATATACCTAGGTATTTGATTGAGCATTTTTATTACGTACTAGCTGCGCCCTGGGATTCGCTCCCGTGGGAAGTTCGGGATAAATATAAATATATACGGACAAATCACACAGATTGAGCTAGCCCCAAAGTAAGTTCGAGACTTGTGTTATGGGATACTAACTTAACGATACTATATTTTATGACAAATACATATATAGATAAACACCCAAGACCCAGGCCAATCTGAAAAAGATCATTTTCCATCTTGACCTGACCGGGGATCGAACCCGGGACCTCCGGTGTGGCAGTCTGGCGTGATAACCGTTAGGCCACGGAGGTCGTCTCGGGATATAAAGTACCCTATATGCTATTCCCGGTATTTTTCTATCCGTATACCAAATTTTATCGAAATCCATCCAGTAGATTTTGCGTGATTAAGTAACAAACATCCTCACAAAGTCACGAACTTACATTCAAACTTTCACATTTATAATATTAGTAGTATTAGTAGGATAGTAGGATTCAACTGATCATAGCTTGTGAAGTGATCCAGAAACAAGTTCACCTTTGCTCAGCTCACATTGTATTTGTCGATCAAAGATTTGGAAATCGAAATGTAACCATTTCACGGGCTGCATGCAAACTGTGGATGCTCTGTAATCAGATTACAGCACGATTCGCATACCAACCGCGCCCCGTTCTACGTCTATGAGAATTTGTGTGCTAAACCCGATTATGACGGTATCGCGCATTCTCATTTTCGAGTAAATTTGCAATTGCACCGCAGCAGGTAACGGAATATTTATGTCTCGGAAATGTTACTGCAATTGGGAAATGTTCCATGTACACTTTATATAGATTGATTTATCAAAACTTCGATTTTTAATTTTAAGTACAATGTGCGTTAGTACATAATATCTCGATGAGTACAATTAAACAATTATGCTGGAAAAATAACAAGAGAGCGCTTGGATTGGATGAAACTTTTGACTTTGTAATTATTTTGTCTCCTACTATGATATCCTTTTCTACCGCATGCAAAGCTGCCGTTCTTTAAAAATCTGTGTTATATACATTTCAGAATGCAGATATTTAATCCTATCGCCCAAATTATTATTCCTTTGAACATTTTTACTCTAAATGATAATCTACAAAAGCTATTAGAGATTTTAAGTGCAAATTTATTTATGAGGTACTAAATGTGTAGGGCCCACGAGAGGCCAAAATATAAAAACACATGTGCTAAGTATTTTGTCCACCCCAGGCCATATTTCAAATAATGTATTCATAAGATTCCCTTGGTGGCCACAATTCTGGCGTGGTCATCGCGAGCTCAAAGACCCTCTGCTATTATAATATTCATGTGTGATGGAAGATGTAGGTACTATTATCTGGGGATTATATTATTACATTTCACTTTATACAAAAAATGTTAGGCTGTAAGAGTACGAATTACAGTCTATTTTTATTATTTCTAAACACACTTCTTTTAAATAAAATTACATTTTCATTATCTTATGCTAATGCCAAAACCCTATGCGGATGTGAATTCTAGAGTCTAAAGCGAATTTTACGATGTAAGTACCGTCGCGCCGCACCCTGGTAGCATCTTTACGATGTGTCGTCCGTCACTCATTTAACTCTCACCTCACCTGCAACCGTGAGATTACTGCCAGCCGAGCTAGTGTCTCCACGAACACACGTCCAAGTCATAAAGCCAGCAACTTGGTGAGCTGGAATAGCTCCCTGAAGTATCCTATTGCTTGCTAAAGCCCGGGTCGCTAGTCTGTCGCTTTTAGTAAACGGTTCCTTACTTGGTTTTCCGTATAAACCATGAAAAATGTCTTTGTTTACATTATGTCTACAACTAGTTGCGTCTACTGGCTCCACTTTCTAAAATTTGCTGTTGGAAAAAGTCGACTTTCCGAATTTCAGAATAGCTAGATAGATATCAGAATAATTTCGAGTGTAGCTACACTGAAATTAATCTGGTCATCAAATATGATGACCAGATTAATTTCGACCATATTTGCTTATTTGATTTGCTAATACTTTTACCAGTTTTTGTCGATTCTATTGAAAACTGGACTAATCTAATGCAAAATTATTTTGACTTGAGCAAAATATCCAAAAAAGAAAACCAAAATGACCTAATTATTACTGCGTTGGTAGAACTAAGCTGAACTAAGCTGCCAGAAATGATCCTATTATCCTGTGCATTATAATCACAACTTAGCAATTTCTTTGAAATTGTTTTAATTGTTAACATTGCAAGGGCAGATAATTAAAATGAAGGACATAAACTGTAAAGATGTTAAGACAATACAATACTATTGCACGATCAACGTTAGCTGGACTGGCGATCAGAGAAGTTAAAATTTTCAGTATATTACAGCAATATATAATTGCATACTCAAAATTTTTAAAGTATCTTTCATCATGCATTCAAGCTTCTCTATTCGTATTCTAAATTTTACAGATGTTTAAACTATATTTAATAAATTTTAACCGAGATAAAAATTATCAGAATTGAAATATGAGTGAGAATTTAAATTAGAAATACAATAATCTCGCTCTGAAAATACTCGAATGCTCCTCATAATGTGTCACAGTCACAGGTGCAGTGGCTGCAATAAATATGCGATATTAATATCGTGGTATTACCGGCCATTCTGCCGGGGAGCTTGTTTTAGTGGCGTATTTTAAAGTTTTACGCCCGGGGCCTGAAAAAGTAGCCCACGCCCCTTTTGCAGTTCTTATTGAATGTAATTTTGTTGATTTCTTTATTATTTAATCCAGTGTTTTACCTACGGTATTTAGTGATACTTGGAATCATCCAATAAGACTATATTGTGTGTCCGTATAATAAATAAATAATATAAAACAATAATATTAATGCACAATAATAACAATGTACCTAGTGTAGGTATGGAGACACTAATTCAAACATGTATTTTATTTAAAATACATAGGTTAGGTAGGTATGTATATACCTAGATCAGTAAAGAAGTGTTTCAAAAGCAGCCAGGCAAAAGATGCCCCCCCCCCCCCCTTAGCCTGTGTCTGTCACCCCTGCTCATTACCCCTTTGGGCTTTGAGGACAGGAATACACCGACATTGCTAATACTTTTACCAGTTTTTGTCGCTTCACTGCACGTATTTCATAAAATACGGGATATTTTCAGACAACAAAATAATTACTGAAACTAATGTTTGCATCTTTTTATATATTTATTTTAAATATCCAGTTTCAATTTGACGAACTAAACAAAATTAATCTCACAGTTTATTTTACTTTAACCCTTATAGTAGTTTGAAACCCAAACCGTACATAACTCTTGTTAATTACGTCCGAACTACTCAATTTCGGTTGGTAGCTAAGTTACACGCCCTACAACACTATTACCCAGGTTTATTCTTTCAGGAAGCTGCCACTAATCCCCGGGTTAATAGCCCGTGAACCCTGAGGGTTGTTAAGGGGAGTTTAAGACGCGGGCTCGTTTGGAAATCGTTCGTTCCGAGAACATACCATAAAACTTTATTAAGAACTACCTCGAGACTATATCCATCCCTATAGGTACCTACTAAGAAATAATATTACTATGTTGTTAAAAATACAGATATAGTACCCAGTGACTATATAAATCCTGAAAAACTACTGTTTCCTAAGAACGATTACGCGAGTAAAGACGTGAGTTACTGAAACTTAGTTAATACCACAGATTTTGAAATCGAAATCTGTGGTTAATACGCTAATTTATTTTTACAGTAAATAAAAATAAATTTAATAACATGTTTCAATACAAAGTTTTTATAAGTATTACATTTTTTGTATTGAAGCCAGACCAGCAATGCATAAATGGTTGGTTCGCAATGTTATAATTACGAATGAAAATTGAAAGGTATCAATAAAGCTATCAATTATTCATAAAATTTACACGAGCGAAGGCATTGGCGTCAATATTCTAATAAATAGACTTATTACTGTGATATTGATCGTTCGACTCGGTCCTATACATAGTATTATATAATCTGTACAAAACTGAGTTCATTCCGAACATCAAAGCCTTAATTAAAGGCTTTGCGTGCCTGAACTTGTTGTGACTTTGAACACGTTTAAAAGGCCTCCGAAATATTTGTCATTTCATTAAACTTTGTGGTAATTGGTCAATGTTTGCGTAATGTTCTGTGGTGAATCAGTGCTATGGTTTCAGTTTGTAAATATTTTATTGATTAGCTGACTACGTACTTATTATAGGACTATTAGCTAACTAAGTATTTATTAAAGAACTATTATCTAAATAAGTACTTATTGATAACTTTGGAGCTATAGGTATAACTATATTTTGTAACAAACAGCTAATGAAAAAATAATTTCTCTTTCTCTAACCGGATACCTGGGATTGACCTTCACCGGATTTTTATTTCTTTTTCTAAAATCACTATACATACAGATAATTATTATAATTATTATGATGTATATAGATAATCAAGCGGACAAAAAATGCTTGTTATAGCCTTTCGACGGGGCCACGTCTGCCATATGCACACAGAAAGATGGACTCAAAATCTAACTCACTGGATTCCACCCGATGGTCATAGGAAGAGAGGATCAAGAACGAGATGGTCTAATGATTTAAAGGGATTCGATAAGAATTGGAAGGAAAAGACGAAGGACAGAAATGAGTGGGAGAGAATTAGGGAGGCTTTTTCCCAACAGTAGGACATAAATAGCTATAAAAAAAATTACCTTTCGACGAGGCATCAGTGCGGGATAACAAGCGTCACTAATTTGACAGCCACGCTGAGTACCATCAAATCAAATTTATCGATACACGTGCTTAGGATCAACTCACATGTGCGTTATTAATTTTAGGCGAGACAGACAGTTCTGAAAATTGAATTAACTACTTTGATGTAGTTTTAATTAACCAAGCGAAGCGAGTTCTAGATTGGGAATTAATCTAGTATTAAGATGTAAGTTTGTAAATCAGTATTTACATGAAAACATTTATACGTCCCATCGGACGTAGGTAAGTGATCCTATTTTTATTTATAGAACAAATCGGTTAACTTTTTTATAATGTGTCAATAAATACTTTCACGTAAGTTAAATAAAAGTTATAACACGTTATTTTGTTGCCGCGCAGCATTTTCATCCGAATTAGGATTTTCAAGAGTTTTAACGATATTATTTTCATAAAAAGACAGCGGACTATTATTACTTGTACTATTATGTATTCTGTGTTATTATCCAAAATGAGACTATCACAGCGTAAAATCCTAATAAGCTTCTATTTAGAGATACGTTGATAATATCACATCGCTCGTCAATTTAACTCTAAAATTTGCCTTACATAACCATAACTGTTATGTATAAGTAATTGTCATACCTGTGTGAGTTAAGCCCCGCTTTTCAGTGTAAAGAGGTACGCTGTCAAAATCGTGAAATCCCATTCCATAGTGTGAGGCTCGCAGACTCGATAAGCTCCAAAATCAATTTCGACTTGTTTACAGAGGCGCCGGCAAATAGACCTATAGCCTATAGTAATCGTGGTGCAATGACCTAAAACGCTAGCTGGATTGAACACTCATAGTGAATATGTTAGATTTATAGTAGGTACCACTTATTACATACAGTCACTGAATGGCAAGTTAACCTGTATGGATTTGACTTATTTATATACCTATCGCGGCAGTATTTTGGGTATGTTTATTTGTAGTCTTGACTGTACCTACCAGGTGTATTTGGAGTACTGGAAACAACACCTAACAATTTAGAAATTCATTATTTTCTGCTTCCCTTTAGAGTTGGTGACACTTGTGTGTATTTACCTACTATAAACAAACATGCTGTGCTATTATTTAATAGTACATTCATATAAATTATATACATATACCTGTATAATTTATATTATACCATTATTACTCTTTAGCTTTTTTGATTTGATAATTTTATTTGTTAATCAATCCAGCAACGAGTAAACTAGAAAAATAAAAGTCACTGGCTGTGTTTGTAAGCGCAGGTGAACCCAGGTGGAATTATCTGTGGTAATGAGGTCTTATTGTCGAGAACAGTGTTTATTGAAAATCCTTGTAATATTTTAAAACAAAAGTCAAAAATATTGAATTATTTGATAAATGATCATGCCCATAATATTAAAAAAAGGTTACTTTATATTCTTCAACTTATATTTAAACATTTATTTATATTTATTTAAACTATATTTTCATATAATATTTCTACTAGACTGGAGGAATTGGTGCTAAAAAAAAAGACGCCTATGCCCAGCAGTGACGTGAATTTGCTGTCGCTACTGAGAATGACGACTTCTTAGTAGCGACAGCAAATTCATGTTTGAAGCTATCCATATTCCAAACCTACTCGCCTAAACGCAAGACGTCAAGTTATTCCTAGGCAAACTATCGTAAACTGATCTTGCAGCATTAAATCGGGCTACATCGATTGCATGTAGACCTTCCGAAATGGTCCCAAGGCGTGCGGTATCGAGCGAAACGATCTTGTGTACATACATTATTCTGTACACAGACATACGTACACAGACATCTTAGATGTCCCTTGCCAGTGCTAATATC
Organism: Ephestia elutella; assembly: GCA_018467065.1. NCBI lineage: Eukaryota > Metazoa > Arthropoda > Insecta > Lepidoptera > Pyralidae > Ephestia > Ephestia elutella. Next base: position 8,155,067 of record CM031571.1, read on the forward strand.
TAAATTGCCGTAGTAAATGATATTTTAAATAAACAAGCAAAATCGCGATAAAGCAAATAGGTTTTGAGGCCAAAAAATGCGATATACTTAATTAAAATTTTACACGTCTAAAACTTAATCAGCGAAAATTCCATGTGAAATTATTTTGGTTGAGTAGGAGTTGAAAATTGAATACAAAATAATTTATTCACTAAGATAATCTAAAAATTAAATCAATAAACTACTTACTGACAATAAGAAGGAAAGGATACTAAAGTAAGCTATACGAATAGCCTCAATAATTTTTAAAATCTCCTATTCCGATTGCGCAGCGCAACCAAAAATCGGACCTATCAATAAGATCTCTCAAAGCCTCTCGAAGCACCTCACTCGAAGCTTTAAAGAAGCAATCTGCTAAAGTATGCGTTTACCCCGGGGACAGTGGATCCGTTTGATAATTTGCCGATAAAGATCCACCGTTTAATTATATGGTATTTGGGTCTAAAGGTGCGTGCCAATGGTCCCAACTGGGATTTTTGCGACTTTGTTACTTCTGTTCTTTTTATTTTGCTTGAAAGAGCCAAGGCTCTTAATTAATAATTAATTAATTGCCGATTAATTAATAGCTCAATATACATGTATATTGCTATTAATTAATCGGCATTTTTGATATGGGAGGCACGACACTCGAACGTGAGTCTTGGCTAGTGATGTGCCGTTCTCGAAATTTTCAAGAAAAAATGGAAACTTTCATGGAAATTTCTCGAGAACGGAAAATTTTACTAAAATATCGAAAAATTACAAAGAATTTTCCTCTTCACGATTTATACTAACCAATCTTCCTGAAATTTCGCATACACATAGTTAGAAGTGCTGAGAAAGGCATAAAGTACCGGGATGAACCCGGGAAAAAAGCATTGTTCCCTTGGGAAATTCACGCAGGCCTAGCCGCGGGCAAAAGCTAGTAATAAATAATTATACTACGACGTTGCTTCCTCGATATTTCTTCAATCAATTCACTATGCAGCTCGCTCTGCTATGTACTAGGCATGACACAATTTTTAGGACCTAGGGATAAAATAAAATAAGTCCAAAATTTACATCCGACTCTCGTCCCACCCTTACCTGTCACCGGCGGAGGCGCCATACTTCATTCGCTTTTTGTGTGCGGGCATGGCAACACACACACTACAACAATATTTTTATTTTCTTTATATTCCAAGTATCTGGAATATCTTTAAATTAATTTATAACCTCAGTGTCAGTGGAAAATGACGTACTTTTAAATTCATTTCACTCGTAAACAACAAAAAATGTAAGTATTTTTTCATTACCTGAATATCTGGTTTGAATATTAACGATACTTTGAAAAAGTTATAATGCCTAACAAAATGTTAGATAACTACGTATTTATGTTGCATTGGCTACTATTACTCGTACGTAATCGTGATTTTACATCACACCTGTGTGCCTGCGGGTACTTTGATAACATTTAATCATAAACTCAACCAACAACGGTCGTTAGACCAATTGAATTTTATTTTTTTCTCCGCTGACCCAACTATGCACCTACCTTCCTTTTATCTAGGAATTGTCTGTGCATGATGTTGCACAATACAATATCGCGAATAGTATCTCGCGTCCTGAGTTGCGATTTTACATGAATCGTAACCATAATATGCGTCACATGTTTAAGTCTTACATTTGTAAAAACATTTTTTCGTGGCAAAACACGAATCTACATATGTATTGATAATTTTCTTCTTATTCCTTGATTGTTCTGACCGTCGTTAAAAGTTAAACGCAAGGCCCAATTGGGTTATTTGTTGATGAAAGATTAATCATATTGAACTACGATATAACAAGTATGTTCAGAATAAGTCTGGGTCCAATTCTATACTGAAGACCCTGGAATAATTGTGTAAACAAGATTTTAGCCAAGCATAAGCTGTCATCATTGCAACATTTAAAATTAAACTTTTATCCGTTACGTCACTTGCTTAATTGTTTATTGTGATAAAAACGTACGTACCTATTTTGTACGCATTCGATTTTTTTCGATTTTAACGTTACTTCGTTAGTGACTGGATGGGTCTGTCTCAGCTGTATTCACAGTCTTAAAAACCCATCAAACCCCATTGGGCCCACTTGGTGCCCTAATCCTCCTTACCCATCCATGGAAAGGACAGTGCCCCAATATTGGGGACATTAAAATAGCTATGATGATGGCGGTTGGTCTACGGGTAGTCAACGAGGAGTCTACAGGCGATCTACGGGTACTCTACGGGTGGACTACGGGTGGACTACGAGTGATCTACGGGCGGACTACGAGTGACCTACGTGTGGACTGTGCTAAGCACATACAGAATTACAATGCGATTGTAGTCACGTGTGCTCCGACTCAATAGATCTACAATGCGATTGTAGACGGGGTTAGAATTACAATGCGATTGTAATCAGGGGTTTTACACTATAGTCAAGCACATACAGAATTACAATGCGATTGTAGTCACGTGTGCTCCGACTCAATAGATCTACAATGCGATTGTAGACGGGGTTAGAATTACAATGCGATTGTAATCAGAGCGACTATAGTCAAGCACATAAAGTCCGATAGAAGAACAACAACAACGCAGAAGATATGCAGCTGCCCAGTTTCCTTACGCAAAATGGGCCCAATCAAGAGGCCTAACTACAAAATCTTCGCGCAAAGTAAAGTATTACCCAATATGACTACGATATAATCGTAGTCTAGTTTATATACTACACCTATATAACAGCACATATAGAACTACAATGCGATTGTAGTCTCGTGTGCACTGCCCAATAGAACTATAATGCGATTGTAGTCAGGGATACACATTTAGCCTTAGAATTACAATGCGATTGTAATCAGGGTTTTACACTATAGTCAAGCACATACAGAATTACAATGCGATTGTAGTCGCGTGTGCACATGTAATTTTAATAAGTCTAATTTTTGCCATTTCGACTCGAGATGATGATGATGATTATTACCTTATGTAACTACAACGCGATTGTAGTCAGGTATACACATTATTACCCATTAGAACTACGACGCGATCGAAGTCTGGTTTATAAGTATTTTTTACTTACTTACTTATTTTATACACACTTTTATTAGCATAAACAGAACTACAATGCGATTGTGGCCAAATATACACATTATCTGCCAGATATACGCAATAGAACTCCCAAGCTATCGTAGATAAACTATTATCCGAAGTATAACTATGCAAATAGTAATATTATCAGATGATAACCATGTAACAAAAGTGTGTATCTTACTATACATTTCGAACACCCTTTAAGTATCTCATACTTATTAAAACTTTACTAGACTGATACAGTCAAGTATTATTTTTTCTGGCTGCGTAAGTTCTTGGAACTATAATGATGTTATAACCATGCACTGTCAGTATTAACTCAGCTCTGTTCATTTCAGCTAAACACGGACTTCGAGTCTCAACTCTTGGTAGTGACAGATTATCTGTATGTATCTGTTGTTATAAATGTTTGAACATCAGGACTGATGAAAATCGCTGACCATTGCTGGTCATCATAACAGGTATGTACTCATACCAAATATCTAAACATTGGGGAGCAGATAGAGCCCAAGAGAAAGCTGGGAAACGGAGTTCGGTAAACTGAGGAAAGGAAATCCACTCATCAATCGAGATGATTATTCGCCAAATATACATAATTTAGATAATTTACAATATACACGTCTGGTACATTTATTCAATACTTTTAATAAATCGACTGATCAATCGATCAATCAGTTATTGCCTTTATATTTCATATATTAAACAGGTATTCTATGTCACTATTGAGTATGGCGTCAAATTTGACAGTATTTTAAATAAACTGTTCCGGCGATCAATTTTCTCCCTAAAAGTTTGTATAATGAAATATTTTCATTGTCAGTCCGGAGTGACTCCGGAACCACCCAATATCGGGTCAATATCCGATACCGGTCTCTTTATCTTCTTATAATTAGCAACTCGCTTCACTGACAGTTGCCCATGTATCTTTATACATAAAGAACACATACCTACATAAAGTTTTATACATAAAGATTATAATACATAAAGATTCAGCTTCTTGACTGATTTTTTTGCAGATTGCATCCAATCCATCCAAAGTAATGATACCTAATACAAACTGAGATTATGTACTTACTTATTATTACATACTTTATTTCAATACTTACATATGATCAAGCTTATCAATCCAATTAACCGGCTTCTACGCTCACTATAGTTGTACAACAGCAACGCTCTAAAGCACCTTATAAATGGAATATAAGTGCCTTAAGCCAGTAAGAGCAGTGCTTTCTTTTTGGGCAAATTAAAGTAAGATAACAAAGCACTTGTTTCTTAAGAACTAGACATTAGTCCTTAGCTCTAGCTTGAGCAAGCAAGTACTGAACAATATTAGATACTCAGTATGTTGTTTTTTAGTTTCTGTCTATGGGGATTTATTCAAATAGCCAATATGGCAATGGATTTTTTTTCTGATCGTAAATGTGTTGAATACTCTACGTAAACTCGAATCTTTGGAACTAATATCCCCATCATTCTATTAATAATTCAATTTCCTCCGCAAATTTAATTCAACAACTGGATGCATAATTATAGATATCTATCTTAGTGATTTGGATGCAAATTTTTCGATCAATAAAAAAAAAAAAAGAAAAAAAAAAAAAGAAGACGTAAAGTAGTATAATATGGACCTTTTCTTTCTACAGCTACTCTGTATTTATTACAAATAACTCCTAGCCAAGGTCATCTGCAACGACTTGCGCGAGTAAGTTACCATTTGGAACAAGGAAGTAATCTATTATCGAGAATCTAATCACAATTAAAGACTCTCTTGTCATTACACGGCCTTTGCCTATACGTTACAGAACTTTTAGATTCTTCTTTTGGAAAACTAAGCATCATAACTATTTTCTTTATAATATGTATTTGTTACTTTGGAAACATAATAAGCTTGTACAGAAAGTACACTTGAATTTCGTTTGTTGAATTCAGTATTTCATTAATAGTTCTAACTAAAGGCTCGTGCATACGAGTACGTACTCATAACAAAAGTTATATTAAAATCATCGTACTGCGGGTAGGTACCTAATACTACCTATAGTTTATACTCTATGACTGTAGCCAATTCACCTATATATTCGGCTAAGTACAGTCTATAAAAACAGTGTAGTTTATATAAACAGTATATTTCAGCAGAAATGTACCGACCTCAAATTTGCATATTCATGTTTTTTCTCTTGCAAACTAATATACGTATATTTGTCAGGTGAAGATATTCCTCGAGTACTTATAGAAAGAATCCTGAATTAGTATAGTGTCCTTTCAACTCGACACATTAACCATCTAGAAGTGTATGTTCATAATCAATACAATAAAGATTTCTAACATTAGGTAGTCAAAAATTCTAGTCGCTATTCGTAAAATTAACTCTGAGCAAGCACCTCTGCCTGCGTTGAGTTTGCTATTGCAGACTAAAAAATGTTCATTCATCACATCTCTCTTAGTAAATATTTACGTTTTAAAGTTAACATATCCTATTCCCAAATAAGCCTGTTAAAATATCCTGTCTCACAGGAAATAACTATGATAGTGTTAATTTGGTTATGTTAATTATTGTCCCATAAGGTATACTCATAGAACTTTTAATCTGTTTCTTGTTAACTTCTTTTTCTCCCAAAATATCAAGGCTAGCAACCAAAGTCTGTATCCTACAGAACTTAAACATTGTATTTGATAAGCTTTAATATTTTTCACCATTTTGCATTACAAAATGAAAAAAACCGTAATGGCATTGCATCACATAGCCTACTCGAAGAATTTTTTTCTTAAATTTCGTATTTTTTTTTTTTGTTTATTACTAATATCTTTTTGGAAGATAATCGTAGATGCAACTACATTTGTATTTATTCATGTAATTAACCATCCTATATCAAAGTATCTAAGGATCCACTTTTAATAGCTCACATTAAAGAATAATAATAATTAATATTATTATAATGATATAAAAATAAAAATCTTGCAAATTTCGCAATGGTTCTAAACATCTGCATAGTGAATTGATTGAATAAATATCGAGGAAGCAACGTCGTAGTATAATTGATGGTTAAACAAACTTACCTTAATGAAGTTTGACCATAATTATACAAGACGTTGCTTCCGAAGATATTTATAACCCGCCCGTCCCAATCAATATGTTAAATACATATTACGCGATATCCCAAGCGCCACATTTCGAAATTTTGTTCTAAAGGAATGAAGAATGGCGCCTCCGCCGGTGACAGGTAAGGGTGGGACGAGAGTCGGATGTAAATTTTGGACTTATTTTATTTTATCCCTAGGTCCTAAAAATTGTGTCATGCCTAGTACATAGCAGAGCGAGCTGCATAGTGAATTGATTGAATAAATATCTTCGGAAGCAACGTCTTGTATAATTATGGTCAAACTTCATTAAGGTAAGTTTGTTTAACCATCAATTTTAATCTGATCATCAAAATAATAAAATGCAATAAGCTTTTATATACGGACGTAATATAGTGAAACGGCAGATCTTTTAGCTACAAATTATACCTATCTAAAAAGAACATCATCGCAGCCGGAAATAAATAGTTCGGCGAGCAAGATCGACTGTAGCTGTAGGCAGATACATCAAGGTATTATGAAATATCTGCACCAGATGTCGTCGACGCCTTTGATTGGATCCGTGATGATTTGTTTGTCGGGCTGAATTCATTTCGTGCCGTGAAAAAAAATTTGCTACGTGACTGACATGGTAATCCGCGGAAATTTTGTTTTCTTTCTCTGAACATTCTGCCCTTTGTCATTTCATTTTAGCGAATTTTAAATTCTGCTTTACTTAAATCTTGCTGTGTGTTTAACAATCTTGTTAAGTATTACTCGTATTTAAAATAACCTTTTTTGTTTAATTGTAGAGAAGACTCTACCACTGAAACGATTTCATGTTTTTTTATCAATAATCAAAAGATTTAAGGCATCAATAACTTCTTCTTCTTGTCGAGTCGGAATGGCTACTCAAATCAATTTGGATCAATAACTAATATTGTTATTATTAGATGGATCAACGTAAGCGAATCTTTGGCTAGAGGCTAGGCTTTTTAAGATTCCAGGTACAAAAAAATTCTGAATAAGTCTATACTTATTCAAAATACCTATGTATTTTGATATTAAGGTATTGATATGTGTCTAGTTTAAAACTTTATCTTCACTCGAATAACGAATACCTACTCTAAAAGTAAAAACGCGACGATACATACATATTTTAATTTTCCTTTCTATAAATCCGACATTAATTTCCGAAAATACTCATGGAGAGTGAAATGTTTTAAAAGCTTTTAACGTAATAATTGAATGCCACAGTAGGGATATTATCCTTAATAAAACAAATATTATGTTTCCGCATTCCAAATAGGTTTGTAAAATTGTATTTCAATCATATTTCAATATTAATTCAAGCACACAGGCAAGGTAAAATAAGTAAATACATGTGGGTATTGAATCCATAAAGCAAACAAATACGTACAGTATTTATTTTATTTTCAACTCTTACAGACTATCATTACAGGATATTCTCCTAATACAATAGTTGCGACAACATATCTTCCGTTTTGGCTAAATTTAACAATTAATTACTTTGATAGCAAATAATAAATAAGGCCACTTTTGTAAATTCATTCAGAGTGCAGCTGAATCATAGTACATAATATCTCGATGAGCTGAATATATCCATTTGAAGTGCTACGGCATTCAATGTTCGGAGAGCCCTTGAAACAGCGGCGGCGCATTCTTCAGCAATTTTGTCCTCGCGAACGGCACACAGCAAACAGCTTATATAAATAAATATAGATCTGTCGATCGTTTGTAAATATACTTAGATAAGTATCTTAATATTTGATCTTTATCGTATAAAAATGTACCCCAGCCCAGTGACAGTCATTCTTGTATTAAAAGACAGGTGATATTTTTAGTTGTCATAGTCATAGTAATCCAATTTCTGCTTCTTCATATAGCATGTGGAATAGCTTAACTTCTCATCCTACTAATAATATAAATTCAAAAGTTTGGATGTGAGTTTGTGAGTCTGTGAATTTGTGAGGATGTTTGTTACTCAATTACGCAAAATCTACTCGACGGATTTCAATGAAATTTGGTATACGGGTAGAAACATACCGGAAATGGCACATAGGGTACTTTTTCTCCTAAAATTCCACGGGTGCGAAGCCCCGGGGCGCAGCTAGTATGATCTAAAGCCAACTTAAAACATTTATTGACCATGACCATTAGGCCTTTTTTATTTAAAAAGACATTTTCTGAAACAGACTACGAAAAACGTCACATACAATATGGAGAAAACTTTACATTTAGTAAACTGTTGTAATCATCTCTAGACGGTTACAGTGTCATGTGGTTTTCCTAATTTCAATGCATATGGTAGTTCAGGACACGTCACGTCAGCCCACAGACGACTATCAAAAGTAATAAATGTCTTGCTTCAGACACCCACCCCAGCTTCCGATGTCATTTTCCTCAGAGAAAAATATTTCATTCGTACGTCGTGTAATAAAGTTAGCGCAAAGCCAGGTGTTAGATCCTTAATTTGTTCGCAGTAAACCTGGTCTCGGTGTAATTTTAAAAGGATTTGCGGATTTTTCTAGAGAAAACTTGATTACCGATTTAGATTGGTAAACCCCACGTAATTCAAAAATTACTGTTTGATTTTCGAGAAATTTAACAATTCCGAATTTCCGATTCCTTTTTATATCCTCAGGTATATTTTTAAAATATCTCTTCAATAATTTATGAAATTTAATCCGTTACTTAAATAACTTATAATGTAAAAGAAAACCTACTTTTTTAACTGAACTATTTGCAATACATAGGGCCTTTAAGATTTTTATAGAAACACAAGACTTGTTGCATTAAATGTACCGAGAATTAAAGAAATTAGCAATCATCCACTCATACAGCATTAAAACAAATAGTGTATTCTTATCATCTGAATT
>CM031571.1:8164227-8214227 GCA_018467065.1 Ephestia elutella
TATAATTTACAGCAGATGCCATTTAAAGTAGTATTATTCTCATTTCTGAGGTCCTACACATGAAGCAATTGTGTAGCAACAGCAATCCAACAGACTCCAACTTATGGACTGGACAGCTGTTGACAAGTAACAAGTTTTTATCGAATGACATTTGTTACATTATTTTAGATTAACAACGCAAAAAACTGGACGCGGACATTGATCTAATACTTAACAACCATTAAAATACAATACCAATGGCTTAAAGCTCTAGTTGTGTGTGTTTAATGTCTTGTTCAAAACCTGATTCTGCTATAATCACACAACAGTATACATATAGTTGTATATGTATACTCTTTTGACATTATCCCACTATTAAATGAATAATGTATTATTTTATCAGTCTATATTATCCCATGGCTGGATGAAGGTATAAAAAGACTATTTAAAAACATATTTGAGCTCTAAATTTTTAATAGTTCGGAACGCTTTTCACCATGTTTACATTTACTTAATACTTTGAAGTGTTGTTTTAACGGGGTCTCTGTAGATACGTCTTAATAGTTAATTAGCTTAAAAAATGCATGGAGTAAGTGTGACGAATAAACTTTCAATGCATGGAACTTACAAATACATGACGAATTGACTGAGGCAAACTGTCATAGATCTTTTAAAAGTTAACAGAAAACGCTACTATATATAGCAAAGGAACTTTCTTAAATTATTACTGTAATTTTCCTAAAAAGTTTTCGAAACTTATTATGACAGAAATATTATCGCTGGTTATAAACGCTCCAAATTAGCATAAAAATTTCACATTTCTTACTACTAACTTAATAAGTAGTTAAGTAGAACTTAATGTTATAATTGCATACAATTAAATATTTACTTATAGGTCTTATGAGAAATGGTGATTTATTTGTATTCCATACTAGGAAATAACCACTTACTTAATCGCGATGGCGATATGCGAAGACGAGCGAGATTCCGACCGTAATCTTCTAGGTACATATAATTACGTGAAATATCTACGGTTACGCGCTAAATACTTGAAATACTGTATGGTTACGTGCATACTTCCTTAATGCTCTGTCATGTGTTCCTGGCAAAGTGTTGCGAATGTTTGGATTGCCAACATAAAGGCACCCTTCCACTGCTGCGTGACATGAACGTCTCTGGAGGATAACGCTATTAAAATTATTCAATTTTTCGCTGTTACTAGATTTTTTTCGTTCCCATCCATCAATACTATTCAAATATTTCAGACAGACGTCTTGATACTCCATGGCCATGTTGACTGTAGTTTTAGATTTCCTTCATGGGTCCTACTAGCTTCATGGTAGCTTATTCAGCTTTAAATCTCTCTCTCACCAAACAAACCAGTACATGCTAAGTTTTTCTGCCATAAAAAGATAAAGGTGATAAATTAAGACCTGACCCTTCAACATAACTTTGGGATTATAAATGACTTAATGCACACATGACACACCTTTATGAATATTATCTTTACGCAGCAGTGGACGACCGGCTTAATGTAGCCGCTAGCTTCCATTCAATGCGGTAGCGTTCCTTATCCACTTAAATATTATTAAAAAAGCTTTATTCTGAGAAAGTCTTTACAGACACTTTCGCGAGTACTAAAGCTTTAATAACAGTATAAAATAAAGAAACTTAGGATATTGATAGTAATATGACAGTAGATTAAATTACTATTATTATATTTATGTTAGACTTTCCATTTTTGCTCAGGTGCACAAAGAAATTTGTCCATTTTTTTATAGAATAGTAGGCAAATGAGCATACTGGTTAAAATACTGGTTTTATCTAAAAAATATATTTAAATTCAGGAAAGATGTGATGTTTAATAAGTTCTATATAGTTGCCAATCAAAAATCTGTTAGTACCATAATTAAAGTCGAGCTTATTCATAAAATAAAACTTACTCAACGTCTGAAATTATAGTCTTTCGGTAGCCACGACACGTCAAATTGATACTTTCCGATCAGGGAGCCATTGAAAGAGCATTTAAGAGTTGATGTGTTTATTAAATTGTCTTAAGTTATTTACGAGCAAACGACGTCTGTCCGTTTTATTTTACATAATGATCGACTGCTTTATTACCCTATTTTCGGTTTACATGTCTACAGTGCACGCTGCGTTTATTTGTAATTTTTACTCTACTGGAACATGCAATTACTTAATGAGCGTACTAGGTACTTACTTACCATTTTTCACTCTTATTCTTCTTAAAGTTAATTTTTAAAGATATTGGTTAGTCAGGTTATATGAATTACAAGTATCTAAACAATATAGGTTGATAAGTTATATTAGCGACTTTGTGTGAAATATGAAACGTTATGTAGAGTGTAGAGGAAATTTAACTTTTGAATTCAAATACTTACATTCTTCATTTCATGCCTCAAACCAATGCGTTAAAATTTATATCTATATGTGTATGTATGTGGTGTGATATATGTGTGTGACATGTGTGTGTGTGGGTTTTCGTGTATGTACGCTGGACGTATGTATGTACGTACATACTTCTTCTTCTTTGTGATATGCACTTTTTCATTAACAATGCTCATTAGTATGAAGACGTATAAATTATTTTATACTTTTGAATACACTAAATATTTATATCTCATTTTTATGATTAATAAATTATCAATCAATGTTAGGTGATTAAATTAGACGGTTATAAAATAAATTTATACAGGGTGTTGCATTAATATTGCAAGCTTAAAGTTGATTGAACCCGAGTTCACACGAGGACGTGTGACAGTCTTGGTCTTAGATTCCGCTAGCAGGCACTGACACCAAGCAAATAATTACCATGCAGGCTCTGTATAATCGATCTATCGCAATTACAAACATCCAGATGAGCCAGGACTAGTTTCGCCATAAAATTTCTTGTTCCGTGTGAGATTACCGAGCTTTTTATAGTAACTGAGAACGTTCACGTCAACGAAAGAAGTATCGAGCAAACTGGTATAGAAAACTAGATTTCCACGTCCGCTAGCGTTAGAACGATTAGCCGCGCAAGGGAAGCATTGTTGATACGCTATCAGCTGATCGTGCGCAGTCCGCCATGGTATCGCGTCCGCAGCGCATGCGCGCGGCGCCGGCTGCTCCTCGCTGTCGCGCGAACTCGCGAACGTATTTTCCGCACGTGGACAGATGACTTAATTAAGATGCCGTGCAGTTTTAGAAGATTAATGCGTATTATAAAGTTGTTGTTGGCTGGGGGGACGTTGTTCTGTATTAGCTGGGTAGTGAGTGTGAACGAATGGCACGGCGGAGTGCGTTGGGAGGGCCGGAGGGCGGCCGGGCCTACCATGAGGACCATCGTGGCCTACTCGGAGGGCAAGCAGGCGGAGATGGACAGGCCATCGCCTGTCACCTGCGATCGGCTACCGGCTTATCCGAAGATACCATACATTGTTAGAATTTTTATAATTATTAACCTTTTTTGCGGAATTAGTAATATTTATAATATTTCGCTTCTTAATAAACTCAAAAATCAGTAACCAAAAATATACTTATAACATCTATATTTCTATTTGCTAAGATGAAGCTTGCTATACCGTAGACCTCATCTCTGTTCTCGGGCAAGATTGTGTTCAAGAGCAAGCCCCATCAAGTATAATAAAAAAAATATTTTTAAAGATCTGTTTTTTCAATTTGCTAAAAAAACAACTTCGCCAGCCAGATACTCAAATTCCTTATTTACCTACATCATAAAGACCTAACAAATACTTATATCGACATTAAATATTTATATATATTTCTAAAAGAACTATAAATAACACTTCGTATTATAAATTCAAGCTCGTAATACTGCAGAGTAGATTGGAAAATAGTTGAAAATACCCATCAAAGGTGGTATAGAGTGCTTTGGTAGAGTAGAGCCCGCGTAAGTAAATATATCTACTACTTGTTTTATGAGAACCATGTATGATTTAAATTCCGGATATTTATTACCCAGAATTTTTGTAAGGATTGACTTTTAAATGAAAAAATATATTAAGATATCGCAAATAATAACGGAATGTTAATAAAGCATTAAAGGTTAATTAATGTTACCTTTTGGAGTTAAATGTAACCAAAAATATACACATAGTACTATATATAAAGTTTTTAATTTATTAATCAATACACTATAAATTACCATGCAAATGTAAAAAAGTATTTCCAAAATACTTACATTTACACATACATTTTCTATGTAAGTTTCATTTATATTAATAATAGATTATAATAAGGTAAGGAAGTAACAGAAAGGGAAAGGAAGAGTTCAGTATCTTATAGTTTAGGAGATGCGATTCTCAAGACATCAATGTTAAAAAACAAATAGTATGTTACAGCAGCAACATCTTAACGGCTCTCTATAGATTCGTCACAATCACAACAATAATACGTCATCATTTTTATCTAAAACAAGTTTTTTTTTTTTAAATACGATATTCCAATATTCGCGTTCTATATACACATCGTAATATTTAAATTTATTCTAAGACGCTCTCATTGATTTACGGTCCCATAACCGGTATTTTAGCTATAATCTTTTTATGAGGAACTGAGGTAACAATGACTTTTTACACACAGATATGTTCTTATGGAAATGGCATTGAAATCCATTTTACTTACCTATTTGTAATTGAGCATGTTCCTGAGATATTAAATCTACGAAACGAATGAGAAATAAAAGTCCGAAGCAAATTCTTAATTGTTTTCTCTTCTAGAAATCGGGTTTTACGTAGCTATTACCTTGAAAATTTACCGTTATGGATTGGGTATCTACATAATTATTGTTTGTATATTTGGGTATTTTTAATTTAAAAAGACGAGTTTATTCCTGTTATACTTACACTGTCAGAAGGTTCATCAAAACTATTGATTATTATATATTGAAGGCATCAAATTTAAGAGGAAATAAAAATCTCATATATACAGATCCTGAAAAAAATGGGTTACTGTAAGTTTGCCATCAATTCGTCAAGAAAATTCGTCGTCAGACGCCATTTTTAAAATTTATTCGCTATTTAATATTTTGTTTACTGTCAAATTCGCCATCACGAATATTTTGGTACGGACTGCAGAAAAATCAAACACGTAATAAAAAAAAAACAATTTATTTCCTTTTAATCACTTATTACACTCCTAATTTAAACAACCATTAAAAAAAAACTGGCATTTCCTGACACCAATGACCTCTTAACTAGTAGTATGTACCTGACTAATTAAAAAACCACATACCTACAAAAATGTCTGTGTCAAAGACTCACCTTTGCTTTTAACTAAACAAACAGAATAGAGTTTATTTTTCTTTTAATTTTCGCTTCATAGTTTTAAAATGTTAAATACCTACTACTTAATGTATGCTTGCGAAACGTATATTTATTGTAAAAATGAGCAGTATTATATTATTTACAGCTATAAAACATTTCAATAATTATAATGCTTACTCTTATAACAATACAGTTTTAAAATATTCGCGGCGGCAACGGCGGCGGCGCCCAGAATTTTTATTTTTTCTGATTTCTTAGCTAATCGGGGAAATTCATAATCGGACCTCTCCACTATCAAATAAAATGGCTTTTATTATTTTTTTTAACGCTTTTTTTCAAAACATGCAAAGATAGTAATAGTAAAATTTTCATCACGTGTCTTTCTCATTAATATGCAAATATTAAAGACAACAAGATTGAGAAAACAATAAGTTGTTCATTGTTGCGGTTGTTTAGTATGCGGCCTCACTTCCTGCACTACGGTGGAATAGACGGAGCTTGCTATTGAATACATTGAATCTATAAATTTCACAGTACTATTAAGTACTAGCTTTTGCCCGCGGCTTCGCCCGCGTGAATTTCCCACTGGAACAGTGTTTTTTTCCCGGGATGAAAGGTACCTTATGTCCTTCTCCGTACTTCCAGCTATGTGTATGCGAAATTTCAGGAAGATTGGTTCAGTAGATAAAGCGTGAAGAGGTAACAAACAAACAAACACACTTTCGCATTTATAATATTAGTTAGGATATGGAATTTGTTAAATTGCTTTTGCACTCAAAATAGTCTACAAAATCAAAACTGTTCTTCGTTACTCACTAGTAAAAGCAAAAAACTTTTACTGCATTTTTCATATTAAAATTCAGTTTACAAAACTCAAATTTTTAAAACTGTAATAAAAGCGAACTTTATAGTTTTCTAAACATATAAATCTCTCATGTAAGTGAAAGTTATTTAACATGCTGGAAAGATATAAACCGTCTTCGGCGGCACCGGCAAGAAGCAATAATTTCTTTCACGATGTCAATTAAATAGAAATGATTGGTACAAATTGCGATACGTATCCGTCGATATCGTACAATCGAACGTAATCGAGTCGCTGCAATAGATTCGCTTGGACTTGTTTCGAATATCGATAATGTATTCCGATGCCGGTCACGAACGGAAAATAAATCGAAATCAATATCCTCCACGGGTATTTCTAATGGCATGCCACTGGCACTTGCCGACCTGGGCTTCTACTGTAGACTTGCTAAAGAAAAAAAATGGCATTTAATCAAAATTAATAATTAGTAAAGGCCAACTTTTTTTTTCAAATTCGATTTGTATATTTATTTATTTAAAACCTTTATAGCACAAATACAATGTATGGCACAATAGGTGGACTTAATACAAAAGCATTATCTGACAGTCGACCTTTGGGGTATGCAGAGAACTTAAAAGTGGGTCTAATAATGGGATTGTCGAAAACGAGACGGGGAGATAAAAATAATTAATAGGTAATTGATTAATCTTTGTAATTAGATAATACTAGCTATGCTCCGGGGCTCCTCTCCCGAGTTTATTTTTGGGTTAACAAGTATCCTATGTCCTTCTTACTACTTCTAACTATGTGTGTGCGAAATTTCAGAAATGTTTAGTACATAAGCGTGAAGAGGTAACAAACCAATAAACAAACTTTGGCATTGATAATATTAGTTAGGATTTACATACCTGATTATTATTATCATTATTTTTTTATTGTTAAATAAATAAATACCTTACTTTATTTTTACATACCTGGTTAACAATCGTTTCATCCATTTATCATAACAATCTTTCGCATTTGTAATACCGGTAAATTTGAAATACTTGTTTTTTTAAGCTTAGTTTATAGTTCTCTAATTAGATCTTAATCTCCCACTACTGGGCAAAGGCAAAGACGATACTTCTAACCATAGTTAAGAAGATTTTTTTTTCTACTTAAGTAAGTACACTAGATGTAAACCAGTGTAGAGTAAATAAGTTTAGAAACGTCATAATTTGTTTCTGAAATTTTATTATTACACACGTATTTAAAACTTATTTTGAACACTAAACTGCGAGCGGAAGCTGGTCGCTTAATAAGACGTTAAAAGTACTGGAACTAAACGCTAAATGCTTGCTTCAGGTACCTTATACAATTTTAACATTATACACGATCGTTAAATGTACCAAGATATTTTTTATCGTCTTATCAATCACCAGATGTTTATCGTAACATCGGTGATTTTAATAGGTCAATTACAGGACTCAAAAAAAATCCCATCAAAACACTAATTTGCCTACCCACTGGCCTTATCGTCGTAAAATTGTTGCAAGCAATCATTTTACTTAACAAAAAACTGTTAATAACATTAACACTCGACGATTTGCGAAATCAAGACTTCTGGTAACGACCTTTAAATTCATTTTTTGATTTGGAAAAGACACTTAAAATTCCCCAAAAAAATGAAAAATTTATTCACTATTTATTACTTTTCTGTTATACAAGAGTAGTGACGAAACGCCAAAGCCATTTTAAAATGTAGAGTTGGTGAAGTTAGAGTTTGTAGAGTTAGGGCGTGTAGAGTGAAGTTTGGCTCTGTATTTTTTTTTGGTGGGATAATATACAACGCACTTACTATACTTATTTTCCATAGTCGGGATAAAATAACAAATGAAAGATCCCACAATTATATTTTATTACAGGCGAATAGATTACACATTTCGGTACGTGTGAAACATTGGCACGTAGAGTTTGCCATGATTACAGAATAATACCGTCATTATTACAAGAAGATGAAGTTGATTGTAATAACGAAGTTTTTGAATCACGTTTCCAATATATTGCAAGTATAATTGGCGAAATATGTGTTTCTTCGTACGGAGAAGAACAATAATTATTTATCGGTGTCAATATATTGAGGCGTCCTATAATAAAACCTCACAAATTATTTGTATGCTCTGGAGGATTGATTTGAATGCTTTATTAGTGCTCTCGAAAATGCTATCTCGAAAAAACTACTGCATTAATGACCTTTTAAATGATACATTTTAATTAATATGTGGGTACTCTGTTGACATTCTGAAATACTTTTTATTTAATTGACTATTCATTTATTCAATTTTGCTATTATAATATTGATTTGACAACCTTTTATTTAAAACTGAATTATTCACATGATTAAATTTAATTATTTTATATGTGTACGCTGTATTGTAACGGCAAAACATAGTGGTCCAAGATTTATTTACCTACTACCAAGTGATGTACTTACCTATGTTTTACAAATAAATCATTCATTCATACAATAAGCTGTCCTACTTACTCAAATCATTTCTTTTTCGTACAGTTTTACTGATCTTCGTATACAGTAGCATCGAGATATTATGTACTTTTCGATGTACAGTAGAAATTTATTCTTTATGTTGAATTTTATGGGAGTAAAGGAAAATATTAGGTACCTAGGTTTACTAAATTATTAAGCCTGTAGTAAAATATTATTTATAGTTTAGACAAGTAGTTAACTATTTTAATGAAATATGTAATGACTTGACCTAAGTTAACACAAAAGTTAATAAGTAAATAGCATGTAGGTAGATTTGCACTAAACAAAAGTATATCTAAAAAAGTCTCATCTCTAAACGTTGCATTTCATACATTACTAGGGCTCTAAATAAATACTGTATAGATGAAGGCATTCGCACCCGATGAACCGAACCGAATGACACTCTAAATACGAATGCTATTATTTTTATTATCAACTAGCTGTTTCCTGCGGCTTCGCCTGCGTGAGTTTTGCTTAGACGAAAAGTCTTTTTGTGTTCCAAACTGTTTCAGATGTTTCGGATCTTCGAGTTTTTGTACGTCTACAGAAAATGCTCATCAGATTAATCAAGTTTTGCTAAGGTGCCATTTCCATATATGTTATAGTGTAGCTGGTCTCTTGGAGTTATTCATCAGATGTTCCTGATTTTCAATTTTTATACGTCAGCAGAAAATGCTCATCATGTTGAACGATTTTTGCTGAGGCGCCATTTTCATATATGTGTGTAGCTGGTCTCTTGCAGTTCTTCATCAGATGTTCCAGATCTTCAATTTTTATACGTCAGCAGAAAATGCTCATCAGGTTGAACGACTTTTGTTAAGGCACCATATCGATATTTCTTATAGTTTAGCTGTTCTGTTTTGGTTCTTCATCAGGTGTTCCAGTTTTCAAAATGAATTAAGCCTATATGTTGCTCAGGCTTAATAGCTATACAACAAAAAAAGTTTCATTCAAATCCGTCCAGTAGTTTTTGCGTGAAACGCGTACATACAGACAGACAGACAGACAAGAAATTCCAAAAAAATTTTTTTGCTTTCTATTATTCTTTTTAAGTGTCCCTCTATCCATTTTAGTCAAAAATACCAAATGTACAGACAGAATATTTTTACTGTTTTATTATATGTATAGATTTGAGATAGATTTATGAGGAAAATGTGAAATCAATTAAATTAATTTTGTTAAATAAATACTTAGTAGAATGTATAGTTTCGAATCTTGAAATTTAATCTAATAATGAATTCTAAATCAAATATTTAATTAGTTGACACAGTTGGCAGTTTTATAATTGGATATTTATTACCGACAGTACAACCAGACAAAACCAAAATCAAATTTTATTTATGTATATGTATTCTATATATACCTACTAGGTATTTATATAAGTACTTAAAAAAGATTTTAGGGACATGTTTTCAAAAAATGCTTCTTCTTGAATTAATCTGCGGAAGAAAATTTTAAATACTTTTTATAAGTATATATAATTACTTTTTATTGCTGAGGTATAGGTAGTTTTCAACATCACGATATCCCCAAAACTTTACCGTGATCATGTGAATATTACGTTATTTATTATCCTACTAATATTATAAATACGAAAGTTTGGATGTGAGTTTGTGAATTTGTAAGTTTGTGAGGATGTTTGTTACTCAATCACGGACGGATCTACTGGACGGATTTCGATGAAATCTGGTATACGGGTAGAAAAATACCGGAAATAGCACACAGGGTATTTTTTATCCCGAAATTCTCACAGGAGCAAAACCCCGAGGCGCAGCTAATTTAAATCCATACTAATATTATAAATGCGAAAGTTTGGATGTGAGTTTGTGAGTTTGTGAGGATGTTTGTTACTCAATCACGCAAAATCTACTGGACGGATTTCGATGAAATTTGGTACAGAGGTAGATAATGACCTGGAATAGCACATAGGCTACTTTTTATCCCGGGAAAATGCACTGTTCCCGTGGGAAATTCACGCGGGCGAAGCTGCGGGCAGAAGCTAGTATAAAATATTAATTAAACTGTTACGGTCGATGCGAAGTTTCAGAAACTATCTAATAAATTACTTATAACCACTAATTATTCCTATTCTATGTCCAAGGAACTGAGCAATCTGCCATTCTGAGAGATTTATTTATGTTCTCGGGTTGTATTTCTCTGCGAGAAATAAATTACCTACTCGTAATTAGTTGAGGTTCTTGATTGATTTAATTCTAGTACAAGACACATTTTCTGTTCTGTTTCTAAAATAGTTTGTTTAAACTAATCTACTACAAGTATCTAGCTGTAACAAGTCTAATATGAAAAATATATGAATTGAATGATGAATGGTGAAAAATATATGAATTGATAAAAGTTACCTACTCAGGTAACTTTTATCAATTCATATATTTTTCATACTAATCCTATAGTTTTAAGTTTATATCAAAGCCTTATAGAAACGCTGTCTTGTTAATGCTGTTTTAAACTAACTACTTACCACAAACGATCATAAATAATTTACCTAGCAAGTTTATAAGAGAGATTATAGTAAGGAATTCTTCCTCGTCAGTGGTTCAAGATTTAGTTTTTATTTATTCATGAATTTAAGTTTATTACATCATCATACAATGTAATTGGCAATCATACATGTAAAATAATATTTATAGATATTCTAAAGCTGTAATGTTCTCCAAATAAAATAAAATAAATAATAAAATAAATAAGATACTTTTTAAAAGTTACTATATTTTGAAACATGGTCCTCTTTCTGAATGCGATAAACATGAAAACTACATAATAATGGATTTTAATGCATTTTTCATGAATAGACGGGATGGTTCATTAGAAAAGATTTATTGTAAATGCAAAGCCGCGAAAAAAAAGCTAGTTTTACTATGAAAATAAATCTAATATCATTTCAACGCGAACCACCTTCGTACTGACAGACGACATGCGAGCCTCCAGGCTACACAATGCCCTTCTAGTGGTGAAATGAGAGAATGATCGCTCAGAATTGTTTCTGCCACAGACCCGTGGTCACAGATAATATAATGCTAAGTCCGCGGCTGTTATTAGTATCTATATGAAATTATAATTATATCCTAATATCATAAATGCAAAAGTGAATTTGTCTGTTTTTTTCACGCTTTTTTCAACCTTTTCACGCTTTATCAATCTTCCTATAATTTCTCTTCCTATAATTTCCTTTCCTATGTCCTTTGTAAGTAGTTCAACTATGTAGAATTACTGTGAAGGACAAGGCTACCTTTCATCCTGAGATTTTCCCGTTCGTGTGGGAAATTCACGCGGGCGAAGCCGCGGTTTAATTTTATACAAAACAAACCATATTTTATTACTTTATTTCACAATGTGATTATACTTACTGTTGCCATTTAATATAATTTTACGCCTTCTAAAACTTTAAGATTTATGGAGTCAATACCGTCAAATTCAATTAAACCTAACCATGGATTAAGGGTAATAAATCTACTTAGTTTTTATGACCAAAATTGCCCATTAAGCTACAATTTGATGACGCAATGCTTTTAGTTTGTCCCGACTCTAGCCGCTACCATTAAAATTTTGGTTTAATTGAACTTTTAAATTCTAAAGAGACTATTGGTATAAAATTGACTTTTCATTAACATGTTAATTTAATTTCAATAATTCATACTACTTTGGATAACTTTTGTAAATCACCGCAGAACCGCAGCTGGCTTATATCGAGTATTTATTATAGCATTTGTTCTATATAAACTTTTTTTTTATTTATTCAAAAATCAAAAATGCATAAATGCTATTAAAATTAAATTTCGAAATTCCAAATAAGTAGGTAACTTTGCAAATGTAGAATGATTAATAAGCCGTTGACTGCACTTAGACAGCGGATATCTAGTACTTGTTTTCCGCCCACGAACGTGGAAAGTGGAGCGACAAACAGTACTCCGTTCACGAAATGACAACGCGACGTGACCTCACGTAGGTCCCGACCCACGAACCTAATAAACGGTGACTGCATACAGCATACCTGTGACAACGTTAATATTTTGGGTTACGGCACTGGCTCATAAAGCATACAGACTTGATATCTTCATTTAAAAATTGGTATATTTTTGCTCGCTGGTCTGATGGCATTGTCTGCCTAACGGTGAAATAACTAATCATCATAACTATCCTAATCCTAACTAATACTTATTATAAATGCGAAAGTGAGTTTGTTTATTTGTTTATTTATTGGTTTATTTGTTACCTCTTCACGCTCTATCTACTGAACCAATCTTCCTGAAATTTCGCATACATAGTAAAAAGTACTGAGAAGGACATAGGGTACCTTTCATCCCGGGAAAAAATACTAAACGTGTAAGTAACTTGACAGGCAAGTGTCTAAATTTTTATAGTCATATACCGAATGTTTATTATTCTGTAAATTCTCGCGGAAATATACACAATAAAACATAAATTTGATTTAAAAATATCGATTGTATGATATCTGGTTCTAGCAAATATCTAGTCTGTGAACGTTATATATCCGTGGTTGACAGACATCTGTATATCGCGTAGTCACTCTATGGTATTATGGACTCGTAAGTACCTATGCGCGTGATTTATTTAAATTAAATAGTGGTTTATCCGTGGTTTAGTATTTTCTACATGAAATCTAAATTTTACTTATACACTCTTTTGGCAATATCCTTACAATAACGCAATTTACGATAATCTCAAGGGAAGTACATTTTACTGAAAGATACTCAATTAACGATAAGTTTTTCTTTCCAATTTAATTATTTGTTCCAAAAAAATGTCAATGTGAAAATTAATGCTAAACTTATTCATTATTTTTGCTGATAATTGATGATGATAACTATAAAGTTATCATCATATTGAGTTTGTATTCGATATATAAATATGTCGTCTAAAACGACAATTATCAACAGCCCAAGTAACATTACTTGACTACTGCAAATAAAAACAAGAAACTTTTTTATCCTTCTAATCACTTGACATGTCTGCAGTAAAATAATGATTGCTTGAAGACATGTACAGGATGTACATACGATGTCTTATGAGATGTTGCCATTAATACATAGGTAGGAAAATTAAAAAGTAAATAAAAAGATATAACAACGGTTTTACAGTATGCGCAATACCTCATGCGATCTCTTGGTCGTTGAATAATTAAAACTTAACAACGCAATATAACTAAAAAGCAACTGAAAAAGTAAGCAATAGACAATAATAAAAAAATATTATCGTCTTATATACTACATTGGTGAAGTTTATACTGTATTGCGTACCATTTTGTGTCTCGTCAAGAAAAAATATCTTAAAGCGCATTACGTCGATATCGATGTATCTACAGACCGACAAGAGTTACAAGATAGGTTGTAGATTGAACCATTAACTTAAGCTTTTAACGGGCATTTAGCTCTAAGGCAAAGATAAAAGTTTAACAAGACTACGACGAACGGATATACTTTTATTGCTTAATTATTTTATTCCGCTCTAAAATAAAATAAGTTTATTATTAAAAATATGGTCCTATCTTTGGCACAGAGCAAACGGGTAAGATATTCTGCTTAATAAATAAAATAAAAAATTGAGGGGAAAAATTAGCGGTTTTTAAGTTACTACACAGAAAACTCATATACCTATGAGTTTGAGTAAACACATCATAAAAGTTATTTAATACTAGCTGTCGCCCGCGGCTTCGCCCGCGTGAGTTTCGCTTAGATGAAAAATCTCTCTTAGAGCTTTTCATCAGATGTTCCAGATCTTCAATTTTTATACGTCAGCAGAAAATGCTCATCAGGTTGAACGATTTTTGCTAAGGCGCCATTTGCATATATGTTATAGTGTAGCTGGTCTCTTGGAGCTTTCCATCAGATGTTCCAGATCTTCAATTTTTATATGTCAGCAGCAAATACTCATCAGGTTGAACGACTTTTGTTTAGGCAACATTTCCATATTTCTTATAGTATAAGTGTTCTGTTTTGGTTCTTCATCAGGTGTTCCATTTTTCAAAATCAATTATAGCCTAAATGTTGCCCAGGCTTAATAGCTATACAACAAAAAAAGTTTCATTCAAATCGGTTCAGTACTTTCAGAGATTAGCGTAATCATACATACGGCAAGAAATTCCAAAAAAATATTTTTGCTTTCTATTATTCTTTTTAAATGTCCCTCTATCAATTTCAGTCAAAAATACAAAATGTACAGACAAAATATTTTTACTCTCTTATAGATGAACCACACTTAATAATATGCATTAATTACGCAATTTTATGATAAAGTATACTTGGTATAATTTGGGTAGCATGCATTACCAAATGGATAATTTTATGCCTATTATAATTTACGAGTACATCTACATGCGAGCTAATTTTATTAATACTAACATCTTTTTTACCTAACTGCAAAGAAAGAGTTACGTTTTTAATTTATTGAATCCGTTTCGCCTAAATTTTATAATATCATGAAAGAACTATGTAACGAGTTTGATACCAGCTGCTAAGGGAACAGAACCTTAGCATCTAAAGGCATCTAATCATAAATCAGGATTCTGCGGCGAAATTAACTAACCTCGTAGGATGATGTATGGTTTATCTCTACTTTATTTTAGAACCAAGTTCTTTATTGCGCCTTTCGGTAGGAGTTGAGAGATGTCATATAATAAAAAAACTAGCTAGATGCCAATTACGTCAGTAGTAAGTACTGATATAATAATTACACTCGAAGCCGACGAAAAGGCTAGTTGTCAATAATTATAAAAAATATATAGAGGGTGTTTTTTAACACTAGCCAATTTTTTACAATATGCTTAGTACATATAATATTACAACTTAAAGAAATAGTAAAAGACGAACATCAAATATCAACTTTCCATACCAATTCCGAAAAAAGGTTGACAACTTTTTGACATAGATTTCTTTAGAAAACTCCTCAATTTTATCAGCTAACTGCTGCAAAAATTTGGATAGAGTTTTAAAGTCACCCTATACATATAACAAGATCATTGAGGAAATATAAAGATTGCGCCGATGATTCAAAGCTTGGAAATAGTATAAGGAAGTCATTTATCCGCACGCACAAACACTGTACCTTCTGACACAGTGTATTCTCGTGGGACCACAGAGCAAACAATAAGCATGGTCTAGGTCTCCCCGCATCGCGTGCGTGCTATCGTCACGATATATTCTAACACTTCAGATCAAGGAGATAGGGGACAACACCTGCGTGTGATCTGCGCAGTAAATCTCTGCACTATCGCGTTGTTTACTACTAATGTTTCTACATTTCCTTTTTCACATAGCGTGAAAGCGAAAATGAATTCGCTCTATTGACTTATTATTTTTGCTCTATTGACTTATGGTTATTGCTGCTCAAATCATCATTTTTACAAGGCGCACTGTATCTGTCTGAATGATTTACTGGTGATATTATTATACCACTGCCCAAAAAGTATGTAATTTTCATGTATATGTAAATCTTGCAGTCTTATTTTTTTTTTATTAACAATTTATTTCCACTAACCAGTTAACCATTTGAACAAATATAGAGTAACACCCAATAATGTGTAACGAATTCACAAAATATAAACGTAATACTAATTGTATATGTTACGGGCAACCTGAGAAGTCTGGTCCCTATGTATACATAATGCCCATATCACATGAGCAATTTGATTGAAATTTCATGCCTAATTACTTTTCCCGGTCAGTATGAATAAGGGCAAATACGTTTTGGGCAAAATAATAAAACAAATGAAAATAATAATAAAAATTAGTAAGTAAACCATACAAATGAAATACCATAATGAAATCCTATAGGTTAGAAATAGAATATGCATGATGCATACCCGCATACTGTATCCTGTTTCTTCATAGTTACATTGCTCTTTATAATTCGCTTGATTAGACATCAACGCGCTCAGTTCTGTTCTATTAATAAATATTTACCTGGGAACATGCAAATGAAATACCATAATGAAATCCTATAGGTTAGAAATAGAATATGCATGATGCATACCCGCATACTGTATCCTGTTTCTTCATAGTTACATTGCTCTTTATAATTCGCTTGATTAGACATCAACGCGCTCAGTTCTGTTATATTAATAACTATTTACTTACAGCTATATATATTTCTAGCTTTAGCCAGCGGCTTCGCCCGCGTTAATGTCGATTATCATCTTTTTACACGACTGACCAAAAAAGGAGTGTTATGTTTTCAGGGTTCATGTATGTATGTATGTAAGTTTCTTTATTCCACCATAAGTCCTGAACGGCTTAACAGATTTTGATGTGAGATGTATTTTTAGATTCCTTGCATTCTTCCGAGTGACATAGGCTATATGACGTCAACATAAAAACAAAATGGCGGGTTATATATGCGATAAATAGCAGACCAAAAAAATAAAATTTGATCAATCTTATCGAGTGGGGTATCAAATTGAAGGGCTTTAAAAGGCGATTTCAAAAATGTATATAACTTATATGTTTGTATGTACTTATTGAGCAAAAAACTCGTCAGTCGTGTTTTTTATTTTTAATAATTGGCTTGTTCACCCTTTAAGAGGTAAAAGTTTCAAAATTCCTTTCTTAGTGCTTACGCTATATAAAGAATCTCACTGCAAAATTTCAACGTCTCTACATTCAAGGGTTTCGACTCTGTATTTATATATTAATCAGTGAGTCAGTCAACGTTCCCTTATATATATAATACATATAAACATGGATTACTAATTGTAGTCCTGGACTGCGCTCCCGTCAAAATTTGACTTTAAAAATATTTATGATACAAATTTTCTCTGTTATATGTCTTCTTCAGTCATTGCTAGAGTAGAGATAGCCCGATCAATTATTTATTGTGTTTCGTTATTGAGTATCTTCATTATTAAATTTTTGCCCCAAACCAATATCCCTTAGGAATAACCCTACAGTGTTTCCAGCACCTGCATAATCTACATGTTTCTAAAACACTCCTCCATCATTCCAGTGCTATGTATGTCGCATAATTTAAATGTCCTATGCGTAATTACTAACTACTGATTATAATTTCTAATATCCTGTTTCATCATGTCACAAAATATCGAAGGGACAGAAAAGGGTATTAAATCATTTATTAGATTATTACAAACATGTGTTTACAATGCACGCTGATAAAATAACTCGAATCCTATTAACTTCATAGCTATTATCGATAACGTTTAATGAAGGAACCTTCATTGTTTTCTTCATTTATTCTTCAATCTGATTATAAATCCCACTATACATTTCTTGAAATCGTTGGAGACTGACTAAATTTTAGAATCCATCTTCCCATTTACGATTTTTCTGACAGCTCAAATTTAAAAAAAAATCGATGTAAAAAAAAGCCGAACCCTTTTCCTTGTCAATCATAGGCAGAAAAAAAAAACATCTAACAGTTTGACAGTTGCACAAATTACAATATTGATATTTTCTAGATGTCTATTTTATTTCAAAGAAATGCCATATTGCCAAAACCCATGCATTGTTGCTTTCCGTATGGACCATAGACTTATTATATACGTATTATATATATATATATATACGTATTTATTATATTATATACGTACTCGCCTTTTATTAAGCGCCACCAATGAAATCAAATGGAACAATTTTTTTTTTTTATTTGGATCTCGGAAATTCGTCCATCAAATAATATAATCTCCTATATTCCAGAACCGGACCTGGTTTCCCGACGCGGCCCCGGACCCTGGCTGGCAGCAGGTGGCGGGCACGAGGGTGTCGCTCTTCGCCGCGTACTACGACCAGCGACAGCCGCAACGCTACGTGCGCATCTTGGCCAAGTTTCAAGGTTTGTGGGGACCTATTCCATTTATACATGTAAGACTTAAGTTGTAGCTATTGGTCTTCCTATAAAATAAAATAAATTTCCCATACTTCAGTCCATGATTCTCCAAATTACACTACACAATTTAGAAAATGACGACCTCCGTGATCTAATGGTTATCATGCCGGACTGCCACACCGGATGTCCCGGGTTCTATCTCAGATCGGGTTAAGATGGAAAATGATCTTTTCCAGATTGACCTGGGTCATGGATGTTTATCTATATATGTATTTGTTATAAAATATAGTATCGTTGAGTTAGTATCCCGTAACACAAGTCACATACTTTGGGGCTAACTCAATCTAAACTCCATTTATTCTTACCAGTCCTATCATGTAAACAATCTTCACAGTACTTTTTATGAATTTTGTTGAAAATAAATCAAATATTAGTTCAAACCTAAACATTCTAAAGTAAAACATTTATTAACCACGAAAGTAATTTCCTAAAAAGTCTATTTTAATTTATATTGTTGTAAAATCATAAAAAGACATGGTAAGATTGCTTACATGATAGGACTGGTAAGAATAAATGGAGTTTATGTGATTTGTCCACATTATTTATTAAATATATTTATTTTATTAAAATCACGTCCTTTCGTTATTACCTCAAAATATTCTCAATTATATTTTTATGATAGAACCTCTTGCGTCGTGACGCCACTTCCAAAATGGTAGGTGCATGCTGTATACATACACCCCCAGCTATCATAAAAATCAGAAGTACACTCACGCATCAACACAACGTGCATACTAAATTACTTTTGTGATGCATGAGCTTTAAAAACATGATTATGTCGTATAACTTTACGGTCGAAATGGATTCTACGTAAAAAGTATAACAGGCAAAATGTACCGAGGTTATAATTTAGTAAAAAGTAACAACGTATGCGAGACACAAAACGAACCAAAAATGCGTTGTACGTACGTACTTTAAATAAAAAACTGACGCAATCTACCCCAATAAAGACATCCGCGAAATCTCAAACGGTGATAAAAACAACACCATAATTATTGGTGAACATGGTACCCCTTGCTCGTTTGTTCCAAGGGAAACAAACAAGGAGAGAAAAAAGGGAAAAAAAAGCTCCGGCCGCAACTTAATCGCGGCGAATAAATATGCTTTTATTTTTGGTCTTACGGTAACTCACATGGTTGTCTCATTAAAATCTGGTTGTGCTAAATATACATTAAAGTAATAGGGGCATTTATAAATTTTATCTATATGTGTGGTGCAACAAAAGTGCAGAAAGTGGGCACAGTGCGACACACTCGGACGAGAGGCGAGATAAAGTGGCGCTCATTTGTCACTCCTTACACAAATTAAAGAGGCTAACAGATATATTCCTCTTAGTTAAACATATTTTCGTTGAAATTTTGTGTTCATTTTATGTACTTGTTTTATCATTTCAATTAACAAAAGAGCAATCATGTCATGGTTATCTATCACAGATCGGACATGCTATAGAAGTACGTAAAATGGTACAATATTTTTCATTGCAAATTACTCATAGCTATACTATACATATTTTTAATTCCTTTGCCACGACCGGGATTGAACTGACTAAAATTAGAAATTATAAACAACCTGGTTTCAATTATCATCTACTTTGGTATCAATCAATAATTCCTTTTGGCCATTGATATGGACCAAAGGTTTCCTTGAAAAAATCACCCAGTATATGTATATGGGACTAGTGGTGGTTAATATAACGTATAGCTGATAAAAATAGCACGTGATTTCCTTGTAACGAATAGCGCGCGCTATAAATCTATGCATATGACGCTACGTTATAACGTAGCGCGCGGTCACTGACCTAGCACGGCGCGATCGCCTCTCGTGAGTTATATAGCACGCGACTGTCGCTCGCGGCCTCGCGCGCGATTTTCGTGAGATCGTTGTCGTGACTCGTGTCGTTTCGTAGGCGAATCGGGTTAATTCGGCTGTTATAGTTGTTGCGTTGCATGCAATTATAATCAGTTGACCTGAGCTTGTAGCTCTGAGCCGTGTTACGTAGGCGGTAGCGAAGGAC
The DNA here is from genome assembly GCA_018467065.1 of Ephestia elutella. Classification (NCBI taxonomy): domain Eukaryota; kingdom Metazoa; phylum Arthropoda; class Insecta; order Lepidoptera; family Pyralidae; genus Ephestia; species Ephestia elutella. Next base: position 8,184,708 of record CM031571.1, read on the forward strand.
GCTCTGAGATTTCGCGCGTTTTTTCAATGAAAACAGAAAATATTGTTCTATGTAAATAGTGTGTTGTGTTATTGAAAGGTTTCTTCTGTTATGAATGTTATCTTTATGTAAATATACTCTTAGTTAGTTAGTTATGAACGTAAATACTTATTTAGAATAGTAAATTAATCGCGTTCGGAATTCACAATTTCATTCGTTATAATATAGCGCCAAAAATAGCACGCTATAAAAATTTAACATATTCCATATAGCGCTATGAAAATATAGCCGTAAGAACACCACTATATGGGACACTATTATAATAAGAAAATATTAGAAATTTATTTATACTAATCATATAATGCGTAGTAGATTTCTGAACTCTGGATATTGTATGTCCCTGGCGAGCGCTTGTGTCGTGTAAATTCCTTCCCGCCAAGATAAATGCCACTCCTATATTGCCTTTGGTCGGATTAAAACACTACACCTCTTCACTTCGTTTTCCTTTTTAACTTTCTTCAGTTTACTTTTCCTATTTTTAACTGAAATTGGCGCATAATAAAAAGAAGAGCGCATAAGAAACGACTCAATAAGATGAATTAATGTAGATCACTAGCTAGTTATTTTAGTATTACATAATCTGGTCTGAGTAGCTCTAGTATTTTGAAATAGATAAAACGATCCGCAAGAACGGTATCTGATGGCAAATCATCCAAAGGGCGAATTGAAGTTGTAATTCAACTCATTTCTAATGGAAAGCAGTTCTATCCTGTTCGAAGAAGGCAGCAATCTGAGAACCGTTTTAATGACGGTTCCTTTAGTACCGCTGCGCCGCACACCCGAGGAAATGACTCGCACAAATTACTATTATATAACTTACGTTATAATAATTCTACTCATAAATAAAAGGAAAAAATATTGCATAGGAAATTACAGTTATTTCAGTCTATTTGAAGTTTTTATTAGGTTGGTTCAAGTACAGTCAGAGTTATACTTAGGTACTTTATAACTTTTTTTACTGTCCACAGGTCGCAACATCTCAATAGAAGAACCATTATTTTGCCAAACACGCCCTCTTAATCCATATGAAGATTCCGTTGAAGTAGTGGCAGCAAAACCTTTAGAAATCTGGTGGCATGAATGGGACGTCTCAATGTCGAAAGTCGAGACACCACTTCTGCTCTCATGCCCTTTGACAGAGGCCCTGAATGGACCAGCTGTCATCTCAATAGTCACGGAGCCATGCAATAATCCCACCAACGCATTCACTTTAGAATCTAATGATAACACATTTAAATATAAAAAATCTTTCACAATATGTGTAAAAGATATGCATTTTGATAATGATATTTCACAAAACCTAGTAGAGTGGATTGAAACAAATAAATTACTAGGAGTGGATATTATAGACATGTACATCGACAAGGTGGAAAAAGAAACTGAAAGAATACTTTTACACTATCGAGATAAAGGTTATGTTAGATTATTCCAAGTTCCTATTAATAATAAGCCAGAAAGATCTCTTTGGCAAAGACGAAGAGATCACATATTAACATATAATGATTGCTTGTATAGAAACATTCAAGAATCTGAATTTGTAATACCGTTAGATGTAGACGAAATAATTTTACCCAAACTAGCTAAAACTTTACCAGAGCTAATAAAGCGGCTGTTCAATAAAGGATGGAATCCCACAAAAAATTCAGCCATTCTAATTCAAAATGTTTTCTTCTTTGATTTCATGCAAGGAGTAGATAAATATGAATATAGAAAAATGCACAGCAAAAGTAAAGTCTACGTAAAACGAGATGATGTCCGGATTAAAAAGGATGACAATTTAGATATAAGCGAAATAGAACTAATACATGAATCAAATAGCATAAATAATGAAGTCATAGATATTAGATATTTAGATAAAGATTTGTATGACAAATATAGATCAAGATGTGGAAAAGATCTACTTATACCTAAACTAGTGAATAATATTGTGAGCTCAGCATTAGTGAGTCCCGTGGGATACTACAGCAAGAGCCTTATGTTGACGAAGAAGGTGCTAACGGCATTCAACCACTACCCTCTGGTCAGTCTGGGCACGTCAGGCTTCGCCGGCTGGTCGGCACCCTACAGCGAAGTGCAGCTAAACCATTACAAGGTATTTTTTTATTGAATAAAAATCAAAAACTTTAATTTTTTAATTGCATAAACATTCAATCCTATCAAGTACGGAAATCCAATAATAAATTAGATTGTTATTTTTCTGTCCAAGTATTTTTGCCAGGTAAATAAGCCGTGTGCTCTTAATTTGCGAGTGTAACTAAAAATAAATTTAACCCCAACCAATCGGTACTTTCTGGTTGCAAGTAATTACAAAGCATAATACAGCCCTGCCTCTGCAAATAAATACTTAATTAGGGCTAATAACCAAAGCATAATAATTTCTAATATTCTCCCATCATTGCGAGCATTTCTCTAATAAATAATAGTGTCGTGTGCTCACGTTGCAGGAATCGTGCAACACGACGGTGGTGGCGGAGTGCGAACGGTACGGGCGGCGCGCGCGCCTGGACCGCGCCGCGCTGCGCCTGCGTCGCCGCCTCACGCTTGCCCTCGCCAGCGCCATCTGCACTCGAATAAACATTACCTGAGATAGAATAATGCCTTTTATTTAAATATCAACGTTCCAATTCACACGTCACATTCTTTTTCCTATTCAGAAATAGCTATACTAGGCGTTCGAGCCAAGTTCCAGCATACGTAAAATCCTTGCTATTTATGGGGTTCTATTTTTATATTCTAATTTATCGTACTTTTCTATACCAGAATTCTCGACAAATAGCACTTATGCTAGTCTAAGCATGTAAGTTGTACAGAATGAATTGAAAAAAATTGGCATCAGACATAGACGAGTTACAGAAAATGATGAATATGAGAGCAAACCCATATTTAATGAAATAAAAAAAAATGAATCCACAAGGACCCTGTTAGCGGTAAAAACATGCACCTCTGGCAAAGAAAAAATACACTACCTCTGGTGATTGATGGAATACAGGATAGCCTTAACCTTACTAGATAAAAGTTGTAAAACACTCCGATGCCATAAGATATAATTTTTAATGAAGCTGATGTAGAACCTGTTATAAATATAGAAATACAAGATGTGCCCCGCGGTTTCGTTCTTTTAGGAATTTAGATATTTTGTATATCCATAGCCTTCCTTATCTTATCATACACAGATTTTTTTTTCGATTAGTGCTTTCAAACAAACTCAGAATTTAAATAATTAATCCCTAAAGAATAAATAACTATACAGGATGTTTTTTAATCATTGGCATCCTTTCTACTGGTGAAAGTACTCATGAACATGAGCAACTTTTTGTATGGGACCGACTCAATCCGATGGAAAAAAAAATCAGCTGTTCCATACATTTCGGGTGAGTAGGTATTGGAAAATAGTATGGAACAGCTGATTTTTTTTTCCATCGGATTGAGTCGGTCCCATACAAAAAGTTGCTCATGTTCATGAGTACTTTCACCGGTAGAAAGGATGCCAATGATTTAAAACACCCTGTATAGTTACTTATTAATGGACGGGTACTCATAGAATACCATTCTCCATTCCGCTAAATTTTTAATAAAAAGTGTCTAATTAGAACCCAGTTAACTTTTTCAGGCTATTATATTCGGCTGATCGACAAATATAGGCTGGTATTTGGTATGTAACCGGCCTCTCATGTTCGTAAGCCTGCTGACACGTGTTTGGTGTGAGTGAATGATTACATTTTTCATGTTCTCGCACTCGCTGCCGCCTGCCATCAATCCAGCTTGTGATTGATGAGATAACCCTCCACCATAATTTTACTGTGGCGAATTAGGAATCCAACTAAGGTACACAACGTGTCATTGTCAGACACCTTAACAGTACGTGCTCATTACTTCCATGTTTCATCATGTTTGTCAGTATAAATATTTTCTTTTCATTGTGTCGTCGTGAAGTAATAAACGTAATGGAGTGGTATCTGTGATGTCTCCGTCAATGGTCAATCTTTTTTGATAAAGCAAACAGTTACTTGTATTTATTTTGATTCCCGTTAGCACATCTTCTTTAATAGTGTCCATTAATTGCAAATCTTTGCTTTTGCGAATATGGGAATAAGTACTACTGGCAAGTTATAACTTGCTTCACTGGAACAGACAGCTTTGTTTCTTTCCTGAAGTATACGTAACATTAAGTATCTACACAAGAAAAGGCCAAAAGATCTTAATCGATAACTACCGGCTATAGAGCGTTACCTTTAAAAACATATTTTAAATTTTTTTTATACTGTATTATGCTGTTAGTTGTATGATATTCATATGTTTTTAAACAGAAACTCACAACAACGAATAAGCATGATATATTTATGAAGATTATTCAACGTTTAGGTCTACTTACTTTTACTAAATGCATATGTAGATATAGAACGATGAGATGGAAATTTTGCTTTTGTGCAAAAAGATCCACCATTGTTCGCAAAAAGCTACTATATCAATCATAACATGACACAACCGACGTACTCTTCCAGATTAATAAACATTAGATCAATATCAGATGCCCACGTCACAAAATAAGGAGAATACAGAAGTGAAGGTACAAGGTTCATCGATTATCGAACTCAAAATTTGGAACTTACTAATGTTGGGTGAGTGACTTTGCCACTCGTCTTCATTCCCGTGGGAATTCTGAATAGCCTAACCATCGTCATGAATGTACTGTACAGTAATATTTTTCAAATCGGACCAGTATTTCAAACAAACAAGTATACAAACTCTTTAGCTTTATTATAGAAGTATAGATAGTACAATTACGCTAGCCTATAGGTATTTTTTCCTCTCTTTCCTTTTTATTATTGCTCACAGATTTTGACATAGTTTGCATCACAAAAAAATAAATAAATAAATAAAAAATCACTTTTTGGTTTTGGTACGTTTTCTACAAAGTTGTCGTTATCCTTGTGTACTATATTTATTGCGTGCGCAGGCGACCACTCTTTATGACATGACAATAGAAAATAAATCCCACCCCGAGCAGTATTTCAATTGCCGCCTATCCTGGGATTATCATTTATAATAGAATAAGCCGCGTTTGAGATTTAAAGATCACATTTATAATACATTGTGAGAAAGCTTTACTTAATATAAAATAGATAATTTATGTAAGTAGGTATTTGTTTTTGTTCTTTTATGAGAGAACAAATGTGAGGTAAAAAGTGATAAACATCGCCATAGATAAAGTCCGTTTATTCATAATTGTCCTATTATGTAAACAATCTTACCATGTCTTTTTATGATTTCACAACAATATAAATTAAAATAGACCTTTTAGGAAATTACTTTCCTGGTTAAGAAATGTTTTACTTTAGAATGTTTAGGTTGAACTAATATTTGATTTATTTTCAACAAAATTCAACAACAAGCTAATTATTTAAAAATAAAAAACACGACTGACAACTCACATATAGCATATGTCACTCGGAGGAATGCAAGGAATCTAACAACACCTCTCACATCAAAATCTGTTAAGCCGTTGAGGACTTATGGTGGAATAAAGAAACTTACATACATACATACTTACATAAATACATACATGAACCCTGAAAACATAACACTCCTTTTTTGGTCAGTCGTGTAAAAAGTACTGTGAAGATTGTTTACATGATAGGACAATTATGAATAAATGGATCATACTTCTAATAATTTTGCGATTTGAAATAACAAATATATAGTATAATAACATCTTATCCGGTATACCTTGTCTTCCCTCTGTCGTCTCCTTATTATTTCGAGTTGTGGGCAAGGATAAGATACTATACTGAATGTCTTTACACCGCATTTAAATGTATCTTGACAGACTGTATTACAGTAATTTAAATCAACCACAGATAAATATTATACTTTCCTGTTTCTCATGAGAATAAAGTTTTTAAAATTACTGATAAAGTAAATAAAAAAGTACATTTCCGTTATAATACATATAATAACATATAAGCTTCAACCCGAACCAGTCATTACAGCTATTAAACAAAATGTTTACTTCTCATGTCAGTATCTTAAATGGCTTAATTATAGTAGACGTCAATAAGAGTAGACTGTGGCTTTTATATTTCGATTATTGTTTCCTAATGTCATCACAAGACGGGAATCCCAAATGCCTCCAGTACAAATATTTTGTTCCTGACTGTACCAAAAATATATGCTTGTGGATCCGACCGGAATATAACATTTAATTATTTATTCTGGTCCCTAGACGGGTAATCAGAACGGAATCCTAACTAATATAATAAATTCGAAAGTGAGTTTGTGTGTTTGTTTGTTGTTACCTCTTCACGCTTCATCTACTGAACCAATCTTCCTGAAATTTTGCATACACATAGTTAGAAGTACGGAGAAGGACAAAGGGTACTTTTCATCCCGGGAAAAAGCACTGTTCCCATGGGAAATTGACGCAGGCGAAGCCGCGAGCGAAAGCTAGTAGAAAATAATAATTAAAATAAAACGGATCCACTAGGGTATCAGATTTTGGGGATAGACCGGAATAACTCCTGTCTGTGATCGAAAAGTCCTACTCCGATTGCTTGGTTCCGATGATAGAAAATATCGTGACACCTACAATTAGTTGATGATGAACCAACTTGTATGTGTGTTAAGTTCACACGTTTTCAGCTAAAAGCACAGAATTAATATTAGTACTACGTACTAAAAGGGCGAAATCTTATGTTTTTCTTTCATCTGTCTTTTACTATAAAATTCTTTTAGACGTTGTCGTTATTTGTTTTTTGTTTGTTATAATATACATAGTACTCAGTCCTACAATGGAATATATGTACTGTACAGAGAATAATGTAAAATTTCGGCTAGTGTTTAAATATCAGTCTGTATTTCCATGATTTCATGCATGACGGGATCGGATGATACCATTTATGATGATACAATATATTTTATATTTTCACCCTACTGCGCTTATGAAAGTAGTAAGGGTAATCACAATTTACATAACGATGATTCTCCAATGCTGTAAGGATAGAATACTATGGATTGTCCTCACAGTCGTGTGATGGTGTGTGACGAAGTAAAATCGCTGTGTAATGTCATTATAATGGAGAAAATACTTTCAATAATATGGACCTCTTACACAACATAAATTTATTCTATTTTTATTATTTTATTTTAACACTAGCCGCACCCCGGGGCTTCGCTCCCGTGGGAATTTCGGGATAAAAAGTACCCTATGTACTATTCACGGTATTTTTCTACCTGTATACCAAATTTCATCGAAATCCGTCCAGTAGATTTAGCGTGATTGAGTAACAAACATCCTCACTTTCAAACTTTCGCATTTATAATATTATTGTAGGATTATTTTATTATATTTCATTTATAATAATAATATATAGTAAGAAAGGGAAATCTCTTAATTAATTTAAATTAAATTTTTATTTTACAAGACTCAAGCTCTGTTTTTTTGTTATATATTTTTAAGGTTACATATTCTTTACTGTGCTTGTGTCCGCGACTTCGTACGCGTGGATTTTATGACTTGAGCGTACAGTACCCATATGATATTTAAGTTCAAAACGTCAGTTAAAGGTATGACTTTCTATCCAGTAGTTTTTTGACCGAGCGAGCGAAGCGAGCGAGGGCTATAATTCAAGTTGGGGCGAAAAACACATTGTTTGTATGTATGTATGTATGTATGTATGTATGTTTGTTCCGCGATAACTCTCGAACCGTTGAATTAATTTCGATGATATTAAGAATACGTGTTGTTACACGTATTCTTCCACTACTATCCATAGAATTTTTAAGTTCGTTGCGCAACAAAATCGGTTCAGTCGTTTTTGAGATATACATATTTTTATTATTTACGCGAGGTCTAAGTTCGCGGCGAACTACTAGTTATTTAAGTTTATTACAAAACATGTAAAAGGCAGACTCACAGCTGAAAGAGGATGATCATAAAAATATTTCATATTGACTACCCATCAAAAATATTTATGAGAGTATAGAATGAATATGTACTCAGGTAGGTACTTAGTTAATAGAATTTTATTGCTTACTAGCCGCGCCTCGGGGCTTCGCTCCTGTGGGAATTTTGGGATAAAAAGTACCCTATGTGCTATTCCCGGTATTTTTTCTACCCATATACCAAATTTCGTCGAAATCCGTCCAGTAGATTTTGCGTGATGACAACAAACATCCTCACAAATTCACAAACTCACATCAACTTTGCATTTATAATATTAAGTAGGATTGTAACTATGAGAATATATTTTTATTGAAATTACAATCTTAAGTTTTATAATTTTGTCGTACGTACAGTGGGCCACATAGAAAAGTATACCACTTTTTATAGTGGATCTTATTTCTTAGGTGGTATACTTTTCTATGTGGCCTACTGTACATTATAAAGTAGCTAAGTAATTGTGCTGTTGGCTGTACATTTGAAATATATTATTTTAAATAAAATCACCTACCACGAAACATAAGTAAATGGACATCGTCGTCGTAGATGGCACGTCTTGGGAATAAAGTGCGGTCATGAACGCGGTCTTTATTTCGTCGTTATAAAAAAATACATACAAATGCCATTTAAAAATCGTAATAATCACAAGTATCCTGTACCTCGAAAATAAACATGACAATGTATTATCATTTCAGTTCTATATTACAACTAGCACACTCTTAATATGGCTGTATAGTCAATATCTGTTCTTTCTATTACCTTTTACGCGCCCACATGAAACCAAGCGTCATAAGCCAAGCATATTACCACTATACTAACATATTATTACTACACTGCATAAATGTTAGGCGCAAATTCTCAATATAACACATATTTTATTGCAATTGATAAACCTAGTCAAATTAGAATGGCAAAACCTCTCAGTTAGTATTTTTATGCTAAGTGTTTTAGGATTCCGTAGGGAAATGGTGCATGTTTCCCAGCTTTAAATAAAGCATGAATGTGAAATATTTGATCTATGCCTAAAAACTGCTGTCAGATGTGTAGTTTTACGTGTGTGTGTTTTTTATAGACTGTTTTATGAGTTTCTTTCGGCATTTCTTCTCAGCAATGGTCGTTCCGAAAAGCTAGTAGTTTGTACCTTTGAGACAATAATGTATTATGATTGAATAATTAGTTTTCGACGTGAAAAAGAGCCTTCTTTGAAGGCCAAGTTTCAATAAAAAAAATGACTTTGACTTTTATAAAATAAATCTTATAAATCCAGTCAAGGAAGTCTGAATCCAAAGTATGGAAATCCAATTCTTGTTTGACTATTCTTATTCATATTTAAATACTTCTATACTCTTTAATTTAACATAAATGTGGAACCTTGATTGTAAAAGAAACTATTTGCACAATTATTTTAAAAGGCATATAGTTGTCGCATTAACAAGTATTTGTTATTGAAGTATAAAATAAAGAACACGCCTTACACCTTCTAATTGCCAGTTCACAATAAGACCAAATAAACTCGATTCTGATAATCTCGTAATGAACCAATTTAATTTTCAATTTAGCTATCCTCGTTTTCAAATGAAGAACTGCTAAATTAATTTAAAGAAGTTGAAAACCATGACATTTTTTCAGAAGCATTCCATTTTTCATTTCATCGATCAGTCTTTTCGAACATTTTAATAGGTTAGAAGAGAAAGACCTTGTCAATTAACTTCCTTTCTGCCTCAATTGATTTTAAGGTTCCGTATTTAAGAGCACCCAACGTGAAATAATAAATGGGCCCTAGGACGAAGTACGGTGAAGTAAACATCTTTCTTATAAACAAATCTGAGAACTAAGCAAGGTATGCCCTGTCAATTTTTGCCACTTGTTTATCTGTAATATTTTTTTACTCCAGCTGATTAAACATATGAAAATTATTGATCAGTTCCGGCTTGAGTTAACTTAAGTCTGTCATGTATAGAGTTACGCTCGTAAGAACTGATCCATTTACAGCATCAGATAGCAGCATCTGGTTTATTGGACATTGTGCGTACGGACGATGCAGATAAGCTGATAGGCCTGATGGCGTGTTCCGCGCACCAATCAATTACTACCGCCTCCTGGGCTGTAGTCCACAGTCACCGTCGTCTTGGGAATCGAGAATCGAGGCAAATATTTTTTTTTAATATTAGGTATAAACAACTATTAATTTTTCTGTCTCCTAAAATTTTGTATAGGGTCTCAGAACTTTATTTTTGTAGGTGCCATTATTTTGATGTTTCATATTATATTTTACAGGCTTTTATTGTGATTTTCTGTTCATATAAAATGCAACGTTATTCAGACAATGCTGGTGTTAGATTTTACACTGCTCTACTTTTATAGATCGGTCAAAAATATTTACAAACAAATGGCGAACTTAATTATGAAAGCATTTTCTCCCAGCTAACCATTAAGAGACTTTTAAGAATAAGCAATTGCTAACTTTTGGACAATATGGGCAAGCCAGATTAGAATTTTCTGCAGTGAAAATAGTGAACGGAACACATACAACACAATTTTTTACATTAATTTGTGAACATTACATGGCCTTTATGAACTTGCCTTTACAGGGATTTACCACAGCGTTGCCATTCAGTGCGTTTTTATTTTGAACTCTGCGAAAATTAAACACTCGTTACATTCGCAGATGTACGATAAAACAGCAATGAATTGAATGGCTGTGTTCAATTTATATTGTTTATTTTACTGATTGAACTGCTAAAATTTTATGGATAATTTTAACAGGTTTCTTTTGTTAATGGACCACCGGACACCGCACCATTAATATTTTATTACATACAGTAGCTTATCCTTTCCGACAAAGGCTTTCCAACGGTTTAGGTACCTTACTACCATTTCAGTTTTATATTTTGTATTTTTACGTTTGTTCATAGTACCCAATATTGGTGGCAGATTGACCAGAAAGCATCTGACTTAGCTTAAAAGAACGCCATCTTGAGATAGCAGTCTTCCCGACTGCTATCTCAAGATGGCGTTCTTAAGCTAACTCGGGACTGATCTCAGACTAAAGAGAAGATGATTTTACAACTATTTACAACCATAAATTGACTGCAAAATGTGCCTCCCAAAGCACGGAAGACCTCATCACCAACGACGCGACGACGGTAACCAATTTAGAACACTAATATAAAGGCTACTACGTGTTTTAACCACACATACAGTCGGTCCGGCTATAACATACGTGAGTAGCCGTATTAAAATCATAAAAGAACAATTAAAAATCACATAAGTATTCCATCACTCTCTCGCTCTACTGTTACGGAGCCCTTTTGGTTTCCACAATATGAATATTGCAGTAGGTAATCAATATTACTTATTGGTACATTGGTATGTAATTACATAAGCCTTGCCTTCTATTTTCATTTACATGTGTAATTTTGTAATATTAAGATATGTAGAAATTGGATTCAAAATAATGGTTTCAGAATGTAATTTGGACAGACTATAGCAACGGCGGATCTAGGATTTTTTTCTGGGGGGCGCAAGGACCGTGGCGGACTATGCATGTTGGGGCGGGGGGGAAGGACCAGATTTGCAAAAAATTAAGAAACACACCACATGGGCAGACAAAATTCTGTTAATTCTTTATTTGATATGCACTGTTATGGAATTTTCTTTCCACAGAAGGTACACAGAAAAGCAGTCTGGGGGCACGTGCCCCCGTGCCCCCCCTTAATCCGCTACTGGACTATAGGATGAAATTTGGTCAATGCGGTGTACCGCATTGACCAAATTTCATTCTCAACCTAAGATTTTATTTATTACATTTTCTACTGAAGTAGAGACGCGTGCTCCAGTCTAATAAATCAATTTGATAGCTCTGTCTGCAAGCTGCCTTATTGCAATTACATCGGATGGATGCAATGAAAATGCAAATTCCTATCAGAGGCACTCAATCTCGCAACTGATGGACTTAGAGCTTCAGCGATATAATATTGATTTATTATGGTTAGCTTTTAACAGTAATAAGATTTCTTGCTTCCAAGAAGGACCACATTTCATCAGCACTCCCACAGACTACGGGAAAGAGAGTGGAAAAAAGTTACACATGCACTGAACAACGATACTGAAAGTGGACGAATTCGCGCTTCATTTTTGAAAAATAAATCAATAGAATCGACGCTACCGTAAAAATAATTTTACATTATTTTACACATAAATCGTATTCACGAAAATGTTAAATTAAGACTTAAAAACTTAAGAAAAATGCAGTATACCTACTTTTATTATGTCTATGATATCTACTGATAACATTTTTGTCAATATTGAATGTGGATTCCGTAGATACATAGTAAAATATAGACCTTTTCTTAAGGCTAACTCTATACAAAAAATACCTATACCTAGTTAACTTATGTATTTTATAACCCTAGGTTGGTAGGGCTTTGATTTTTTATAATTAAAGTACCTAAGTTTTTTTTAATAAAGTATTTTTACTTACTAATATGAATGATAAATACACCAGTCAGCGCGCTAGGTGCGGCACCTGTTGTTATATTGATAGATTGTAAATTGCAGATCAAAACCATATAACAGCAACCACTATAATTTTATGACTTGAGTCACGGAACTCTAAAAAAAGTAAAAAGCAAGAACAAGTGAAAGTAATGGGCAGAGTTGACGTTAAAAACAATAAATAACTGATAGCGATCGGGACGCGAGTTTTCAATGGGAGCAATAGTTATGGACTAGGTAGTCATGGGAGCTCATTGTGCTGCTGATAGCATCGGGCATTTATTGCCGATGATGGAAGATATAGCATCAGCGAGGCCTAATATCAATTACCGTCGCAGATATATGTTATGCCAAGATTGAATAAGTACAAATATTCAAAAAGTCCATACAAAAAGTCATCATAATTCTGTTGTTATTTCTGTTGTTCCAACTGCTGCTGCATATTAGAACAGTGATGCTGCATATAAATTAGTTTTCATCTAAAGGATCCAGCTAGTCATTCTATACCTATTAAATACGTTTAAAAGAATAGACGAGCTGGTAAATGTTGAGTTTCCCTCGATTGATGAGAACTTTCCAACAGTTACAGTTCTACTTGGATCATGAGGATAAGTGATAAGATTGTTTTTAGCTTAAAATATTGCAACTCCTACACTATACAAACTAAACAATGTTAAAATATAGATCCTTAAGCATATTAATTTGTTTAAGGTAGTAAAGTGGAAGTGGTTGACCATTTTAATGTATCATCGAGTCAATCTACCGAAATGATCAATCATGTTTATCCATCGTGTTTATCAGTCAAAGAAGCAAGCATCAGATACTGACTGGGAGTCATACAGTCTTGAACATATGTCCCGGCACATGCTTACTCATCCTATTTCAAGATTATATTATGAGCAGGTTATTTAAAATTCAGCGTTATGATCTATGTAATTATAGGCTCGAAATTCAATAAAAGTCGGCAGATGAATTCCGTGTTGCACTTTCGTGCAGCAGTTGTAAATTATGAAAATGACATACAGTGCGCCAGGTTTACTGAGATTCTTCAGTGTTGGAATATATTGCACTGTCATACTAATATTAGTTATTTATACTCATCGAGATATTATGTACTAGTTATACTCAATATTAGTTATATGCATCAAAAATATACTTGACAGGACATTCTTGACTTAAATATAAATATACTTATTTATTGAAAAACAACTTCACATCGGACTTTCTTTTTAATTAAGGTTATACCTGTTTCTTTTTGTATAATATGAATATTATGTTTCAGGGTATGATAAATATAATGAGTAAGTTTTTTCAAAAACCAAGATATTTTTGACAAAAGAATCATAATAATGATTCTTTTCTCCTAAATTCAAAATAAAGTTATGAACCAAATTTCAACTAATTCCAAGACAAAAAAAGAGTGAAGTAGGTAATTTTCTTTTGTAACTTAGTAAGAAGCACAAATCTTTGATTTAACCAATTTGATCTAAAAAGGTAGAGACGAAAATATCCAAAAGGAATTTAACGAAAAAAGGCAAAGCACGCGGTGTGCGCGCGTCCCCACTGCGCCTGCGACCGCTCCAAACCGGTAGAATTACACAGAAATTTACTAATTTCACTACTCCGCGTAACACGTTAATGATGCTATAATATCTTCACAACAGGATAATCATTTCCTTGGAAATACATAACAGTCCTTTCTCACTATAAAATGCAAATAAGATTTCGGAGATTAAGGTTTACAACGCCAACGTCTTGCGTTCTGGTTTTAGTACCTAATTATCTTTTGGACTTATTGGACAAATAATCAATATAGTTAATTAAAATAAAAAATATTTCACGCTTGCCGGACTTAGACTAGCATTATGTATGGAAATAATGACCAACATTTTTAAGCCTCCTTATGCCAACAAAAAAATTTAAACATTTAGGGCATACGAAGACAGTCATTTCAGGTCGGGGTCATTTGTTATAGGAAAAAACTAATTGATTTCAAATGTTCCAAAAATAAAATTATCGATTGCAACAATCCGAAGTTGCATAAAGTACACAATGGTCAATAAACATGAGGGTATCATGTTTATTTCGGCTATAAACTGAGTTATATTAGCCCTAGCATTTAGAGCCAGCATTAAGCTTAATTTTACTGCTGCGAGTTGTAAATGTTGCTGTTAGAAAACATTTTTAACTGCCAAAGCAAAAAAACATTCCCAGTTATTACGCACCACAGTGCGTTTAATAATACCCTAGAATGTGAAGAAATATCTAGCAAATACCCGCGAACGCATAGAGAATCAAATACGAAAACTTTCAAATTTTAAAATTTGAATAGCTGCTGGTCAAAAGTTTACCCTAACCCTTACTCTTTCAGTTCATGTTAAAAGTATGGCGTCTCGTTTTAAAATTATATTTCTTATCCCAAAATTATTTACAAAAATCGTTATTTCTCATAGATATTTCGTTAGGTAGGTATACGATCTATTAGGGAAAGAATTTTATTCATGAACTAAACTTGACACAAAAAAACTTAAAAAAGGGTAAGATATTAATTTATATTTTTCGAGTAACGTTAGCAGCATAACCATAACCTACAGCAGTTATCTTTTTTGTATTTTTTGTTTTTCAATTACCACTCCATATACTTACGTAAACACGAATAAATTAAATTAGCTATATGAAAAAGATACAAATAAACGACAGTTTCATTAGTTTCATATCCATTTTATGGAACCCTAAACTCAACTGTTTACATCCATAAAAAATCATTTCGTACTAAAAACATTTAAAAGAGTTATATGCAATCGTAAAAGCAAATAAAACCGAGAATGCACATGTGACTGGTAAATGACGAACCGATAGAAAGCTTTTTTGATTAACGATACAATTACCCCTCGACTCAAAACATAATCCCGAGTGCAGACTCACCTATTAGAGATTGATTGTTACGACCGTTGTGATAAATAACCCTACCAAGAAATGCGAGATGAAGAAATTGCTCCATGTTGCTCCATGTAGATGCTTCAGTCTTGTCTTGGAGGGACTTCGGTAGACTTATATTATACCTATTATTTTTGTTTTATACAAAAATCTGTATCTATTCACAAAACCATTTACCTATTTTCCCTTAAAATTATGCTAGTTGAAGAGCGCTCGACTAAAAGCTGAGTCAGCAGCTAAAAGAGCTCACTCACATAGGGGCCATATTTTGTTTTGCCCCGTTTAATATAGTTGCGTATCTACAGAAAAGTCTTAATAATATTTTCAGAAAGTTAATGATGTGATTATGAAACTAGACAAACTTTACTGAAGTGACATATCATACGCATTTTTTCAATTCAGGTTAGCTAAGCGCGATTTCTGTGAATGATTTAAAAAAACCGCCCAAGTGCGAGTCAAACTCGCGCACCGAGGGTTCCTTACAGGCAAAGCATCTCACATTATAGCTTTAACTAAAGACCAACTACTTTCAAAAACAAACTTAACTTTGCAGTTCGATCCCTAAGATTCATACTGAATCCAGCGCAAAATTATGTTAGTAACACTTTTTCTTTAAACTTTCAACAAATATTTACAACTTTCAGATTTACTCCTGTATAAGTACTGTTAGGCCTTGCTTTTTGCCAAATTTCATAATTTTAGGTCAACGGGAAGTTTTGATTGCTGCCTAAAATCGCAAAATATGCGAAGATTCGCAACATTTATGGTAATATCAGTCGCGTTGACGTATAATTTTGATTATTTTTTTTTGCAGAAAGAGACCGTGGATCCGAGTATTCAATATGAATTTCAACTTGATACCTTTATGCATTCCTGAGAAAAAAAGTTGGACAGACAGACGGGCAGACAGACAGACAGGCAGACGGACAACAAAGTGATATATAACGGTTCCGTTTTTTCCTTTTTGAGGTACGGAACCCTAAAAATAACAATCTATAATTATCCTTTAATATCAATTGAACAAATATCAACAAATGAATCTGAAAGGTTTATTATTTGTATAATGAAGTCATCACAGTGCAGTGACATTAACGTAGAGTCATCCTGACTGCACGCTCATATCTCTGCAACCGCACAATATGAATTCTTGCCACTTTAACATATGCCTCGTCATGTAGACCTCCCACCATAATAATATAAGTTGCAATTTTCAGGTCATAAGGCATCTTCGGATGGCAGCAAACTTTCTTCAGGTATGTAGAGACTCCTGTGATATTGAGATATGACGTATAATATTGGTATAAGTAGGTTTATTCTCCTAAATTGTAGCCAGGGCAAGGCTACTAATCAATTAGAATTCGTATCATAAACATTTCATAACTTGAAAGTTCACGATTCAGCTTTATTTAAACCATGCAAGATTGACACATTTTTAAAGTTCACAATAGTTATCTACTCAAGAAAAATCCGTAACAGCCCAAATTTTATATCTTTCTTACTACTAAATTAATGAATATACATACAGTCTCTGCATTCCATGTTACACTAATAAACACGTAATAAAAAGACTTCGTTACGGGAAACCTGGTTTGGAACTTAGTAGGGAACTTAAAGATATATAAATCCAAAATTTATTTGGGAATCCACGTTGGTAATTAGAATGCGTATCTGTTACATATTCAAATAAGTGTATCGAATGACACCATATTTCAATTATAAAGGTAACATGAGAAAATGGCAATTAAATCTGGTTTTATACAGAACTTCCCGCTGTCTAACGATGCAGGACTGGAATAGAGCATGCAGTCAATGCACTATTGAAATTTATCGTATCCTGCGAATCTACCGCTGGCGAGGCTGAACTCGGTCGATGACCTGGGAACAACGTTAGGATACTTAGCTTGGTGCCTACTTCGTTTAGGTGCGCCTGCGCGGGATGTTCGACGAACCCGGATGCTTTTATTATGCTAGATGCTCGCATTCAAGGATCTAAATCTACATAAAAAATACAGTGATATTATGGTTATGGTCGTTTCATTTCGCATACTTAATTCTTGCTTTTGAAATAGGATTTTATTTTATACAACTCAAAACGTGTTATGGTCTCTCGTCATGTTTTTGAATTCTTTTATTATTATTAGCTGATTGACAGTTTTATTCTTTACTAGATTTATATCTGGTAGTAACACAGATCATATAAAACTATAGTAGTTAGAAAGCTAAGATTGTGAATTAATGTTAGGCAAAACAGACCTAATAGGATGATCGAAGAAAATATCAAAACTTCGAAAATGAATCATGGAATTAATTTAAATAGTTAATTGTAAGTAATTGTTATAGTTAATTGATATTCCAATTAGAAATATATCTTATCATGTCAAGTTGTCTTGATAAAAATTTAGTTTACAAATATCTCTCCGAAATCGGATTAATTCGTTACCTACAGTGTACCACCACGGTACCTTAATGTTAAAAAAATACTCCAAAAAAAACCGACTTCCATTATAAAACTGAAAATCATGAAATAACTTAATAGGCAGATTTATCAACAAGAAAATGTATAACGAGCTACCTACTGAACGAGGTGAAGTCGATGTAGATGTTAAGTTAGGCATTTTTTTTTATACTACATGATTCTCATGCTAATTTAGATTATTTAATTTTTAATTTAGCATGCCAATACATTTTTCTTTTTATTCATGATTTTCAGTTTTATAATGGAAGTCGGTTCTTTTTTTTTTGGGAAAAAAAATTATTTTATCATTTTTTCTGCACCCTATTTTCATTAATTTTGTTATCATGATAACTTAAACTTATTTTATCACTGGCCAATAATAAGAAACCGAAACTTTTTATGTCAGTTTGATTCGAAATGTCAAAACATGTCAGAATTCCACGAAAATCTTTTATTTTTGGCACATAAATAGACCAAGAGCCCGCAACGACCAAACCTTTCTAATTTTAAAAATGCTGAATGTTTCTCTGTGTGGGATATACGGATAAAAAGATTAGCGACTAGCCATGAAGTTTGGATCTTAGTTGCTTATGCAGGTAATATGGATAACAAAAGTGATTTTTATAGGTATAAAAAGCATCCATGGGGACCTCCAAAAGTAACATTAAATTCAGCTTTAGCAAATATAACTATAATTTAATAAAGTTACAAAATCTGGCAGGGGTTTATATCTGCACTAGTTGCTTGGCAATGAATGGCATGATTTCTAATAATATTCGGAATAAAATCTTTTGCTTTTTTTTTGAGAAATTGAGGAAATTGAGCTACCTGTTTAAATATTAATGCTACAAATTATCTGATTAAGGTTAAAAAAAATAAAAAGGATAGGTTAAAAATAATTTCGGAAATCAGTAGGCGGAGAAATCTGCGAACATACATAATAAAAAAAACATACTTACTTACATCGAAACAGATAACCTCCTTCTTTTTTGGGAAGTCGGTTGAAAATAGCCATAATGTGGCGTGTAGTAACTTGGAACTTACGACAAAACCGTAATGCATCAGAAGTTAACATGCGTACGCAGAATTTCCATAAACATTGCACTTACGAACAAGCTCCATTTCTCATAATGACTCGAATCATTTCGGTCATCTCTTCGCAATAATGCGACACTGTTTTTAATACTGCACTTCGGTCGATTGGCCATAAACCGAACGAAAGTGCATACCTAACTATGTTTTACATTAAAATTATTAATAACGGCAGCGACCACTGTATTAAATATATGGAGATATGAGAGATAATGAGATAGCGGTATTATTAAATGCCATTATATTATCAGCTACCGATAAGTGTCACAATTCATTTCTTAATTAAGTAACTTGTATAGTGAACTCGTTCTGGTTCAATTTTGAGCAGTGATGAATTGCGATACATAGTCTTCCAAATTTAAAATCTGATTCATAATATTTTATTAAGACTTTCAAAATTTAATCATTCCAAATTCCCATATACCTACACGATATGTATCCATACTAATATTATAAATGCGAATGTTTGGATGTGAGTTTGTGAGTTTGTGAATTTGTGAGTTTGTGAGTTTGTGAGGATGTTTGTTACTCAATCACGCAAAATCTACTGGACGGATTTCGATGAAATTTGGTACAGAGGTAGATAATGACCTGGAATAGCACATAGGCTACTTTTTATCCCGGGAAAAAGCACTGTTCCCGTGGGAAATTCACGCGGGCGAAGCCGCGGGCAAAA
The DNA here is from genome assembly GCA_018467065.1 of Ephestia elutella. NCBI lineage: Eukaryota > Metazoa > Arthropoda > Insecta > Lepidoptera > Pyralidae > Ephestia > Ephestia elutella. The sequence continues at coordinate 8,204,343 of CM031571.1, forward strand.
GCTAGTAATATATACATGTGCATTCGCACCTAATTTATTGCTTAATACCGAGTACAGAAGTTTTATGTAAAATACTACACACAATGTACTGAGACAAAACTAACATAAAAAAAACATTTGTGAACCGTGATATATTGCACAGATTTTGCAGTACAATATTGCATAACATTGAATTTGTAGTTGGTAGGGTACAAGTAGACTGTGGGCGGACGTGGGTAAGTGAAATAAGAGTTGATGCCTCCATGAACAAAACGCTTTATATCAAATGGTACAAGTTCTGGCAAATAAAACATAGATATATCACACGATCCGACATGCGTCTGAGTCGATAGGATTGAACCCACAGACCTAGAATTTTAGTGCTTCAGCCAATGGGATTGTAAATCTGTGATTAAAAAGAGAGCGAAGAAATGCTGTAACGGTTACCCCTGGGGTCCGTATTTTATTTTCTAAAAAATGCTATTTTGCCAAATAGGTATGCTAATATTTTCTCGCAAAGCTAGGGTGTTTGAACACGTCGCCTCGTGTTCCAGGAGTATGGCCACTACCCCGTACTGGAGACGTTACGAAATAATTACATCAAAGCCCTCTTCAATAACATAAATGCTCATATATTGCTCTAGAACAACTGATTAATTGACACAGCCTTTATCGTATGACAATAGACTATCTTTGATTGATACGTCTGTTGCTCATACATTTAAATATCTCAATAATCTGATAAATAGTTATATTGTAAACTAATAATGAAGTTAGAATTGTCAATGAATCAGGTTCAAATAAAGGCTTGTAAGCCTATTGATTGGTACTGCTTTCAGACCATATAAATTGTACTCGATAGAGTAACAGGTATGATATGGGGTCACTTACCTGCAGATAGTGCCCCGCCCATTCATATGTGATCTTGGAGATAATATAATCTCTGAATACCAACTTTATGATAATTATTATTTTTTTTGTATTATTTGAAATTAGAAGGTGCGCACCGTTGGTTTCAATAAATGTATATACGTTCCATTATATGGAGCGTTTTGCTAGCTAGTCTTTTGGGCTGATACCTTTATTATTCTTTTATTTGAGCCGTATACAAATATTGATGTTATTGGCAAATGAAATAAATTCTTTTGTAGAATCCTCACCTTTTCGGTGTAGAACTCTGCCCTGAGAAATAGATTTAATATTATATTTCTTTAAGTCCTGAATGGACAAGTAAAAACAATTAAAATTTGAGTAATAGCAAAGAGTTTAATTTAGGATACTAGTTTAATAATTATCAGGGTCTTTGCCTATTTTGAACTAATTAGAAACTACTTCATACCTTATGGCCTAGGATGATGATAGCATTTATATTATGAAAGAAAATGTTAAGTGATCAATTAAATAGTGAAAATGTCCTAATTAGAGGGATAGTGATTCAAAAAGACTCAAAGGAAATAAATGGTGTTTATTTTCTGATTCTCACACACAATTTAGGAAAATAATAAACAGATCTTAAACGATAAGTATACACACAGACAATCTTAATTCTAGCTGAAATAAAATCACAGCATTATTATGGTTTTAATAGTGTCCCCACCACTATATTTCATTAGATATCCGAATTTAAGATTGCGTGCAAATGTCGAATTTCTATTGAAATAGGACCCTTAGACCTCGGGCTGCCGAATATTCAGAATGAATATTCAGTCCCTACCAGACACATATTTTTAGTTATACTTTAATTAGCTTAAAAGCTTTCAGGAAATCAAAACAATAAAAGGGAAAATGGAACTAAAACTGAGGATATTATTTACATGAATCAGGCAAAGCCTTCAAGATCAGTTTTAGTTCGGTAAAATTAAGTGTTTCGTAAAGGTTTGTAATTTACTTATTTTCTTTTTATTTTTGCAACCAAACCTTGACAAAACTGTAAACTTATTTTCTAGGACTTGCCAATATACAGCACACTTCTACCCCAATTCAATTCTAAGCTCATATCGACCCAACAAAAGCAAAATATTTAAATCTCCCACAAAAAGTAATTATTACGTCTCACTGCAAACACGTCTAAACGAACACACTGCGATACGATGAATGCCTTTTCTTCTTTTTCCATCGCCTGATTTTTCACCCCCGCATTCATCCCTCGGTGGTGCGTGTGCGTCCGTGCTCTGTCTTTCTCATTGGCTCTGCAGTCATCCGGGGCGTATCTCTCATAACCATGAAACAAAACATATTTGTTTTAGCAATGTGTGAAAGGAACAGAGAATATTTATCCTCATTGTCCAATTCTGGAATTTTACGTAAAAACTTACAATGTTTTTGCGTCTATGTCCGCTAACACAAGATTACAATGGTTAACAGATGTGGGTTTAACAATTCTGCAAACAGTCGGGCCGTCAATAAATTAGTTTCATTTCTAAGACAACACTTCTTTATTTTTTTACTCATGATTCTTAGAAGGCTAACAAACCAAAAAAAAAGGATCGTTTAAATTTATGCTTTCTAAACCATTAAAGTATTTTTGGGAATCCATACCCTGTCATTTCCCTCCTTTTCCGGCTCATATAGAATGCCAATATTATGTGAGCTGGGAACCTTATTTTAACATAACAATTACGATAGAGAACCTTAAAGGTAACCTATTTGTATATATATATATATACCTACCTACTTTTTTTTGTTCCTAGTTTACTATTAAATTAAACTGTCTATTAAATTAAACCTATCACGAATTAACTTCCTAACCCTATTAAAAGCTGATAACCTAATTAATTAATCGCCTAACTCATTTAACCTAACACTGTCTAATAACCTAACGCCGTCTACGAACCCAGTGATAACCCTATTTCTTTCTAAAACAACTTATATCTAAACTAATTACGAACTATTGTACCTCATACAACTTACTGCGTTTATTTACAAATTCTTGTTAATTATCTAATTTTCATCCATAGTAACGTGCTAAATGAATCACATAAGCATAACCGCATAACCGTCTAAGTCCACTGAGTACAAACATTATTGTACGTAACTGCTCCAACTCGATAATAAACTTCTTTTGTTTTCATTATTATTCATCCCTCCTTGACCGAGCAAACATTTTATGATTGGGCGAAGACTGTTATCATCTATCTGCAATTCTCATAATTTTCTAAAAACTGTTTTCAAACAACCGCCCTTTTTTATTGCCTCAAACAATTGTAATTGTCGGCAAGCCACCTTTGAAATAATAAAGACATTAACTCCCTTTATGTTGCGAGACAAAACATCAGATATGGCATTGTCTGTCTCTTTTACGTATTGTACCTGATATTCAAACCGTCCAAAATAGTGTACCCTTCGGAGTGAAAAGATTCCATGAATGTTAAAAGATAAGACTCATAAGATCGGCGAATTACAACTTTTGATCTCCTTAAATACATTTCGAATTTAAATAGACTGTAAATAATGGCCCACAGTTCCTGCTCCAATATTGTCTACTTACTACCAAACCCAATTACTATAGTATACTTCTTCTGGGGTGTGAAGCCGAGGTCAGGTCTTAGTGAGGACAGAAGGTGGTGACCTTTCCGTCTTCTATAAAATGCTAAGTTTCCTTCTGCTGTGTGTTTATGGCGAAACACATCCACAAAGCAGGCCTCGGCCAGTCCGCGTGTCCACGTCCCCGTCGTACACCCCGGGACCTGCTGCAGCCGCGCCGCCGCGCGTTCGCCATCTCGAGCTGCAGCTGCTAACGGAACAGGGCGAAGGCGAGTAATCTGCGCCTCAAAACAGGTTCAATGTCACCAGGGAGGATACCTGATATAAAACCGAGCCAGCATGTAGGCTCCAAGGTGGCAGCCCCACCATCGTGCTAGGGTGCTATGGGTTAATCACCTGTACACCCGAATCCACTTGATTAAAGAAACAGACATAGAAAATACCCGGACTGATTTTACTACAACGACTCTAGGCATGAAAAAACGGACTCGATTAGGTTTATGGAACGTAAGAACTCTGAATGATGATAGTGGTAAACTGGCACAGGCGGAAGCAAATCTTCTCAAATATAAACTGTTCTTCCTTGCTATGACAGAGGTCCGTTGGAATGGCTTTGGGGAGGCAGATGCACCACAGGGTTCATCGCTGTTGTATTCTGGGAAGGCAAACGAGGATGACAAGCATGAGTATGGAGTTGGAATCCTGCTCTCCAAACAAGCCAAAAAAGTGTCTTATTGATTGGAACCCTATATCCGAAAGAATCCTCACAGCGCGATTTAACTCCCTAGTTCGTAAGATCTCAGTGGTGGTTTGTTATGCTCCAACTGAAACATCGGATATGCAACAAAAGGAAGACTTTTACAGTCAACTGAATAAATGTATGAATAACATCAAACGACAAGATATCGTGCTATTGCTTGGTGACATGAACGCACAGATCGGTAACAACAACGAGGGCTTTGAAAAATCAATGGGTAAGCAAGCACTGCAAGGGGAACGCAACGAAAACGGAAATCTCTTTGTCGAACTATGCATGAACCACCATATGGTTATTGGAGGATCACTCTTTCCCCACCCCGACTGCCATAAATACACATGGACCCACCCATCTGGTCAGAGCCGTAGCCAAATAGATCATGTAGCTATCAGCGCGGGGTGGCGTGGATCATTGCTGGATGTGCGTAACCGTCGTGGTGCTGACATAGACAGCGACCACGAACTAGTCGTAGCTCAAGTTCGGCTAAAGGTTGCTGTTTCCCGCCGTCCTAACTTGGCCAAAATTGGGAAGAGGTTTGATGTAGCACAACTTCAAAATGAGGTCAATCTAAATAGTTTCAGACTAGAGTTGCGAAATCGCTTCTATGCTCTCTCCCAACCTGATAATGACTTGGAGACTATGTGGACACATATGAAAACGGCGTACGATGAGGCCGGTTCAAATGTTCTCGGCCATGCACAACACAAGAAAGAGGATTGGATGTCGCAAAAAACATGGGATCTCATTAACCATAGGCGCGAAATGAAGATACAACTACTAAATACCAAAAATGAAGAAAATCATATTCACCTTACGCATTTTTACAAAAATCTATCGCAGTTGCCGCAGTGACAGACGGGCATGGGCGGATAGCCTGGCACAAGAAGCCCAAGCTGCATCAGCCAGAGGTGACATGAGAGCCCTATATAATACGACAAAAGCATTGTCAGGACGTAAAACCCTCAGCAAGGGACCCTTAAAAGCAAAGAATGGCGATTATATTACATTACAAGAGGGACGGCTCCGTCGTTGGTTTGAGCACTTTAGCGAGGTTTTCAGTGCCTCTGACACGTCTGACTCCGCAACTCAATTATCTGAGCTACAAGAAGTCTCGACCACACTCAACATCAGTACGGAGCCACCATCAGATTCTGAAGTTTACGAGGCTATATTGAAGCTCAAGGACGGCAAAGCACCAGGGCAGGACCTTATTACCGCCGAAATGCTAAAAGCCGATTTGCGCGCAGCCGTCACTTTTCTCGGTCCCTTGTTAAGAAACGTCTGGACTGAGGAGCGAATGCCCGTGGACTGGAAAACGGGCCTCTTGATAACAGTGCCAAAAAGGGAGACCTTAGCAAATGTAACAACTGGCGAGGTATCACACTTCTATCTGTGCCCTCTAAGGTGCTATGCCATATTATTTTAAGTCGCCTTTCGAAAGTCATTGACCCCATCCTCCGCAACGAGCAAGCCGGTTTTCGCCCTGGAAGATCTTGCGTAAACCAGATCAACACTCTGCGTATTATTCTGGAACAGGCATCAGAATTCCAAAGAGAAATTTACACTCTCTTTGTAGACTTTGAAAAGGCCTTTGACACGCTTCGGTGGTCGGCCATCTGGACAAGGCTTCAATCAATCGGCGTCCCTGGCAAGATAATTCAAGTTATTAAGGCAGCCTACGAAAATTACTCGTGTAGGGTTCGCTGCGATGGCCTGTTATCCGAGGAGATAAGGGTGTTTTCAGGTGTAAAGCAGGGGTGCCTCCTCTCACCGCTTTTATTCCTCGTAGTACTGGATGGCGTCATGTCGCGTGCCAATACACTTCGGCCAAGAGGTATAGAATGGGGTCCAACTGACCATCTTCAAGACCTGGACTACGCGGATGATCTGTGCTTGCTAAGTCATCGACGTGTAGACATGCAAAGTAAGCTGTATGATCTGCAGAGGGAGGCTGCAGGTGTTGGGCTGAAAATAAATGTCCACAAGACTCGAGACATGCGGACGGGTGGACGTGACAATACCCCACTTTATGTCAACGGCGAAGAGGTGCAGAGAGTTCCCGAATTTACCTACCTTGGGAGTATTGTGTTGGATGCGGGAGGAACAGATCTTGATGTCGCCGCCAGAATTAATAAAGCGAAAGGTGCCTTTGCGAGTCTGCGTCCCGTATGGCAGGCAAAATACCTCTCCAATAGAGTGAAACTAAAAATCTTTAATTCAAACGTGAAGTCGGTACTGCTATACGGATGTGAGACATGGAAGGTGCTAAAAGATCTGACACATCAGCTCCAGGTTTTTGTTAATCGCTGCCTGCGATGCATATTGAGAATCTTCTGGCCGGAGGTTATTTCTAACGAGGATTTGTGGAGTCTGTGCCACGAAGACCCCATAGACATCCAAATCAAGCGTCGCAAATGGCAATGGATTGGCCACACACTCCGCCGTCCCTACGATCATATTCCACGACGGGCCTTGGATTGGAACCCGCAAGGCAAACGCAAGCGGGGCCGTCCCAAACAGACATGGCGCCGTACTGTCCTGGCGGAAGCAAAATCATTGGGTCTTACCTGGAGTGAAATAAAAAGTGCCGCGTCGGACAGATCGCGATGGAAAAACTTTTGTGTCTGCCCCTTTGCCCCGACGGGGGGATGTAGGAAAAGAAGAAGAAGACTTCTTCTTAGATAACTGATACATACATCCAGCTATGCCAGCTGCGCTACTGTCTGTTTGTAGGGAATAAGTCTAGTTTATTAAAAGTTGACACAAAGGCTTAGTTTATTCGCCGTACCTAGCTATAAATTTTCGAAAATAATAGCTACCTGAAAATACTGTCTTATATCTCATCAAAACTAAGGATAACAAACTCATTAAATAAGATTATTCTAATTATTTATCGTCAGTATTTATATTCTTGTATTTCGCTTGCAATGTTATTCGTTCATCTCAACGTTATATTCAATCAAATTATTTTTTTTATTTTATTTACCCCTTTTTATTAATCTTTAATTATTTTTTTTTTCATCTACAAGTAATTATGTCTTTCATTCGTACAAAAAAAAATCTAAACTAAGTATAAACTGACCTAAGTAACTTCTAAAAACGAACACGGGTCTCTACCTGAACTTCACCGGCTAAGATAAGATAGTACTTCGTCATGACTCACTAACCTTTCCGCTGTCGATTGTTTTACCTATGTCCCTATATAAACCAACCAACTAATGGGACTTAATTGTTGGGCACCTTTGAGTTTGCCGACTGATTGTTTTCTAAATTAGGTTTTTTCCCTATATTGCTGCTCGCAGCTGCAGAGTTGTTAAATTCCTGAGTAGATTTAACCCATTTAATTGCTGGAAAATTGAAGCCACCATTGCTTCGATTATAGCCTCCACGATATGAATTTCCACGACCGCGACCTCTACCTTTATTTAAATATGACCCGCGTCCGCGCGTACTCGCTTGAATTGCAGCGCTAAGAGGAAATTCCGTGTGAACGTTATTCCTGCCTCTCCATGAACCCTGTCTTAAACCCCGACCTCGTCTAAAAGAAATGCTTTCAACCATTTTAGACCTACTTACTACATTTGATTCGATTTCTCTAAGAAATTCAGCACCCATATTGATTGTACGAGGCCCCTGTCTTGCAAACCACAGACCTTGTACTTGTTCAGAATAATGGCGCATAACAAAATTTACTACTTCAGACTCACTCATCGAAATGGTAAAATACCTAAAGTCACTTAATTGTTGAGAAAAGTGCTCACTCATCTTTAGACCTTGTTGATCATCCCAATATGTATTCATTAACCTAAATTTTTCGGCCTCCTGCTGTGTTTGGCTCCAGAAAACCCTAATAAAGTCCTTTTCAAAATCTTCAAATGAATTCCAATTATCGCTATAGATTTCTATGGAATTATATGCAGACCCTTTAATACAATCTAAAGCTATATCGCAAGCTCTATCTTCTCCACGAATATTTCGTATGTACTTTTTCAACTTACATAGGAAACGCATAGGGTTTGCACTGGCCCCATTATTGCCCTTGAAAATAGGCTTTTCTATCTCAGGCTTGAGAACAATTATATTTCCGCCGGTTACGCTTCCATTACCTAGACTACTGGTGTCTGGAGTGGTTCGCCCTACTGAATCACTTTATCCTAACCCGTTATCTGCTAATAAAGGTGAATTACTTAAGGAACGTTGCCTATTTGTCTCAGCTAATGAAATTCTAGCAAAGTCACCTAGATTTTCGCGGAATACCTGCTTAATCGTATCGACAATAGAATTCTGTAAATCTACATCTTGTGCTTGACCTTGATTTGATAAATTTTCATTAATGCGCCGTTTACGACCTCGTGATCTTGTGTTTTTGGACATGTTGACGTGTTTGTATGAGAATGCAAATAAAATCACCAAATATAATTTAATATTAAAGAATAAAATCCCTCCTAGTTTGTTAGGACTTTATATGTATTTTGTTGAATTCAAATTGTTAGAATAATGTAATTTGTAAATCAAATTATATCTAATTCCTACTGATAAGGAAAAATATATTTATCATCAATAATTTAATAGTATATTAAGCTTTAGCTCAGTTAATGCATTTGATTAATCTGAGTATTATTCATCTGTTGTGATCGTCTAAATAATAATTTGAAAATAAAAATATCTACGTTGTGTTTTTTTTTTTTTTTTATAATATAAAATCTAAGTAGTAAACCAAATAATTTTATCCAGTTGCTAATTCAAAGAAGTAGCAGATACTGAATCCTGGTCACGGCACCACGTGTAACGGTTACCCCTGGGGTCCGTATTTTATTTTCTAAAAGAAATGCTATTTTGCCAAATAGGTATGCTAATACTTTCTCGCAAAGCTAGGGTGTTTGAACACGTCGCCTCGTGTTCCAGGAGTATGGCCACTACCCCGTACTGGAGACGTTACGAAATAATTACATCAAAGCCCTCTTCAATAACATAAATGCTCATATATTGCTCTAGAACAACTGATTAATTGACACAGCCTTTATCGTATGACAATAGACTATCTTTGATTGATACGTCTGTTGCTCATACATTTAAATATCTCAATAATCTGATAAATAGTTATATTGTAAACTAATAATGAAGTTAGTATTGTCAATGAATCAGGTTCAAATAAAGGCTTGTAAGCCTATTGATTGGTACTGCTTTCAGACCATATAAATTGTACTCGATAGAGTAACAGGTATGATATGGGGTCACTTACCTGCAGATAGTGCCCCGCCCATTCATATGTGATCTTGGAGATAATATAATCTCTGAATACCAACTTTATGATAATTATTATTTTTTTTGTATTATTTGAAATTAGAAGGTGCGCACCGTTGGTTTCAATAAATGTATATACGTTCCATTATATGGAGCGTTTTGCTAGCTAGTCTTTTGGGCTGATACCTTTATTATTCTTTTATTTGAGCCGTATACAAATATTGATGTTATTGGCAAATGAAATAAATTCTTTGTAGAATCCTCACCTTTTCGGTGTAGAACTCTGCCCTGAGAAATAGATTTAATATTATATTTCTTTAAGTCCTGAATGGACAAGTAAAAACAATTAAAATTTGAGTAATAGCAAAGAGTTTAATTTAGGATACTAGTTTAATAATTATCAGGGTCTTTGCCTATTTTGA
>CM031571.1:8214327-8238981 GCA_018467065.1 Ephestia elutella
GCGAATTCATGGCAATCTAGACTAGACATTGAGCGTGGTAAATGGATATCTGGATGACCTGAATCCACCGCAAGATGCCGCCGTGCCAGTGATCGAGATCCGATTCCAGTAGTTAGGATGCACGGGTTCTGGCTCAGTGGTGGGGGTCCTCCCCCCTCCTCCCACCTGTTTCTGTCTCTGTCTCCCCTCGTCTGCCTCAAAAAAAATTCCTAGCCTAAAAAAAAAAAAAAAAAAAAAAAAAAAAAAAAAAAAAAAAAAAAAAGGAAATCGGGGTCGCTGAACACGATGGTGAGGTCCCCGAGACGCTCCGAGCAACGGTTGCAGCTCTACGTTCTACAGCATGCACAGGTGATTAAGAAACGCTCGAATACAATGGCATATCCGTCTAATGAGGGTTAACTTAATGACGGTCAACCTATTGTCTTCATTGCTCGGTGATGCTCATTTATCCTAACGACTTTTTTGTTGTTCTCATTGTTATCAACGATCGTTATCGCTCGTTAGGTCAATAACAAAGGCTACCTGGCCTCTACCAATGGATGGTTGAGGTTAGAAAAGCTCGACGCTAACTTCTCTACCTGGCCTCTGGCAGTGGATGGTCGAGGTACAGTCAACAGCACATCCACCAAACCCTACATTTTGTACGTTTTGCTGTACACTGTACCCGGACTTTCACCTCTTGGCATGTGATATGGAATGTTTGATCTAGATTACTGATTACTTCAAATGATTATTACACTACATTACTTAATGGCATCATTACTTAATACTATTTAAACTAGATTGTTAATTGTCTCCAACACACTATAAGACAGCTGTGAAGAGGCATTGATACCGTAGTACGAACTGGACTTCAATATTGCTTGTGCAGTGAACATCAATATCATAGTGACCAAGTGAAGTGCAAGGAACATCTTTATAATCATCATGGATGTGAGTATCTTATATTGTTTTTTACAGTTGTGAATGTTATTTTACTTTCTAATATTTGTCACAAACTTATAGACTTCGTTGTATATTGGTTACAGAGCCCATTACTCATAAACGAAGAATTGAATACGCTGAAACATTTTTATATGCCGTTATCCCCCGATGCTGAAGATGTGAAAGATCTGATGCCACCACAAGTCAGATTGAGTAACAAAAGGACTGCTAGCACCAAAGACTTGGACGAACTCTTTGAAATTCCACCGGCGAAGAAGAAGAAAAAAGTATCTTCATGTGTTGGACGGGCCAGTAAAGAGGAGGAACATCGTACATTTCGACGAACCTCGATGACGCCAGTCTCAGCACACACCTTATTAAAATAGAGGTGTATGATTTGAATAAAATATGCAAATTGCCCAAAGAGGAGCATTGGAAGCATACCAGTATGCGGATTAAATATTACACCACGCAAAATAGTGCCAATTTTAAAAAATCAACGGATTTGATTTTCCAAATTACAAAGGAAATAGCGAACACCCCGGGCTCTCGAAAATACCACTTTGGCAATTAACATTTTATGACAAACACCATTGTATCTGCTTATCAAGACAACCTATTGTTTAATATATTGTGACCACTAGTTAAACTATCCTTTGTTCATTGTAAATATTTAATTTTAATAAACCTTTGTTTTATGAATTTATTTTGTTTTGCATTTATTCCATACCCTTACCCTTACTAGGTAGGTAAACTAATAAAAACACACAAGTATTCTTAAAATTAATTTTTATTTAGAAAAAATATTTAAACATTTTGTTTACATACTTATCATTACTTATGGTATTATTACTAAACAAGTTTACAAAATCATTCAAACAAACACCATTATAGCGTAAAAAAATATAAACCAAACAATATATCCCACAAACTGAACTTAGATAGTTTTGGATTATTTTACTATTATGATGCCATATTTTGCAGTTGGTTTTCAAAAAGTATTCATGGTATCTAGTTGGCTTTCTACCAAATGAATCAAAATATTCACCAACGCCATGTTTGTTTACATAAATAGCTACCCAATGAGACCCTGGTTTATTATCAGGGTCTAAATTCGATATAAGATAAATGGGTAAATCAACTCTTATTGGTATGCGATTGGCAGCAAATACATTATTTTGTAGTCTTGGATCAACTATTTTTAAAAACTTCTGGATATCATTAGAATCCATATTACTAATGATGTCTTAGCTTACTAAAAACACAATACATAATAAATGTATTACAAGGAAGATGTACATTTTATATGAAATTAACTATTGTAATCCATAATGATTTCACGATTTTTGTTTATTTCAATGACATTATCAAATTCTGCATATACAACACAATTCACAGTAGACGTCAAAGTATTTTCAAACCGTACCTCTATTCTTACACTACCACGTTTAATTAAATTCCAATGAGAAGTTGAGTTTGCACTAAGATCAGGAGTCATATCGAAAGCCATTAAACAATATCCGTTTGCAAATGCTTCTTTAGTTATTGCGTTACCATCATTCAAAAAGTGTATGCCAGTACCGGAAAATATTGTATGATAAACGCTTATAAAAGAATTGTCGGAAAACGTGGGTGTCAAGGTTTTTGATGGTATTTGTTGACCGTCTACATACAAAGTAAGTAAATTTAGACTATTATGTTTGAAATCAAATGGATTTGTTTCTAAACTCCCATTAAATGCTTTATTGTCAACAAACCCTATAATACACCTTTTTGGTATCTGTCCGAGAAAAACATTTTCAAGCGCTTTTCCTTGAACTCCTGATGGGATAGTTAAAACCTTTACTTCAGCCCTAGAAACAGAATATTTAGCTGTAGTTGTGCTCAGTACTTTTTCGTGTGCAAGTAAAACTGAAGGATTAATGCGAACTTTGCGAATAATTAGAGTAGCTGCAGTAATATTCACTTTATATTTGCTATCTGCTTGAGATGAGATCAAGTTAAAGGCATCTTTTGAGCGAACCATTTTTAATCGCATTTCTACTCCATTAATCATAAACTTTCCTTGGTTAAATATGTCGCCATGTAAATGACCTATCATTTCTATGGTATTACTCTGTTTTGCTAATTCTTGACGCTTTGTAAAGCCTTTGTTTGATGCATCATATGTTGTCATCTTTCCAGGGGTGTCTTCATACCACAATCCACAAGTAAGATGTGTCGATTTGGCTGCTTCACCATAATTCAATAAGGTTTCTATATATGCACGATATGCATATGTGTTGTTTGGGGGTGATATAAGTTTTTGATTTAAATATATATCTAATTGACTAAAAAGAGAATGCAACCAATTATTTACAGGAGCAACAACAGCATTATCTGCTATTTTCGTTGAATCAGAGTTTTCGATTCGTGCTTTTACACAAATCATTGTATGTGATAAGTCAATATAATCATCACCAGCCCCAGGTATCAAAAACTCAATAGGGCCATCATCGGTGAGGGAAGAAATTGGTTGATATTGCACCCACTGACCACTTTCTATACTTGTTTGAGTTGATGGTAAAGCAAAGAGATCCAATTCTGATTTTATACACTCACATGAACTATTATGTAAAAATGCCATTTTTATTTATTTATTGGGAGAATATATCGTTTTTGTTTTTAAGAGACTTCTTTTTACAAGCTTTTCGTTGAGATGACTTTTTACGACTGAGCATTTTTGTGTTTCGTCTTATGTTTTTATTACCAGACCCAGACATTATTGAATCGATTTTCTCATCAGCTTTTCTTTTCAAATTCGTTGTAGCAGATTTTAAATGATTTTTTATAGATACATCCATGGGTTGTGTCCTAACCATATCACTTAGAACTCCAACACCTGCATTTAATGCTTCTTTACCAAGAACTTTGGCACCACTTTTTAACAAAGGGAATACAGATCTAAAGAGTCCACCTAAGAAACTGCCTATACCATGTCCTCGTTGGTATGGGGCGCCTTTATAAATAATACCCACACCAGAACCTGCTTGTGCAGAATAGTAGTGGTGATATGGACAGGTCACAGACATAATTTTATTAATTTATTCTTTTAAAATGAAGTTTAATACACGAGACTCCGAATTCAAATGGTATTCTTTCACCATTACTTGATCTTATATCTATTTCTATTACATCAAATTCTCTACGTAATACAGGTAGATAATGTGCAGGGGAAAAAACGTTCATTTTATATGCTCCATAAATGTACTTTGTAGGATCCAGTGGAATAATTCTTAACAAAGAAGTCATTACATCTCCAACAATTTGTGGTTGGACTATGTCTGAATAAATAAATAATTGAGATGGCAAGCCTAAATGTAAGTTCATAGGATAATTCCCCATGTTATGCGTTATAAAATTCGTATTAGGTACATATCCTAGTTGTAGTGCTAGTTTAGGATTTGTTGTAATTTTTATAATATGTTTGTCCATTGCCTTTACTGCTACCAGTTTAGATATTGTATCATATTGAAACTTCACTTTTCCTTGTATTAATGGGTTCATGTTAAAAGCATTTAAAAAATTATTAATATTGTCATAATTCGTTGCGGGTATGTGGGATTTATATTCAATTTGGGTATATTCTGTTTGGGAATCCGGTGCAAGCATTTCTTTAGTGATGTAGATAATATTTTCATGATCTTGTACATTCAGCATACTACATGGATAGTGAAATTCTACAAGACCCACCACCCATTCTCCTTCTAATTTGATAGTTTTAGGTAACTTGGTGAAAAAATTTGCTGTAGTATTTTGTGGGAAATAACTCATGGAGCTATTGCTCAATAAAGTCAAGTAAAAACTATCTTCAGTCATATTCCTTTTAAAGTTGATGCGAGAACCCAACTATTAAATTTGCTTGGATAACCTACCCACTTGACTAACACTTCTTTTCTGGCACCAGAATATCGTGTACGTAGTATTTTATCGATTTTAAACATTGTGGTGGGGTCATATGAAACTTTTTGCAATTCATTACTATAGAATGTGCCCACAATTGATTCATTCTGAATATCTTTAATTGTGTAAACTACTCTTGGTGAACGTTTTATAATTGTGGTAATGATAAAAATTTCATCACTCCAATTAGTTTCATATCCTTTTTTGAAAAATATGTTTGTATTTCGTAATTCTCACATAATCCCCTACATGTAATGTTGGTGTTTCAATATTAACCTTTGACATTTTTGAACGTCCTTCATACGTGTTACGCCATACGGTCATAATATTATTTAAATTTACATCAATTGGGCACATTTTTATAGTTGAATGATAGCTATGATTATAAGAATAAAGTAAATCTTGTAAGATGTCGATGTATCTGTAAGTATTTTTATGAGTAAAATATCGCCACATTTTTGATTTCAATGTTCTCTGAAATCTTTCTACTACACTAGCTTTTATATCAGGATTATTGGTGGTATAATAATTAATATTTTTACTTTTGAAATACTGTCTAACGTCTTTAGATACAAACTCAGTACCTTTATCAGATTGTATGTGAGTGGGGGTAGCTTTTGCTTCATTAAATATACTTTCAAAATTATCCTTGATTGTTGATGAATTTTTTTGATAAGTGGTCTAGCAAAAGCATACTTACTAAAAACATCAATAACACACAATATATAGTTATAACCATCATTATATTTACTATAAGTTCTCATATCACTTAAATCTGCTTGCCATAGCTCATTGAAATTAGATAAAATATATCTATTTCTTGGAAATTTTCTATGCACCGGCTTATGTAAAGTATAAGTTTCTTGTGTCTTTAACCATCCTCGGACCTCTTCACGTGTCATTGTACCTTTCATTGCTTTTACTAATTTATCAACACTACTATATCCTGCTGGATTTTTACATCATAATATATACTATGGATATCTAGTAAAGGGGTCCATCTTTCCCAATCAAATGTTTTAGATTTAGGACTTCGATGTGATTTAGGAGTTTTTAGTTCGTTAGGAGTACTTTTTCGAAAATCATCTATATATAGTGATTTAATGTGCTTATTGATTTCAGGATTACCTATACAAATCAATGGAACTTTAATTTCATTTAATATTTCTACAAATTTTTCCCATCCATGTGGTTTGATTCGTTTTAGTGGTCTAAGTGTTATATTAACCAAATCAATTATATTACTATGTGGTATGGGTTCATTTCTTATGACAACAGTACCATCATCTTTCCAAAAAATCTTATCCTTATTACTCAAAATAGCTTCTAACAGTAGATCACCTTTCTTTTTATAAGTTTTTGGTAGAAGTCGATTAACATATTCAGTTGTATAATGTTTAAGCGATGTATCTTCTTGCCTGTGTTTAGGTGATTCCACGTCTTCTTGCTTTTGAACGTCTTTTTGTAAATGGTATTTCTTCTGACTTAGCCTCCTTTTTATGGTCAATGTTATCGTAATCATCATCAATAGTAATTGGTAATTTTATCGCCTTTCTGTCTTCTTTTAGTAAGTATAAATATCTTTGTAAAACTTGCATATATAAAGACCATTTCTCATGATCATTAATTTTACTTTTCAAAATTTTTTGCATTTCTTTATCTAAACGTGTCAAAGAATCATCCGTGATGTTTTCATGAGTTTTAAGTCGGTTTAAAACATCTGGCTCGATCAAAATCATTTTTTTGTATGATCCATTATAATATTTTATTTTACACCTCAACTAAATAAACTACTTAGTATTGTGCTTAGAATTAATGGAAGAAAAGATCCACCTTTTTGAATGAGAATACGTTTCCGTAAATTGCTTTTACCTTTAGAAATCAACTTTCGTAGTATATTTTTATACTTCTTAAGTCGCGATTTATCTTTTTCTTTAATAGGTACTTTACCATTTAAAATGTTATAAATACATTCACATATGCAGTTAATTTCTTCATCATTACAAACTTTTAATAGTGCAACTCTGTACTTTGGTTTAAGGATATGTAGAGCTCGTAGTAAATCTTGATGCGTCTTTACTCTTCTAGTCATCATTAGCAACTAAGAGCACCTTATGGTGAACGTTTTATTATAAAGAGGTGAGGTTAGTTGAGAAAAAACAATTAAATTGTAATTTGTTGCTCAGAGAGTCACCAATGTTTTCTATGGGTATTTTACCCTCGAAAACTCTAATAATATTTTCACAAATACGATTTAGTTCATCCTCATCACAAGCTCTCTCTAAAATTTTTCGATACTTTTTTTGAGTATACATAACACTTTTCTTTCTGCTGACGATGAGGTTGCATTCGACGTTTGGACAGTAACAGCCATTATTAAACACTGACTAAACCCTCATGGTTAACATTATAATTATATCCCTTTTTCGGTAAATAAACAAAGCAATGTTTATCGAATGGAAATATTTTTGTTTTAAATCTGCAAACATCATTTGTACTTTGTTTTAAATCTACCATTAAATATCCATGAGCTTCTTTTGTTGCATCTCTGTAAGCTTCTTCTACAAATTTTGCACTATCTGGATATACTTGACGGGCTAAATGTTTAATTTGTGTTTTATCTCTCGGGTTTTTGAAATAAATAAGGTAACTTGTATTTAACGATATATCACGTTGCCCTCTCCCCTGATGAAATAAATTTTGTGTTATATAAAATACACTTAGATTTCTGTGATGGCTTCCTTTGGTAAAAATGTCAACTATTCGCCCATCTGATTCTCTCATTAGATCGTCTATTATTAACAGTTGTGGGTGTTCACCGTCAAACATGGTCATATCAGGGATTCCTTGTACATACAATACATCGGTTCTATCATATAAGGGTTGCATTTCATCATAACACCATATTATTTTATGAAATTTAACATTGCACATAGATTTTGTGTATGATAAGAAATTTGTAACGAAGTTAGACTTTCCAGAACCACTAGGACCCGCAACTATGGCGGTAAAAGGATGAATAAAGTGAACCATCCTATGCTGCAAATTAGACACGTTCATCAATTTCGGATACTTCTTTATAAATGGATGTTAAAAATGAAAGATAAAATATTTATACAAAACATTTTATTGTTTAGCATTTAGTCACACACACGGAAATAATTATAACAATAGTTAAACTAGAAAAAATATTTATTTACTCAATTAAACACATTGCAATTACTAAAATTTCCAATATCAAAGACGACACTTGCACTATACCTTAACTAATTAGTTACTATGTTAACAATAACATGTTACCAACAAATAAACAACAAGATAACATACATACTACTTTAAAACTATGCATTTACTTAAAATTACAAATTACTTATAATACACATCAGAGAATAATTTACAAGTTACAATCATCTTTTATACTATAATGCCCCCATGCTAGAGTATCTGTTGAATTGGGGATTAAATATCTCTTAGTGTCATTAGAAGATAAACAAATCTTATTAACTTTTTGAGTAAATACTAAATGTTTTAAAGATCTAAATCTATACATTTCTGCTAATAATACCGTTTTATCCAGCAAACAGGATCTATAATTTTCCATTGTTAGGTTTTTGGTCACACACTTATTCACACCTTTGGCCTTAGTTATAAGTCTACTTTCTACTTTCATGGCATACATTTTTGATCTCAATCCTACAAATTCAGAAAATATTTTCCCATTATTTTCATCTTTGAAGAATCCAATTTTTTCTTGTTAACCCGAGGGTAATCAAAAACGTTATCCTCAGGATAATCTGATGTGTCAAAATACTCATGCAAGTCAGGTCGTATATCATGATAAAAATCTTTTGTAAATATTTGATAAACTAAACTATCGGTATCAGTATATAATAACTTTGAATTATTAAACTTATTTTTTATATAATTATAATGAAAGTTATACATTAAAATCTTAGATATGTCTAATATACTAAATCCTAAATATATTGGTTTATTGTATAAAAGTTTGGTTCTCTGGAGTTGAATTGCAACTAAATTTTCGGAAAATACAGACATACTGTGGAATTCAGGACGTGCTATGAGTGACTCAGCACCTTGAGTTTTGTCACAATTTTTCCACTGTGTCACTAATTTTACATCTACTCTTTTTTCTATATTTTCCATGGTTTTTCCAAATATGGAGTTATTCATTAATTTGTAAAAATCTTTTGCAAAGTCCGTTTTTGCCGATGTTCGTAGTGAAGTATTTAAATCAATATATTGTTTTAACCACGGACTTTGATGAAATTTTAACACTCTATGTACCTTTTTTAGTTTAAGACCCATTGATAAACATTGTTGAAGATTTCTATAATGAATTATATATTTAAATTTGTTTTTTAAATTTGTAACCAATTTCAATTCTTTGGAATTATCTGTAGTGATACGTTCAGGACAAAGTGGTAAATCTGAATGATCATCATGAAGTTCATGAGGATATTCTAAATCTACTTCTAAAATGTAACCATACCCCGAGTCATATGGTAAGTTAAAGTCAACGGTATTAGATTCCACCCATTCAAACCCACCTATAGGTAAGTATTGTGACATAGCCCACCCATATAAATTATTAGCATCGAAATAAGTTAAATATGAATCTGGTTGATTCCTATCATAATCTGTCATGTATTGATTATTTGCTTTGGCATATCGATTGCTGCACTGTGATACGCCTCCTCGTATACCTGACTTTACAAAAGATATCATTTCAAAATCTGTTAATAATTCTAGTTCAATTTTTGTTAATTTTAACATTGCATCCCAACTTAGGCCTGGTGCAGTCTAGATCATAAGTATTAATGCAAACAATTCTAAAATTTTCAAAAATATCAGTTAGCAACAAAACGTCTGTTTTTAAATATAAATCTGAATAATCCCCCATGTTTTGACAGTTGAAATGTTTCCATACTTTATGTGCATGTTCATAATCTTCATCAGTTACACTAGAATTCGACATTGTATTATAGAACAGTTCTTTTGGAAGGCAATTCAGTTAATTTTAATGAATCAAAAGACGTCATTTGTTCATATGGGAAAATTCCTTTTCTTTTTACTAAACTAAGATCATCAACATTAGGGAAATTTTTACTTAATTCGCAAAACTGTTCACTACTAAGATTATTAGCTAATTTTTCTAAACTACTGGACATAAATTTGAAAGAATCTATAAATCGGAGACTTACCTGACGATTGTTAATATTAATTACTTTACTAAAAGATATGTATCTTTCTTTATTTTGGGGTATTACTTGTATAGCTCCTTCGACTGTATTTAAAGCATGAACTATAAAATGTGCATCATAATGACTAAGATTATGTAAAATAACAGGTACAAAACGAGGTGTTTCATATTTTTTACCACATACATTATGTGCAACACCTTGAAAAGTAACCTGTATGTGAATTATAAACTATAAAATCTTCATAATTTAGGTCTAAACCACAAACATAACATTTTGTAGTATCCCTTATTATGTTTCTTTCTTCATCAGAAAGCAATTTGGGGGTTTTGATGAAAGTATTACATCTCATTATTTTCTCTAAATCACATTGTAAACGTTTCATAAAAACATCTGCACAATCAGGTCCACTATAAGTTACATATTTTGAAAGACTATCATCATAGGAACATTTTATGTAATAACCGAAACTATAAACATCATGTCTCTGCATATTTTCTGTGAATGAATTTTTGGGATCATTGGTACAACTAGCAATCGGTTTTAAAAATGCCTCGAAATCTGCGTAAATAACAAAAGGAATTTTAAGTTTTTTATTATAATTTTCGAATGTTAATTTACTGTTACTTATATTTTCACCAAACCAATTCTTTCTAAAAAGTATTTAGCGATGGTATATCAGTTCGAATATGCATGCAATCAAAATTTTGGTGTGTTAATAAGGCTTCTTTTTTATTGAAATGTAAAAGACAACCATCACAAATATAAATTGCATTATTTTGTGTGGTCATCTGTTTGGATAACAATCTTGACAAATTTTTTAATATAGCAATAATGGTTGGTCAAACCGTTTGATATCAATAATAAATTAATATGAATTTGCTTCCGGTTTTTTGTATGGTAAAGCGGCCCCACAATTGTGTTTTCTTTATCTTTTTTATTATATTCTAGTCCAAATACATTAACACTAATTGAATTCAAATTTTCAAACTTTTGTATATCTGATAACTTTACTGGGAAGGATATACCATCAAAATTTAATTTATTGTTATATTGTACATAAGCTGTAACTCTATCGGAATTACGGCTAGCAGGGTATAATGCAGAGAGTATTGCCCACTTAAAACATTGAACATCTGAATTTTTTACATTAATTACCGCTTTTTTAACACGTATATCATGTGGTAATTCAATGTATGATGTTCCGCGTAAAGGATTAAATTTACCTACATTCATGTCGAGTCTAGTAATATGTTGTAGACTCCAACCACTATCTTTTTTCTCAAATTCGCTAATCCTAGTACACAATGTATCCCTTACAGATTTGATAATTTCTTCAATGTCCGTGCTCAGGTCAATTATAAAATTAGACGTAAGAAAATCAAACGAATTTTTTAAATTCTTACTTTTGCTGGATAAAATCGGCATATAATATGAAGTTAACCTTATATATGATATATTGCTTTGAACACTCCGAAGCAAGTAAATTAATAGTATTTTTTATAGAGTCAAAAAACATCTCGACAGTTGTAAACCTATCATTATTATTTGCACTAATCCTATATGTTAAAATTCTATCTTTGAAAGCTGTTTCAATAACATCAACATTTTCTAATGAATGCTTTGATCTAAATAAATTATTTTTATGAAGATTACTATTAACATGATTGGAGAAGTACCTTCTTTTCACCATGATTTTACAGGTGGCGCACTCCATCATCGGAACTTCTGACGTATTCTCTAAGGCTGCTATTTCACACGCTGTTTCACCTTCCCCTCTGGATGTAGAAGCACCGCCACTTGAATCACCACGACCCACTTGGATGCACATACTGAAAAAATAAACAAAAAAATATTAGCAATTGTCACTTAATATATCTGCATATTGTCTTGTTATGAGAATGGTATTACTCTATATTATACTTACTTTTCAACAGTTTTACAAATATCAACAAGGTTGTCATCACAAGTTGAGTCCCATTCATATTGATTTTCTTGATTATGACAGAGGCTAACCAACTCATTGTCAAAAGAGGTATCCCAATCATGTTCATTATTTTCTTGGCACTGGCGTTTCTCAGGTGGTTCGATGCTTTGATCACCTTCACGTTTCCGCTTGGAGCACTTTAACTTATTTTCCTCACTTATACATATTTCATATAATTCTCTATCGTAATGTGAATTATGAATTGAGTCTTCCTCCGAACCAGACGCAAAGAAATAACTGATCACACCCGACATTACGATGACTTGGTTGAGAACTTTACGGCAATGAATGCTAATGCAAAATGTAGCTGCCAAATAAATATTCGGGGATCTTATATACGTGCACAGGTAATTATTTTTTATTATTTTTTTCCTACAATCATGAGCACTTATGCATCATTACCTGATATATTACTTAAAATGGTAAAAATTAATAAAGGTTTATTGCAGAACAAAGGATGGTCTAACTAGCGACCACATAAAGATACGATAAGGTAATTACAGAACAAAGGATAGTTTAACTAGTGGTCACAATATATTAAACAATAGGTTGTCTTGATAAGCAGATACAATGGTGTTTGTCATAAAATGTTAATTGCCAAAGTGGTATTTTCGAGAGCCCGGGGTGTTCGCTATTTCCTTTGTAATTTGGAAAATCAAATCCGTTGATTTTTTAAAATTGGCACTATTTTGCGTGGTGTAATATTTAATCCGCATACTGGTATGCTTCCAATGCTCCTCTTTGGGCAATTTGCATATTTTATTCAAATCATACACCTCTATTTTAATAAGGTGTGTGCTGAGACTGGCGTCATCGAGGTTCGTCGAAATGTACGATGTTCCTCCCTCTTTACTGGCCCGTCCAACACATGAAGATACTTTTTTCTTCTTCTTCGCCGGTGGAATTTCAAAGAGTTCGTCCAAGTCTTTGGTGCTAGCAGTCCTTTTGTTACTCAATCTGACTTGTGGTGGCATCAGATCTTTCACATCTTCAGCATCGGGGGATAACGGCATATAAAAATGTTTCAGCGTATTCAATTCTTCGTTTATGAGTAATGGGCTCTGTAACCAATATACAACGAAGTCTATAAGTTTGTGACAAATATTAGAAAGTAAAATAACATTCACAACTGTAAAAAACAATATAAGATACTCACATCCATGATGATTATAAAGATGTTCCTTGCACTTCACTTGGTCACTATGATATTGATGTTCACTGCACAAGCAATATTGAAGTCCAGTTCGTACTACGGTATCAATGCCTCTTCACAGCTGTCTTATAGTGTGTTGGAGACAATTAACAATCTAGTTTAAATAGTATTAAGTAATGATGCCATTAAGTAATGTAGTGTAATAATCATTTGAAGTAATCAGTAATCTAGATCAAACATTCCATATCACATGCCAAGAGGTGAAAGTCCGGGTACAGTGTACAGCAAAACGTACAAAATGTAGGGTTTGGTGGATGTGCTGTTGACTGTACCTCGACCATCCACTGCCAGAGGCCAGGTAGAGAAGTTAGCGTCGAGCTTTTCTAACCTCAACCATCCATTGGTAGAGGCCAGGTAGCCTTTGTTATTGACCTAACGAGCGATAACGATCGTTGATAACAATGAGAACAACAAAAAAGTCGTTAGGATAAATGAGCATCACCGAGCAATGAAGACAATAGGTTGACCGTCATTAAGTTAACCCTCATTAGACGGATATGCCATTGTATTCGAGCGTTTCTTAATCACCTGTGCATGCTGTAGAACGTAGAGCTGCAACCGTTCCTTTTTTTTTTTTTTTTTTTTTTTTTTTTTTTTAGGCTAGGAATTTTTGAGGCAGACGAGGGGAGACAGAGACAGAAACAGGTGGGAGGAGGGGAGGACCCCCACCACTGAGCCAGAACCCGTGCATCCTAACTACTGATTCCGTCTCCGAATTGCAACATTCCTAATATGGTTTAGGCATGAAAATAATAAGTACTTACATAAGTACTTGTTACTTTCATGATATGCCATGCAACCGAATCAGAATTAAAAATATGGTTATTATTATAACACATCCCTAATTCATTAAGGTTAATCAAACAAAACATCTACTACAACCATCGAAATACTAAAAAACTACGTAAGATTATAATATATCGATGACTACAACTTTTGGTTTTAAATGGAATTCTAATCCTAGACAAAGAAGGAGATGGTCTAGCCGACATGGGCTGGGCACAGTATTTTGAACTATAGGTAAAGAAATAGTATCTATCTAATTAGTAGTCTCAAAAGTGATAATCTTGGAAATGCAAGAGGAGAACATGCTGTTGCAACTGTTTACTATAAACATCTCAGTGACGGTATGGTGTACATAATTTGAAATGATGTATTCATAAAAAAAACAGGTGCCAAACACTGTCAAAAACGCAACTGCCGGTAACAAAGGAAAAGACAAAAGGAATACTTTTTAACTCCCTATTAGGCAAAAGTTGTATATAGCGACCGGCGTACGTGCCCATGCCATTCCCGATCCCAAACACACATCGCAGCTAAGTCACGTTTTAATTTCAGCTTCGGTTTGAGTTGTTCCGGCTGCGGCGCTGGTATCACGTACCAAATTAATGACGTTCGTCACAATCTTCCCATCGCGATATTAGCTACAAATTCATTAGGAACTCGAGCAGGAACAATTATAGAGGTTGCTTTTACTCTTTATTTGTTGTTATGTGGACGCTCATAAAAATGTGATGATGGTTTTCGTTGCAGCTTGTCATACCATTAAGTTGTAATACAAATCGCAAATTAAAAACACCTTTAAAAATTTAAAAAGTTGACTGCCAAAAATAGCAAGATTTAATAAAATATCTGACTTAAAGAGTCAAAGGGAAAACATTTTTCAAAAAATAAAATATATTTCCGTTTCCGTCGTATTAATTAATTAGACCCTGTTGAATTAGCTTAATTAATCAATTTCATAGACATGTTTCATTATCAGCAATCGGATTGCGAAGTTACACGCATAAACTTCCGATGATCACATTTTCATGGTTTGTTGACGAATGAGATTGCATGTACAATTTGTGTGTTCATCTGGAACTCATTGCATTGAGTGTTATGAAACATGTGTAAATGTAATATAAAACGTTTTCAATTTGGGATAAGCCGCTTTGGAGTTTCATTTTGTCATGTATTTTTCATATTTTTGCATCAATGGCTTTTGGTGAAAGGAACATACTAAGATTTTTTTTTTAAATACAGTATTATTGCATGGGTATTAACTAACTGAATATAGCCACTTCGACTCGAAAAGAAGAAGAACTAACTGAAAAATCTTATTTAGTTTGTAAAAAGAGAGAAAGTTGCTAAAAAGCAAACTTTGTGATAGTGTCAAAATAAAGACAGTAAGTACCTGGTCAAGTGTCACACTATGCACTATAAGTATAAATACTATCAGGACCAATTAACTTAGTGAAATCCTAATCCAAAATTGAAAATGTTTTTATTAAATAACTTTTGTAACAGTTTCACGTTGTTTCCACAAATCAAACAGATTTCGCCGGTGTAAACAGTGGCCTAGTTTTTATCCAACATCGAACAGGCGCTGTGGGCAATGTGGACATATCCCCTTAGTGACCGCTGACTTGCTTCTGACATCCTGGAAATGTGAAATGGTATTATTGGTTCTCGCACGGAAAATGTTTCAAATTTATTAACAGAGGATCATGTGCCAGAGTAACTGACATGTTGGACACAAAATACATCTTATTTGTCAATCATAAAGGTTTACCCCGTTGGTTTACCCTTTTTATCATTGATGTTTGATTGACATTCGAAGATAATTTATTTTTTGTTTATTTTGTATTCAGTGATCAGCAAAATACAAAGCCTTTGACCGCTGAAACCCACTTTTCGGCTGCTTTTCTACATGAAATATGAGTCAGTTTCAAAATAAATCTTCAACAACGAAGAGGTCGCATTATCTTAAAACATCGTGTTTGAATTAAGATAAATGTTCGATGTTATAGAAAAAAGTATACTTAATCACTCAAAAAATATGGAACCAGCAGGAACATTCAGACCTCAGAATGTCCTTTTGTAGTGTCGAGTGGCGGACATCTTTTTGTCGTTTTGCAGTCCGTATCGATCTGCGATGTCCTTTATGGAGATTTGATGAGAACACTCTTTATTTCCTTTTTCCTTGGCTATTGTTGCAGACTATTATACAGAGGTTACACACATATATAAGCTGGTTTTTAAAGTATTAATATCTTACAGCTAATTACAATCTTTCCTTCAGAGTGAAATGCAATAAGTGTATTATTAACTAATCCGGGTGTCTGATATACGAGTAGTCTTAGGAATAAGCTTTTTTATTTTTTTTATAGCTATTATTTCGTAATATGTAGCGAAGATATTGTCTTTCTAATCCATGTGAGTTCCATTTTCTGATGAAGTTTTCTGTTTACATTCATTACGTGCGGATTAGCGCGTTTTTAAATTCCAGTGATCCTCAACTTTCGCAATAAGTAGCGAGTCTCGCGCTTTGGACCGTTCGCGCCTGTTTGTAATAAAATCTATGTTGTTTTGTCCGTTCGCCGCCGTAATATTCTAGCGCGTGCGGTAGTTTCATATTAGTAGCATCGCGCCGACGCGACGGCGACGGCTAGTCGCGAGCGACCATTTTGAATTAGTATTGGTTTTGGACTGCGCGCGCGAGGCCGTGTCGCGTGAAGTAACGGCCAGGTGCTCGGCCACCATCTTGCATGGTTCGTTTGTAGCCGCGTGGCGTGGCGTGTTAATTTTATTTAATTGTAATCATCGTTTGTATTGTGTATTTCATCGTTGTTAAATAACTAATAAGCTCGCGATAATTTGTGTTGTGCGAAAGAAATGTATTTAGACTGTTTGCTGTGAGACGGGAATTGTGGCTACCTGCTCACATCCAGCCGTCGTCGAGTGGAACTTCTAGAAGAAAGACAGGTATTTGTTCTGGGGACTGAGATCTCAAGGGGGTAGTTTGGGTGATTAGGGACCAACCCCCCCCTTTCCGAAGACACTCGAAGTTGGATCCGAAGATTAAGAAGATTCAGTTTGGTAAGTGGTTTGTAATTGTAGTTATTAAGTTAGGTTAGTATATAGGGCCCCGTAGCTCCCTACATAAGTTACGGTGGTAGCAGTCTGCGTATAGTTTAAGTTAGGTTCTAGTCGGACAGACGTAGTGCCGTGTCAAGTTCTTACCGTTATTTCGATTTACCACCATTTTAAGATCCGGTCTGTTTTTAAGACCCGGTCTTTTCCGGTACAGAATCTTCCCGCCACTTCGTTTGTCCCGGATTCTCTGCGCACATTTTCTGGTAGCAGAGCGTAGTTTATCTACCCTCTATTTGTTCGTTTGTAAAAGATAATTATTTGTAAAAATTATTAGATTTTACTTAGTTTGTTTATATAAGAACTTATATAGATTGATTGTTTGATTTTAGATATTTGTGACCTTTTGCATTTGTTTCCGGGTTTGTGCCATTCTCATTCCTACCGCGGCTTTGCGTATTGTAGTTTGATTTTGTTTTTTATTTACCTTTTATCTTTTTTTTATTTTGGTTGTGACTTGACGCGATGGCGAAGGTCTCCAATGCTAAGGCGACACTCGCCAACGAACTGAGATGGTTTGTGACGGCCGGAGGACTCCTGTCCCGGAAGGACAGGGAGGGCGCCACACTGCTAAGAGCGGATCACCTCCACTCACGATTGAGTAGCGCGGAAGCGGCCATGGCGGTGCTTACCGAAGCCGAACTTGCCGCGGAGGTCTACGCAGTTCACATGGCGGACATGGACCAGATCCTGAGTCTGCACGATGATATCGCGGAGGCGGCGGCCGCAATAAGGGCGAGACAGGCTGGCGGACCAGCCCCTCGCACACCTGTTAGACAGGAAGGACCAGCGGTTACTGGTCGGCTCCCCACCCTTCAGCTGTCACACTTTGGGGGTAGGATGGAGGAGTGGGTAGCCTACAAAAATATGTTTGAGTCCCTGGTCGTAGCACGACAGGATTTGTCGAAGGCCCAGAAGATGGCCTACCTCCTCTCCACTCTGGAGGATGAAGCGCGGTCGCTCATCCAGCACCTCCGGGTGGAGGACGACCAGTACGATACGGCTTGGGAGTTATTGAACTCCCGCTACCAAAATTTACGTTTGTTAGCGGATGCGCACGCCGCACAGTTGATGGCCCTGCCCAAGGTGGCCAACAGGGCACAGTTGCGCCTGCAGTTGCTCACGCCCGTTACAGTGGCCTGTAACGCGCTCCGTGACTGGTGGCTGCCTGGGGACGCCGAATCCTGTTGCCGAGTGAACCCTCGTGAACAGAAAATGTGCGCAGAGAATCCGGGACAAACGAAGTGGCGGGAAGATTCTGTACCGGAAAAGACCGGGTCTTAAAAACAGACCGGATCTTAAAATGGTGGTAAATCGAAATAACGGTAAGAACTTGACACGGCACTACGTCTGTCCGACTAGAACCTAACTTAAACTATACGCAGACTGCTACCACCGTAACTTATGTAGGGAGCTACGGGGCCCTATATACTAACCTAACTTAATAACTACAATTACAAACCACTTACCAAACTGAATCTTCTTAATCTTCGGATCCAACTTCGAGTGTCTTCGGAAAGGGGGGGGTTGGTCCCTAATCACCCAAACTACCCCCTTGAGATCTCAGTCCCCAGAACAAATACCTGTCTTTCTTCTAGAAGTTCCACTCGACGACGGCTGGATGTGAGCAGGTAGCCACAATTCCCGTCTCACAGCAAACAGTCTAAATACATTTCTTTCGCACAACACAAATTATCGCGAGCTTATTAGTTATTTAACAACGATGAAATACACAATACAAACGATGATTACAATTAAATAAAATTAACACGCCACGCCACGCGGCTACAAACGAACCATGCAAGATGGTGGCCAAGCACCTGGCCGTTACTTCACGCGACACGGCCTCGCGCGCGCAGTCCAAAACCAATACTAATTCAAAATGGTCGCTCGCGACTAGCCGTCGCCGTCGCGTCGGCGCGATGCTACTAATATGAAACTACCGCACGCGCTAGAATATTACGGCGGCGAATGGACAAAACAACATAGATTTTATTACAAACATCCCCCCGTCCCGGTCTGAGAAGCAGACCGCTAGCTTACTCTACGGGAAGGCGGGCGAGAGAGGTCACAGCTCTCCTTAAAATCGAACCGTCGACCAACACCTCAGCCACACGCGGAGTGCCATCTCCGCCAAGAATCAAACGTAATATGCGAGCTCGTCGCCAAAGCAATGAGGGCAAATTTGCCTCTTTTAACAATACTAAATCACCCTCCCTGGGAGGCTCAGTACTGTCTGTCCACTTCACTCTTTGCTGCAGCAAATGCAAATATTCAAGCGACCAGCGACGCCAAAAGTCCTGGCTCATTTGCTGCAACATTTGAAAACGCGACAACCGATATACGCGTTCATCCTTCCACGGGTATTCGGGCAGGGCATTCAAAGGCCCTCCCACCAAAAAATGACCAGGGGTAAGAGCTTCCAAGTCATTTGGATCTGGAGATAGCGGACAGAGAGGACGAGAGTTGAGGACCGCCTCAACTTTACAAAATACCGTGGCCAGCTCCTCAAACGTTAGAGCCGTTTCTCCGATAATGCGGCGGAGGTGGGTCTTTGCGGATTTCACAGCCGCTTCAAAAATCCCTCCCCAATGGGGGCAACTTGGGGGACTAAACTTCCAGGCCACTCCCCTTTGGGCAGCAATTTGACTTAAACTAGTACAATTTTTATCAATAAACACAGAAACATCCTTAAGATAATTTACAGTTCCCTTATAGTTTGTGCCATTATCAGACCTAATAAGGGAAGGTAGACCTCGACGCGAAACAAAGCGATCCAACGCGGCGACGAAGGCCTCCGTAGTCAGAGCCGATACCACCTCCAAATGGACAGCCTTGGTGGCCAAACAAACAAATACACACAAATAGCCCTTCACAATACGGGCATTACGAAAGGGAGAAGCCTTGATCGAAAAGGGACCGGCAAAATCGGTTCCAACGCCGTCAAACGGTCTCGAAGGTCGGATTCGATCAGCGGGCAAATCACCCATCTGTGGTTGCATCGTGGATGCCTTCAACCTATAACATGCAATACATCGAAACAGAACACTACGGATTGCTCTTCGGGCAGACAAAATCCAAAATTCGCGTTGCAAAATAGCCAACAAAGCATTGCACCCAGCATGGGCGTTACGAATGTGTCGATCAGACACCAAAAGCTGCACCAAGGGTCCGCCCTTGGGCAACCACAGAGGATGGCGAGTCTCATATGGAAGATCCGCCTTCCGGAGCCTGCCTCCAACCCGAAGAAGCCCATCCGAGTCGATGTACGGGTTCAAACGAGCGACCGCGCCCTTCAACTTAGCGCGTGCGTCGCGCAAAATATGAAGCTCTGACTCAAACCGTCCGGTCTGCACGACACGGACCCAATGCAACAATGCGCTCCGGCGCTCTTCTGCACCTGCAATCGGCTCCAACCGCCTTGCCTGTGGGTTTCTACAATTATGTATGAAACGCTTAATCCAACTGGTAACACCCAGAAGCTTATCCAAACTGCTATACCGAGCAAGTAGCCAATCCGGCTCCGACGTCGTCTCAGCGACTACAGCATGTACACGAAGCCCAGTCAAACTCAAAGAAGTAACATCACAGACAGGCCAAGATGTTTCTGATCCCATCAGCCACTCTGGACCCCACCAGAGCGGGTGTGACACCAATTCTGGTGCCGTACAACCTCGGGAAGCACAGTCCGCTGGGTTAAGCTCTCCCGGCACATGTCTCCATGTTATATCAATTCCAATATTTTGAATTTGGGAAACCCTGTTTCCAACAAAAACCTCCAAGGTATGTGGGGCCGCGCGCAACCATGCAAGCGCGACCTGGCTATCCGACCAGGCGAAGATGTCTCGTATCTCGACCGTGGCCGCCAGCTCACTGGCAACGTGATGCAACAATTTAGAGAGAAGGTGAGCTCCACTCAACTCAAGCTTGGGAATAGTCAGCCTAGTCCTGATGGGGGCGACCTTGCTCTTCCCTAACAAAAGCGAGACATTGACCCGGCCATCGGCGTCAACTGTCCGCATATAGACTGACGCGGCGTAGCCTCGCTCCGACGCGTCACAAAAGCCATGCAGGCTGGCTCGATATTTCCCGGGGGCAATATTCGACGAGGCAAGGCAATCCGATTGACTTCCTTAATCGATGAAAACAACTCGAGCCAATCATCCAATGGAGGACCAAACAGCGGCTCGTCCCACGAGACGCCCAAAGTCCAAAGTCTCTGAAGAAGACACTTCGCAGAGAATATTACTGGACTGATCCAACCGCTTGGATCAAACATACGAGCTATTACTGACAACACCGTTCTCTTAGTCCAGACCTTTGGTATTTCCAAGTCCACTTGGAATGTAAAAATATCGGTTAGCGGCTGGTACTGCATGCCCAGCACCGCTATCCTGTTGGGATCATCTACATCCTCAAACAGGTGAGGGTTCTGTTGGTGATCCTCCGGGATCCCTTCTAGAACTCTAGGCTCATTGGACAACCACTTACGTAGCTCGTAGCCACCCGTTTTCAATATTTCAATCAATTCATCCAGCATTAGGAGGGCCTCCTCAATACTTTGGGCTCCGGTGCACACGTCATCGACATACAAGTCACGTGACAGCACGGAAGCCCCACGGGGAAAGCGGATCCGTTCCCGCTCTGCCAATTCAAGCAATGATCTGATGGCGATATAGGGACTAGATTTCAAACCATACGTGTTTGTGTTGAGTTCATACACCGTCACAGGATCCTCAGGGCGCTCACGCCAGAGTATCAACTGGAATCGCCTGTCCTCAGGATGTATGACTGTCTGGCGGAACATCATCCGGATGTCCGCACCAAAAACCACTTGATGTCTTCTAAAGTTCAAGATGATGTCAATTATGTCCCTATGCAATTTGGGACCCGAATGCAAACACAGATTCAACGAAACCCCGTTCGAAGTGGGTGCGGACCCATCGAAGACGGTCCTCAATTTGCCTGTTGAGGCCTTCACCACCGCGTGGTGGGGCAAAAAATAATGCTCAGTTGAGCTCCAATCAACTCGAGCCGGAGACATGTGACCCAAATCCTCGTACTCGCGCATAAATTCAATATATTTATCGCGAAGTACGTGGTCACGCTGCATGCGTCGCTCCATGGACAGCAGTCGTTTCTCCGCAAGCGCCCTACTTTGCCCTAGGCTAGGACGAGAGGCAACAAAAGGTAACCTAGTTACAAACCGACCGGAGGGCAACCTCTCCGTGGTCGATCGAAAAAGGGCTTCGCACTCAGCGTGTTCCGGATCCATCCTGGAACTCATAGGTGGCTCCTCCACCTCCCAAAACCTTTGCATGGTCTTGGCCAAGGACGCTGATGCGACGACCGGTGGCTCCTCCACGGTGCTATTATCAAACACAGGGCCCATCAGGGCGAAACCAAAGATAGTAGACACTGCCATCAGTGAAGACGAACCCAGAGCTTTCTGGGTACCCAACAAAATCCAACCCAATACGTCCGAGCCCAGGAGCAAGTCCACTGGGCCGGGATGAAAGACAAAGGGGTCGGCCAAATCCAGACCCGAAACCAAAGACAACACACCCGGCGGTATGTCTGTCGAGGGGTGCCAACCCGCAATGGTATCCATTACCATAGCCGAAGTCGTGATCCTCATTGTGGAGGACTTCAGCGAAGAAAAGGTGACAAGTGTCTGGCCCGTCAGACACTTCACTTGTATGCCACCAACTCCAAGAAGTGGCACAGGCGAGTCTTCCACGACTAAACCTAACTGGTGTGCCACTCGAGTGGTAACCAAACTGCTTTGAGCCCCTGAGTCCAACAGAGCTCTCAAATTCATGGCTTCCCCCACGACCCCATACGCGGACCACCGCGGTAGGGAGCAGAACCGTCCGCGGCTCTGTCCCAGCAAGGGAGCAAGCTAGTTACGGGCTCCCCACTCTCTCCAAACCAGGGGGGCGCCACTGACCCGGATAGTATGGCGGGCGAGTGCACATCCCTACCTGAGGGGGGGCATAGCCCGCGGCCCTGCCATACCTATAGTATGGCGGGTGGTACTCCAGCCGTGGGTACTCGTGCAGCGGCGGGGAAAACCGCTGCGGCTGCATGTGGTGGGTGGTGGTAACCCGCGCGGAGGGGGGTGTCCCCACTCTCACGTCCGATCTAGGGCCCCCGCCCATGGGGGCCCTATCCGGGGCCTGGCCAGCCCCATACTGGCCATGACCTTGGGGCGCGTGGTCCCGGTCCGCCAAGACCCGCGCAGGTACGCGACCCCCCTCCCGAGGGGGGGTGCGACGAGCGAAGCCGCGTCCTAATTCTAATTAGTTCCAGGTCGGCGCTAAATCAAACTTTGCCCACAAAATATTGATTGTACAGAATAAGAAGATTATATTATAATTATTGAGTCTTCTTCTTTTTCTCTAGTTTAGGGGTATTGAGTCCCATTGCTGGTCAAAAATTCTTCTCAAAATTCTTCAAAATAACTTTTATCTTCGAACTTGACATTAGAAAACAATATTACTTCTATTTCTGTTTAAAAATAACTATAAAATCATAAAAAAATATGATAAAGTAATATTGAAATGGTGGGTGTATTGCATTATTAAAACAAAGGAACGGTACTGGCGTAGGTAGTAAGTATAATGGACACGTTAAAAGTTCATAGACAGGCGTAGGTGGTGGAGCCTGTTCGAGTAGGTATACTGCAAAAGTAAAAACAAAGTGAACTTATAAGGGTTCCGTTTTTACTTTTTGAGGTTTGGAACCCTAAAAAATAGATGCTTTATTTACCTTCGTCAAATAATACCCAAGTGAGGAAACAGGCAGCTAAGTATGACTGATTAGGTGGTTTCGATGAACATCTGACACCAGTGTTATCTAACACACACAAAATGAAGGAGATGAAGTCTTTCTTCTGTGTAGTCATCTTATTTTATGCATTAGATAAGTTTCTTTCGTTTAATTGACCGTAAACTCGGGTAACGCAGATAAATTCGCCAAGAACCGCCTGGTGGGAGATTAATCGCTATCCTCAGATTGTGGTATTTATTGCGCTTTGTTAATTAGACAACCGCTGGGCCAGAGTAACCCAGGTGGAAGATGGATTGGACAGGAGGCATTTCGGTGTCTACAAATGTTTCAGTGTTATTCTATTTTAAGCTTTGACCTGCAGGAATTTTGGAATGTTTGGAAAATTTTAAGTTTTGTCTATGCCTTGGAAAAAGCGGTAGTCGAAACTATTTTCATTGAAACATCAATTATTCCGTATTTTGGAATCGTTCTATATCGAACGATTCGCAACGAGTGATCGTTTTCATATTCGTTGAAAGCTATGTTTTATTTTATTTGGGTTTTATCTTTTTATTCTAGATTTTTTCTAAGAATAAAATAGATCTGAGTATCTGATAATTCCGTAATATCTATTTTTGCGGTATCAGTAACAATGTGTGAGTATTTTTGGGGTTTTCCTAAAT
>CM031571.1:8239081-8260491 GCA_018467065.1 Ephestia elutella
GCCGAGGCGATGCAACAACATTGTGACGTAACATATAGCATACCCTTCCGGCGGTGCGTCTGCGACGAGGTGTCGTCGTTGCGCCAGTGCAGCTCGTAGGAGAGGCCGGAGCGCCGCCGCCCACTGCACGCGAGCCAGCACCGGGCTCAGCACCGTGCCTGTCACGTTCCTAGGGGCCGAGGCGATGCAACAACATTGTGACGTAACATATAGCATACCCTTCCGGCGGTGCGTCTGCGACGAGGTGTCGTCGTTGCGCCAGTGCAGCTCGTAGGAGAGGCCGGGCGCCGCCGCCCACTGCACGCGAGCCAGCACCGGGCTCAGCACCGTGCCTGTCACGTTCCTAGGGGCCGAGGCGATGCAACAACATTGTGACGTAACATATAGCATACCCTTCCGGCGGTGCGTCTGCGACGAGGTGTCGTCGTTGCGCCAGTGCAGCTCGTAGGAGAGGCCGGGCGCCGCCGCCCACTGCACGCGAGCCAGCACCGGGCTCAGCACCGTGCCTGTCACGTTCCTAGGGGCCGAGGCGATGCAACAACATTGTGACGTAACATATAGCATACCCTTCCGGCGGTGCGTCTGCGACGAGGTGTCGTCGTTGCGCCAGTGCAGCTCGTAGGAGAGGCCGGGCGCCGCCGCCCACTGCACGCGAGCCAGCACCGGGCTCAGCACCGTGCCTGTCACGTTCCTAGGGGCCGAGGCGATGCAACAACATTGTGACGTAACATATAGCATACCCTTCCGGCGGTGCGTCTGCGACGAGGTGTCGTCGTTGCGCCAGTGCAGCTCGTAGGAGAGGCCGGGCGCCGCCGCCCACTGCACGCGAGCCAGCACCGTGCCTGTCACGTTCCTAGGGGCCGAGGCGATGCAACAACATTGTGACGTAACATATAGCATACCCTTCCGGCGGTGCGTCTGCGACGAGGTGTCGTCGTTGCGCCAGTGCAGCTCGTAGGAGAGGCCGGGCGCCGCCGCCCACTGCACGCGAGCCAGCACCGGGCTCAGCACCGTGCCTGTCACGTTCCTAGGGGCCGAGGCGATGCAACAACATTGTGACGTAACATATAGCATACCCTTCCGGCGGTGCGTCTGCGACGAGGTGTCGTCGTTGCGCCAGTGCAGCTCGTAGGAGAGGCCGGGCGCCGCCGCCCACTGCACGCGAGCCAGCACCGGGCTCAGCACCGTGCCTGTCACGTTCCTAGGGGCCGAGGCGATGCAACAACATTGTGACGTAACATATAGCATACCCTTCCGGCGGTGCGTCTGCGACGAGGTGTCGTCGTTGCGCCAGTGCAGCTCGTAGGAGAGGCCGGGCGCCGCCGCCCACTGCACGCGAGCCAGCACCGGGCTCAGCACCGTGCCTGTCACGTTCCTAGGGGCCGAGGCGATGCAACAACATTGTGACGTAACATATAGCATACCCTTCCGGCGGTGCGTCTGCGACGAGGTGTCGTCGTTGCGCCAGTGCAGCTCGTAGGAGAGGCCGGGCGCCGCCGCCCACTGCACGCGAGCCAGCACCGGGCTCAGCACCGTGCCTGTCACGTTCCTAGGGGCCGAGGCGATGCAACAACATTGTGACGTAACATATAGCATACCCTTCCGGCGGTGCGTCTGCGACGAGGTGTCGTCGTTGCGCCAGTGCAGCTCGTAGGAGAGGCCGGGCGCCGCCGCCCACTGCACGCGAGCCAGCACCGGGCTCAGCACCGTGCCTGTCACGTTCCTAGGGGCCGAGGCGATGCAACAACATTGTGACGTAACATATAGCATACCCTTCCGGCGGTGCGTCTGCGACGAGGTGTCGTCGTTGCGCCAGTGCAGCTCGTAGGAGAGGCCGGGCGCCGCCGCCCACTGCACGCGAGCCAGCACCGGGCTCAGCACCGTGCCTGTCACGTTCCTAGGGGCCGAGGCGATGCAACAACATTGTGACGTAACATATAGCATACCCTTCCGGCGGTGCGTCTGCGACGAGGTGTCGTCGTTGCGCCAGTGCAGCTCGTAGGAGAGGCCGGGCGCCGCCGCCCACTGCACGCGAGCCAGCACCGGGCTCAGCACCGTGCCTGTCACGTTCCTAGGGGCCGAGGCGATGCAACAACATTGTGACGTAACATATAGCATACCCTTCCGGCGGTGCGTCTGCGACGAGGTGTCGTCGTTGCGCCAGTGCAGCTCGTAGGAGAGGCCGGGCGCCGCCGCCCACTGCACGCGAGCCAGCACCGGGCTCAGCACCGTGCCTGTCACGTTCCTAGGGGCCGAGGCGATGCAACAACATTGTGACGTAACATATAGCATACCCTTCCGGCGGTGCGTCTGCGACGAGGTGTCGTCGTTGCGCCAGTGCAGCTCGTAGAGAGGCCGGGCGCCGCCGCCCACTGCACGCGAGCCAGCACCGGGCTCAGCACCGTGCCTGTCACGTTCCTAGGGGCCGAGGCGATGCAACAACATTGTGACGTAACATATAGCATACCCTTCCGGCGGTGCGTCTGCGACGAGGTGTCGTCGTTGCGCCAGTGCAGCTCGTAGGAGAGGCCGGGCGCCGCCGCCCACTGCACGCGAGCCAGCACCGGGCTCAGCACCGTGCCTGTCACGTTCCTAGGGGCCGAGGCGATGCAACAACATTGTGACGTAACATATAGCATACCCTTCCGGCGGTGCGTCTGCGACGAGGTGTCGTCGTTGCGCCAGTGCAGCTCGTAGGAGAGGCCGGGCGCCGTCCACTGCACGCGAGCCAGCACCGGGCTCAGCACCGTGCCTGTCACGTTCCTAGGGGCCGAGGCGATGCAACAACATTGTGACGTAACATATAGCATACCCTTCCGGCGGTGCGTCTGCGACGAGGTGTCGTCGTTGCGCCAGTGCAGCTCGTAGGAGAGGCCGGGCGCCGCCGCCCACTGCACGCGAGCCAGCACCGGGCTCAGCACCGTGCCTGTCACGTTCCTAGGGGCCGAGGCGATGCAACAACATTGTGACGTAACATATAGCATACCCTTCCGGCGGTGCGTCTGCGACGAGGTGTCGTCGTTGCGCCAGTGCAGCTCGTAGGAGAGGCCGGGCGCCGCCGCCCACTGCACGCGAGCCAGCACCGGGCTCAGCACCGTGCCTGTCACGTTCCTAGGGGCCGAGGCGATGCAACAACATTGTGACGTAACATATAGCATACCCTTCCGGCGGTGCGTCTGCGACGAGGTGTCGTCGTTGCGCCAGTGCAGCTCGTAGGAGAGGCCGGGCGCCGCCGCCCACTGCACGCGAGCCAGCACCGGGCTCAGCACCGTGCCTGTCACGTTCCTAGGGCCGAGGCGATGCAACAACATTGTGACGTAACATATAGCATACCCTTCCGGCGGTGCGTCTGCGACGAGGTGTCGTCGTTGCGCCAGTGCAGCTCGTAGGAGAGGCCGGGCGCCGCCGCCCACTGCACGCGAGCCAGCACCGGGCTCAGCACCGTGCCTGTCACGTTCCTAGGGGCCGAGGCGATGCAACAACATTGTGACGTAACATATAGCATACCCTTCCGGCGGTGCGTCTGCGACGAGGTGTCGTCGTTGCGCCAGTGCAGCTCGTAGGAGAGGCCGGGCGCCGCCGCCCACTGCACGCGAGCCAGCACCGGGCTCAGCACCGTGCCTGTCACGTTCCTAGGGGCCGAGGCGATGCAACAACATTGTGACGTAACATATAGCATACCCTTCCGGCGGTGCGTCTGCGACGAGGTGTCGTCGTTGCGCCAGTGCAGCTCGTAGGAGAGGCCGGGCGCCGCCGCCCACTGCACGCGAGCCAGCACCGGGCTCAGCACCGTGCCTGTCACGTTCCTAGGGGCCGAGGCGATGCAACAACATTGTGACGTAACATATAGCATACCCTTCCGGCGGTGCGTCTGCGACGAGGTGTCGTCGTTGCGCCAGTGCAGCTCGTAGGAGAGGCCGGGCGCCGCACCCACTGCACGCGAGCCAGCACCGGGCTCAGCACCGTGCCTGTCACGTTCCTAGGGGCCGAGGCGATGCAACAACATTGTGACGTAACATATAGCATACCCTTCCGGCGGTGCGTCTGCGACGGCGGGTGTCGTCGTTGCGCCAGTGCAGCTCGTAGGAGAGGCCGGGCGCCGCCGTCACACTGCACGCGAGCCAGCACCGGGCTCAGCACCGTGCCTGTCACGTTCCTAGGGGCCGAGGCGATGCAACAACATTGTGACGTAACATATAGCATACCCTTCCCGCGGTTGGCGTCTGCAACGAGATGTCGTCAGATATGAGCGCCAGTGCAGCTCACAGGAAAAAGTCACAATAACGGGTTACACCAACACAAACTTAATAGTTATTTAACAAACAGGAAATTCACAAATATAACTCAAACTAATTAACCATCAAAAGACGCGGGACCTCTCCGCGTATTAAAATCAAACCGATATGGCCGGGCACCGCCGCCCACTGCACGCGAGCCAGCACCGGGCTCAGCACCGTGCCTGTCACGTTCCTGGCGGCGACAATGGGAAACGCTTGCGTTTCGTTTCACCCATTATATTACAAACATCCCCCCGTCCCAGTCTGAGAAGCAGACCGCTAGCTTACTCTACCGGAAGGCGGGCGAGAGAGGTCACACCTCTCCTTAAAAATCGAACCGTCGACCAACACCTCAGCCACACGCGGAGTGCCATCTCCGCCAAGAATCAAACGTAATATGCGAGCTCGTCGCCAAAGCAATGAGGGCAAATTTGCCTCTTTTAACAATATTAAATCGTACCACTCCCTGGGAGGCTCAGTCCTGTCTGTCCACTTCACTCTTTGCTGCAGCAAATGCAAATATTCAAGCGACCAGCGACGCCAAAGTCCTTGGCTCATTTGCTGCAACATTTGAAAACGCGACAACCGATATACGCGTTCATCCTTCCACGGGTATTCGGGCAGGGCATTCAACGGCCCTCCCACCAAAAAATGACCAGGGGTGAGAGCTTCCAGGTCATTTGGATCTGGAGATAGCGGACAGAGAGGACGAGAAGTTGAGGACCGCTTACGCCTCAACTTTACAAAAAACCGTGGCCAGCTCTTCAAAAGTTAGAGCCGTTTCTCCGATAATGCGGCGGAGGTGGGTCTTTGCGGATTTCACAGCCGCTTCAAAAATCCCTCCCCAATGGGGGCAACTTGGGGGACTAAACTTCCAGGTTATTCCCCTTTGAGCAGCAATTTGACTTATATACTAATACAATTCTTATCAATAAATTCACAAACATCCTTAAGATAATTTACAGTTCCCTTATAGTTTGTGCCATTATCAGACCTAATAAGGGAAGGTAGACCTCGACGCGAAACAAAGCGATCCAACGCGGCGACGAAGGCCTCCGTAGTCAGAGCCGACACCACCTCCAAGTGGACAGCCTTGGTGGCCAAACAAACAAATACACACAAATAGCCCTTCACAATACGTAAGCATTGCGAAAGGGAGAAGCTTCTTGATCGAAAAGGGAGCCGGCAAAATCGGTTCCAACGCCGTCAAACGGCCTCGAAGGTCGGATTCGATCAGCGGGCAAATCACCCATCTGTGGTTGCATCGTGGATGCCTTCAACCTATAACATGCAAATGCATCGAAACAGGACACTACTAGCGGATTGCTCTTCGGGCAGACAAAATCCAAAATTCGCGTTGCAAAATAGCCAACAAAGCATTGCACCCAGCATGGGCGTTACGAATGTGTCGATCAGACACCAAAAGCTGCACCAAGGGTCCGCCCTTGGGCAACAACAGAGGATGGCGAGTCTCATATGGAAGATCCGCCTTCCGGAGCCTGCCTCCAACCCGAAGAAGCCCATCCGAGTCGATGTACGGGTTCAAACGAGCGACCGCGCCCTTCAACTTAGCGCGTCCGTCGCGCAAAATATGAAGCTCTGACTCAAACCGTCCGGTCTGCACGACACGGACCCAATGCAACAATGCGCTCCGGCGCTCTTCTGCACCTGCAATCGGCTCCAACCGCGTTGCCTGTGGGTTTCTACAATTATGTATGAAACGCTTAATCCAACTGGTAACACCCAGAAGCTTATCCAAACTGCTATACCGAGCAAGTAGCCAATCCGGCTCCGACGTCGTCTCAGCGACTACAGCATGTACACGAAGCCCAGTCACTAAACTCCTTCAAAAGAAGTAACATCTGTCTGACAGAACCAGGCCAAGATGTTTCTGATCCCATCAGCCACTCTGGACCCCACCAGAGCGGGTGTGACACCAATTCTGGTGCCGTACAACCTCGGGAAGCACAGTCCGCTGGGTTAAGCTCTCCCGGCACATGTCTCCATGTTATATCAATTCCAATATTTTGAATTTGGGAAACCCTGTTTCCAACAAAAACCTCCAAGGTATGTGGGGCCGCGCGCAACCATGCAAGCGCGACCTGGCTATCCGACCAGGCGAAGATGTCCCGTATCTCGACCGTGGCCGCCAGCTCACATGCAACGTGATGCAACAATTTAGAGAGAAGGTGAGCTCCACTCAACTCAAGCTTGGGAAGAGTCAGCCTAGTCCTGATGGGGGCGACCTTGCTCTTCCCTAACAAAAGCGAGACATTGACCCGGCCATCGGCGTCAACTGTCCGCATATAGACTGACGCGGCGTAGCCTCGCTCCGACGCGTCACAAAAGCCATGCAGGCTGGCTCGATATTTCCCAGGGGCAATATTCGACGAGGCAAAGGAGCAATCCGATTGACTTCCTTAATCGATGAAAACAACTCGAGCCAATCATCCAATGGAGGACCAAACAGCGCGCTCGTCCCACGAAGACGCCCAAAGTCCAAAGTCTCTGAAGAAGACACTTCGCAGAGAATATCACTGGACTGATCCAACCGCTTGGATCAAACATGTACGCGCTATTACGGGACCAACACCGTTCTCTTAGTCCAGACTCCTTTGGTATTTCCAAGTCCACTTGGAATGTAAAAATATCGGTTAGCGGCTGGTACTGCATGCCCAGCACCGCTTATCCTGTTGGGATCATCCACATCCTCAAACAGGTGAGGGTTCTGTTGGTGATCCTCCGGGATCCCTTCTAGAACTTTAGGCTCATTAGACAACCACTTACGTAGCTCGTAGCCACCTGTCTTCAATATTTCAATCAATTCATCCCGCAGTAGGAGGGCCTCCTCAATACTTTGGGCTCCGGTGCACACGTCATCAACATACAAGTCACGTGACAGCACGGAAGCCCCACGGGGAAAGCGGATCCGTTCCCGCTCTGCCAATTCAAGCAATGATCTGATGGCGATATAGGGAATAGATTTCAAACCATACGTGTTTGTGTTGAGTTCATACACCGTCACAGGATCCTCAGGGCGCTCACGCCAGAGTATCAACTGGAATCGCCTGTCCTCAGGATGTATGACTGTCTGGCGGAACATCATCCGGATGTCCGCACCAAAAACCACTTGATGTCTTCTAAAGTTCAAGATGATGTCAATTATGTCCCTATGCAATTTGGGACCCGAATGCAAACACAGATTCAACGAAACCCCGTTCGAAGTGGGTGCGGACCCATCGAAGACGGTCCTCAATTTGCCTGTTGAGGCCTTCACCACCGCGTGGTGGGGCAAAAAATAATGCTCAGTTGAGCTCCAATCAGCAACTCGAGCCGGAGACATGTGACCCAAATCTCTCGTACTCGCGCATAAATTCAATATATTTATCGCGAAGTACGTGTCGTCACGCTGCATGCGGTCGCTCCATGGACAGCAGTCGTTTCTCCGCAAGCGCCCTACTTTGCCCTAGGCTAGGACGAGAGGCAACAAAGGGTAACCTAGTTTACAAACCGACCGGAGGGCAACCTCTCCGTGGTCGATCGAAAAAGGGCTTCGCACTCAGCGTGTTCCGGATCCATCCTGGAACTCATAGGTGGCTCCTCCAACTCCCAAAACCTTTGCATGGTCTTGGCCAAGGACGCAGATGCGACGACCGGTGGCTCCTCCACGGTGCTATTATCAAACACAGGGCCCATCAGGGCGAAACCAAAGATAGTAGACACTGCCATCAGTGAAGACGAACCCAGAGCTTTCTGGGTACCCAACAAAATCCAACCCAATACGTCCGAGCCCAGGAGCAAGTCCACTGGGCCGGGATGAAAAACAAAGGGGTCGGCCAAAACCAGACCCGAAACCAAAGACAACACACCCGGCGGTATGTCTGTCGAGGGGTGCCAACCCGCAATGGTATCCATTACCATAGCCGAAGTCGTGATCCTCATTGTGGAGGACTTCAGCGAAGAAAAGGTGACAAGTGTCTGGCCTCGTCCAGACACTTCACTTGTATGCCACCAACTCCAAGAAGTGGCACAGGCGAGTCTTCCACGACTAAACCTAACTGGTGTGCCACTCGAGTGGTAACCAAACCCCGTGCTTTGAGCCCCTGGAGTCCAACAGAGCTCTCAAATTCATGGCTTCTCCCCCACGACCCCATACGCGGACCACCGCGGTAGCGAGCAGAACCGTCCGCGGCTCTGTCCCAGCAAGGGAGCAAGCTAGTTACGGGCTCCCCACTCTCTCCAAACCAGGGGCGCGCCACTGACCCGGATAATATGGCGGGCGAGTGCAATCATCCCCTATCTGAGGGGGAGCATAACCCGCGGCCCGGCCATACATATGGTACGGCGGGTGGTACTCCAGCCGTGGGTACTCGTGCAGCGGCGGAGAAAACCGCTGCGGCTGCATGTGTTGGGTATTGGTAACCCGCGTGGAGGGGGGTGTCCCCACTCTCACGTCCGATCCTAGGAGCCCCCGCCCCATGGGGCCCTATCCGGGTGGCCTGGCCAGCCACATACTGCAGCCATGACCTTGAGGCGCGTGGTCCCGGTCCGCCAAGACCCGCGCAGGTACGCGCGACCCCCCCTCCCGAGGGGGGGGGGTGCAAGTGACGAGCGAAGCCGCGTCCTCCGTCCGGTGGTGGAGGTGGCTTCGGCGCAGGAGCGCCCCCGCCCATAGGGGACCCCTGCCTCAACATCCGGGTGCCATCCCCGTTGCGGTTCATGCAAAGCATCGCGTGGTGCCGCCCACGGCATGCACTGCCTGGTATGGCACTGGGACAGTCACGTGCATAGTGACCGCCCAAACAATAAAAGCAAAGTTCATGCCGCTTTGCCATGCGGCGCCTATCTTGTACTGGCAGTCTCTGCCAGTCCCTGCATTGCAGCAGGCTGTGGCCCATCCGGCCACATTGCAGGCAGTCCGCGTCCCCCGCGACTGCTGCCGTGTGTGCAACCCGCACACCAGCTCCACGCGGTGGCGGTTGCCGTCCCTGTTGGGGCTTCCCTCGCCATGAGGGTTCCAAGGGCCTACGTTCAGGCGCTCTGGATGGCGCTGAGTCCGTCATGGTATTCTCAGCAGCCCGTGCCTCAAACTCCAAAAACTTCACCAAGTCAGTGAATGTTGGTAGGGTGGTGCTATCCCGCTCCGCATTTTCGCGCTCAAACCGCGAGCGGATGTCATTGGGCAATTTGCCCAATACAATGTGCACCAACAAAAAAGACCATTGGTCCACCGGCAGCCCCAGTGTGCGGAGCGCGTTACAGGCCACTGTAACGGGCGTGAGCAACTGCAGGCGCAACTGTGCCCTGTTGGCCACCTTGGGCAGGGCCATCAACTGTGCGGGCGTGCGCATCCGCTAACAAACGTAAGTTTTGGTAGCGGGAGTTCAATAACTCCCAAGCCGTATCGTACTGCTCGTCCTCCACCCGGAGGTGCTGGATGAGCGACCGCGCTTCATCCTCAAGAGTGGAGAGGAGGTAGGCCATCTTCTGGGCCTTCGACAAATCCTGTCGTGCTACGACCAGGGACTCAAACATATTTTTGTAGGCTACCCACTCCTCCATCCTACCCCCAAAGTGGGACAGCTGAAGGGTGGGGAGCCGACCAGTAACCGCTGGTCCTTCCTGTGTCTAACAGGTGTGCGAGGGCTGGTCCGCCAGCCTGTCTCGCCCTTATTGCGAGTCGCCGCCTCCGCGATATCATCCCGTGCAGACTCAGGATCTGGTCCATGTCCGCCATGTGACCTGCGTAGACCTCCAGGGCAAGTTCGGCTTCGGTAAGCACCACCATGGCCGCTTCCGCGCTAATCAATCGTGAGTGGAGGTGATCCGCTCTGAGCAGTATGGCGCCCTCCCTGTCCTTCCGGGACAGGAGTCCTCCGGCCGTCACAAACCATCTCAATTCGTTGGCGAGTGTCGCCCTAGCATTGGAGACCTTCGCCATCGCGTCGAAGTCACAAACAAAAAATAACAAAAGGTAAATAAAAAACAACAAAATCAAACAACTACACGAAGAACCGCGGTAGGTATGAGAATGGCACAAACCCGGAACGCACGG
Source organism: Ephestia elutella (assembly GCA_018467065.1). Taxonomy (NCBI): domain Eukaryota; kingdom Metazoa; phylum Arthropoda; class Insecta; order Lepidoptera; family Pyralidae; genus Ephestia; species Ephestia elutella. The sequence continues at coordinate 8,249,414 of CM031571.1, forward strand.
TACAAACCGCAAACAAATACAAAAAAGGTTACAAATATTCTTATACAAACAAACTAAGAAAAATCTAATAATTTTTACAAACAATTAATTATTTTTTACAAACGAACAAATAGAGGAGTAGATAAACTACGCTCTGCTACCAGAAATAGTGTGCGCAGAGAATCCGGGCAAACGAAATGGCGGGAGGGTTCGGTACCGAAAAATTTACCGGAGTAAAAAAAATACCGGTAAAAACCTTCGACCCGGCACTACGTCTGTCCGACTAACCCTAACCTAACCTATACGCAGTCTGCTACCACTATAGCTTATAAAGGGAGCTTCCATAAGAACCCTATGTACTAATAACTAAGTAACTAAATTACAAACCACTTACCAAACTGAATCTTCTTAATCTTCGGATCCAACTTCCCGAATGTCTTCGGAAAGGGGGATGCCTAATCACCCTACCTAACCCATGAGATCTCAATTCCCCAGAACAAATAAATAGATTTCTTCCCGAAGTTGGCTCGGCAACAGGTAGATGTGAGCGACCAGCCACGCGTCACATCTCACAGGAAAAAGTCACAATAACGGGTTACACCAACACAAACTTAATAGTTATTTAACAAACAGGAAATTCACAAATACCTAACTTAACCATCAAAAGACGCGGGACCTCTCCGGCGTATTAAAAATCAAAACCGATATAGCACAGGACAATGGCGGCCGTCCGCGACGCCATTTACACGAGCAGTGTGAGACCCCCGAACGCCGGGCGGCGACAATGCGAAACGCTTGCGTTTCTGTTTCACCCATTATATTACAAACATATAGCATACCCTTCCGGCGGTGCGTCTGCGACGAGGTGTCGTCGTTGCGCCAGTGCAGCTCGTAGGGAGAGGCCGGGCGCCGCCGCCCACTGCACGCGAGCCAGCACCGGGCTCAGCCACCGATGCCTGTCACGTTCCCCACAGGGGCCGAGGCGATGCAACAACATTGTAACGTAACATATAGCATACCCTTCCGGCGGTGCGTCTGCGACGAGGTGTCGTCGTTGCGCCAGTGCAGCTCGTAGCGGAGAGGTGTCTTCGGGCGCCGCCGCCCACTGCACGCGAGCCAGCACCAGGCTCAGCACCCGTGCCTGTCACGTTCCTAGGGGCCGAGGCGATGCAACAACATTGTGACGTAACATATAGCATACCCTTCCGGCGGTGCGTCTGCGACGAGGTGTCGTCGTTGCGCCAGTGCAGCTCGTAGGAGGAGCGCCGGGCGCCGCCGCCCACTGCACGCGAGCCAGCACCGGGCCCAGCACCGTGCCCGTCACGTTCCTAGGGGCCGAGGCGATGCAACAACATTGTGACGTAACATATAGCATACCCTTCCGGCGGTGCGTCTGCGACGAGTCGTCGTTGCGCCAGTGCAGCTCGTAGGAGAGGCCGGGCGCCGCCGCCCACCGCACGCGAGCCAGCACCGGGCTCAGCACCGTGCCTGTCACGTTCCTAGGGGCCGAGGCGATGCAACAACATTCAGACGGGAACATATAGCATACCCTTCCGGCGGTGCGTCTGCGACCAGGGTGTCGTCGTTGCGCCAGTGCAGCTCGTAGGTGAGGCCGGGCGTCGCCGCCCACTGCACGCGAGCCAGCACCGGGCTCAGCACCGTGCCTGTCACGTTCCTAGGGGCCGAGGCGATGCAACAACATTGTGACGTAACATATAGCATACCCTTTCCGGCGGTGCGTCTGCGACGAGGTGTCGTCGTTGCGCCAGTGCAGCTCGTAGGAGAGGCCGGGCGCCGCCGCCCACTGCACGCGAGCCAGCACCGGGCTCAGCACCGTGCCTGTCACGTTCCTAGGGGCCGAGGCGATGCAACAACATTGTGACGTAACATATAGCATACCCTTCCGGCGGTGCGTCTGTGACGAGGTGTCGTCGTTGCGCCAGTGCAGCTCGTAGGAGAGGCCGGGCGCCGCCGCCCACTGCACGCGAGCCAGGCACCGGGCCCGGCGCACCGTGCCTGTCACGTTCCTAGGGGCCGAGGCGATGCAACAACATTGGTGACGCAACATATAGCATACCCTTCCGGCGGTGCGTCTGCGACGAGGTGCCGTCGTTGCGCCAGTGCAGCTCGTAGGAGAGGCCGAGGCGCCGCCGCCCACTGCACGCGCGCGAGCCAGCACCGGGCCCAGCACCGTGCCTGTCACGTTCCTAGGGGCCGAGGCGATGCAACAACATTGTGACGTAACATATAGCATACCCTTCCGGCGGTGCGTCTGCGACGAGGTGTCGTCGTTGCGCCAGTGCAGCTCGTAGAGAGGCCGGGCGCCGCCGCCCACCGCACGCGAGCCAGCACCGGGCTCAGCACCGTGCCTGTCACGTTCCTAGGGGCCGAGGCGATGCAACAACATTGTGACGTAACATATAGCATACCCTTCCGGCGGTGCGTCTGTGACGAGGTGTCGTCGTTGCGCCAGTGCAGCTCGTAGGAGAGGCCGGGCTGCCAGCCGCCCACTGCACGCGAGCCAGCACCGGGCTCAGCACCGTGCCTGTCACGTTCCTAGGGGCCGAGGCGATGCAACAACATTGTGACGTAACATATAGCATACCCTTCCGGCGGTGCGTCTGCGACGAGGTGTCGTCGTTGCGCCAGTGCAGCTCGTAGGAGAGGCCGGGCGCCGCCGCCCACTGCACGCGAGCCAGCACCGGGCTCAGCACCGTGCCTGTCACGTTCCTAAGGGCCGAGGCGATGCAACAACATTGTGACGTAACATATAGCATACCCTTCCGGCGGTGCGTCTGCGACGAGGTGTCGTCGTTGCGCCAGTGCAGCTCGTAGGAGAGGCCGGGCGCCGCCGCCCGCCTGCACGCGAGCCAGCACCGGGCTCCAGCACCGTGCCTGTCACGTTCCTAGGGGCCGAGGCGATGCAACAACATTGTGACGTAACATATAGCATACCCTTCCCGGCGGTGCGTCTGCGACGAGGTGTCGTCGTTGCGCCAGTGCAGCTCGTAGGAGAGGCCGGGCGCCGCCCAGCCACTGCACGCGAGCCAGCACCGGGCTCAGCACCGTGCCTGTCACGTTCCTAGGGGCCGAGGCGATGCAACAACATTGTGACGTAACATATAGCATACCCTTCCGGCGGTGCGTCTGCGACGGAGGTGTCGTCGTTGCGCCAGTGCAGCTCGTAGGAGAGGCCGGGCGCCGCCGCCCACTGCACGCGAGCCAGCACCGGGCTCAGCACCGTGCCTGTCACGTTCCTAGGGGCCGAGGCGATGCAACAACATTGTGACGTAACATATAGCATACCCTTCCGGCGAATTGCGTCTGCGACAACGGGTGTCGTCGTTGCGCCAGAATGCAGCTCGTAGGAGAAGCCGGGCGCCGCCGCCACTGCACGCCGAGCCAGCACCGGGCTCAGCACCGTGCCTGTCACGTTTCTAGGGGCCGAGGCGATGCAACAACATTGTGACGTAACATATAGCATACCCTTCCGGCGGTGCGTCTGTGACGAGGTGTCGTCGTTGCGCCAGTGCAGCTCGTAGGAGAGGCCGGGCGCCGCCAGCCACTGCACGCGAGCCAGCACCGGGCTCAGCACCGTGCCTGTCACGTTCCTAGGGGCCGAGGCGATGCAACAGCATTGTAACGTAACATATAGCATACCCTTCCGGCGGTGCGTCTGCGACGAGGTGTCGTCGTTGCGCCAGTGCAGCTCATAGGAGAGGCCGGGCGCCGCCGCCCACTGCACGCGAGCCAGCACCGGGCTCAGCACCGTGCCTGTCACGTTCCTAGGGGCCGAGGCGATGCAACAGCATTGTGACGTAACATATAGCATACCCTTCCGGCGGTGCGTCTGCGACGAGGGTATCGTCGTTGCGCCAGTGCAGCTCGTAGGAGAGGCCGGGCGCCGCCGCCCACTGCACGCGAGCCAGCACCGGGCTCAGCACCGTGCCTGTCACGTTCCTAGGGGCCGAGGCGATGCAACAACATTGTGACGTAACATATAGCATACCCTTCCGGCGGTGCGTCTGTGACGAGGTGTCGTCGTTGCGCCAGTGCAGCTCGTAGGAGAGGCCGGGCGCCGCCGCCCACTGCACGCGAGCCAGCACCGGGCTCAGCACCGTGCCTGTCACGTTCCCTAGGGGCCGAGGCGATGCAACAACATTGTGACGTAACATATAGCATACCCTTCCGGCGGTGCGTCTGCGACGAGGTGTCGTCGTTGCGCCAGTGCAGCTCGTAGGAGAGGCCGGGCGCCGCCGCCCACTGCACGCGAGCCAGCACCGGGCTCAGCACCGTGCCTGTCACGTTCCTAGGGGCCGAGGCGATGCAACAACATTGTGACGTAACATATTGTAGCATACCCTTCCGGCGGTGCGTCTGCGACGAGGTGTCGTCGTTGCGCCGATACAGCTCGTAGGAGAGGCCGGGCGCCGCAACATCACTGCACGCGAGCCAGCACCGAGCTCAACACCGTGCCTGTCACGTTCCTAGGGGCCGAGAGCATTGCCCATAACATTGTGACGTAACATATAGCATACCCTTCCGGCGGTGCGTCTGCGACGAGGTGTCGTCGTTGCGCCAGTGCAGCTCGTAGGAGAGGCCGGGCGCCGCCGTCCACTGCACGCGAGCCAGCACCGGGCTCAGCACCGTGCCTGTCACGTTCCTAGGGGCCGAGGCGATGCAACAACATTGTGACGTAACATATAGCATACCCTTCCGGCAGTGCGTCTGCGACGGGTGTCGTCGTTGCGCCAGTGCAGCTCGTAGGAGAGGCCGGGCGCCGCCGCATACTGCACGCGAGCCAGCACCGGGCTCAGCACCGTGCCTGTCACGTTCCTAGGGGCCGAGGCGATGCAACAACATTGTGACGTAACATATAGCATACCCTTCCGGCGGTGCGTCTGCGACGAGGTGTCGTCGTTGCGCCAGTGCAGCTCGTAGGAGAGGCCGGGCGCCGCCGCCCACTGCACGCGAGCCAGCACCGGGCTCAGCACCGTGCCTGTCGCGTTCCTAGGGGCCGAGGCGATGCAACAACATTGTGACGTAACATATAGCATACCCTTCCGGCGGTGCGTCTGCGACGAGGTGTCGTCGTTGCGCCAGTGCAGCTCGTAGGAGAGGCCGGGCGCCGCCGCCCACTGCACGCGAGCCAGCACCGGGCTCAGCACCGTGCCTGTCACGTTCCCTAGGGGCCGAGGCGATGCAACAACATTGTGACGTAACATATAGCATACCCTTCCGGCGGTGCGTCTGCGACGAGGTGTCGTCGTTGCGCCAGTGCAGCTCGTAGGAGAGGCCGGGCGCCGCCGCCCACTGCACGCGAGCCAGCACCGGGCTCAGCACCGTGCCTGTCACGTTCCTAGGGGCCGAGGCGATGCAACAACATTGTGACGTAACATATAGCATACCCTTCCCGGCGGTGCGTCTGCGATGGCGAGGTGTCGTCGTTGCGCCAGTGCGGCTCGTGGGAGAAGGCCGGGCGCCGCCGCCACTGCACGCGAGCCAGCACCGGGCTCCAGCACCGTGCCTGTCACGTTCCTAGGGGCCGAGGCGATGCAACAACATTGTGACGTAACATATAGCATACCCTTCCGGCGGTGCGTCTGCGACGAGGTGTCGTCGTTGCGCCAGTGCAGCTCGTAGGAGAGGCCGGGCGCCGCCGCCACTGCACGCGAGCCAGCACCGGGCTCAGCACCGTGCCTGTCACGTTCCTAGGGGCCGAGGCGATGCAACAGCATTGTGACGTAACATATAGCATACCCTTCCGGCAGTGCGTCTGCGACGAGGTGTCGTCGTTGCGCCAGTGCAGCTCGTAGGAGAGGCCGGGCGCCGCCGCCCACTGCACGCGAGCCAGCACCGGGCTCAGCACCGTGCCTGTCACGTTCCTAGGGGCCGAGGCGATGCAACAACATTTAGTGACGTAACATATTGTAACGTACCTACCCACATCGGGCCGGCCCGTCACAGGCACACAGCTGCAGACGCACGCAACGCACACAGCGACAGGCGAGCCGCCCCGACCGCCGGCCGAAACCAGTTCTAACCGGTCGCAACCGACGCGTCGCGGCCCTATATAAACCGAGCCGGCCATAGCAACTTCAGCACTTATGCCCAAGTGCTCGCTGCGCAAGCAGTTCTCCCTCTCCCAGTGGCCCATGGTCGGTGTGATTGCCCTCGCATTCGATAGTGGGTCATTTAACCCCTACGTCCCGCTAACATATTTCCTCCCCTTGGAATTGGGGTTGTGGCTTGTGGTCGGCGTGGTTCTCCCCGCGTTCGATAGCAGGTCGCTCCACCCTCTTTCATCCCCTATTGAACACCCTGGTCGGCGTGGTTCTCCCGCGTTCGATAGGGGTGGTTCCCTTCCCTGGAATTCGGGAGTCGTGGTTTGTGGTCGGTGTGATTGCCCTCGCATTTACCGATAGCAGGCCACTTCACCCCCAATTCATCCCGCTAACACTACCCCGTAGGAATCCCGATTATTAACCCTTTGATCAATACGATCCCAGTAAGGGACTCGTTCCCCGTCCCGTAAGAGGACATCCGTAGTTGCCCATATAGCGCCGCTTTGTACGGCAGCTCGCGCGCGCCTAAATCCCGAACCCGTGGGTCCGTTCCGTACCCTTAATTCTATCCCACGCGTGTTCAATCCGTTCCGGCACCCCGTGTGGTGTTACCGCTCATTCCTCCTGCAGGATAACCAAACGTCAGCGCGGCTTTCGGCGCCACGTTTCCGTTTTGCGCCTCCTCTATAGGTGCATCCCGTTTACTTTCAGGGCCCGCGCAGCCTGTCGCTGGGGCGTTCGGGCCATCCACCGCTAAAATCCGGGGTAGTTGAATTAGTGCTTGTAAATCATATGTTAGCTCATAAGGTGTCCTAGCATAAGTAGCTATAAGGAAAACATTGCATTAGATTGTAATAAATAACTAATTGTTAAACCCTATCCGTGTTTGATATTTACTCCTCCCACTAGAATCACCCTTAGGCTCGACTCAAACCCTGTCATTACCCTTCAGGTAACAGGGATTTTATGCTGAAGACAGTGGTCGGGGTTCGACTCCCCAGCAACCACCTCATCACATTGGCGCCCAACTAAAAAACCCATTGCGGGGTAGTTCTTCATAAATAATCCCAAACCGGGTGGGCCCAAGCTTCATCATACATTGGCGCCCAACTAAAAAACCCACTGTGGGGTTGTTTACATAAATTATCCCAAGCCGGGAGAGCCTGGAGGGTAGAAAAAGGGAGTAAATATCATATAAAATAATCCGTTATCCGAAATTAAATAAGAATCGTGAACCGTCTCCGTAGTCAACTTAGGGTTAGGTAGTAGTTAAATAATCGACATGCCAACGTCCCGAGTGTACAAGTTGAAGAAAGAAGACCTGGTAAAAGAACTGGAAGAGAGGGTGTGTCTCGCAGCCGATAAAACCGTGGAGGAACTCAAGAGAAAAATCCTTACTCAAATAATTAAAGAAGAGAAGAAGTTAAACAAACGTCCGAGGAAAAATCCGAGGAAGACTGCCCGTTAGAAGAGGACTTTCGAGGAGGCAGAAACGACAAAAATGGCGGACACAAAAGAACTCAGAAACATTGAAAAATATTTTCAAAATGGAACACCACCTTCGACACATCAGGGGATGCGGTGGAATTCTGGAAAGAATCGAAGAATTGATTCATACCATTTCAAGGGACAAGAACGAATTGCTGGTACAATTCGTACCTAAACTACTAAAAAGGGAAAGCCTTATTATGGCACCGGAATAATAGTCAAAGTTGGAGAAGACATGGAAGGACTTCGAAAATGATTTCCCAAATTATTTTATGTTCCCGAGGAATTATGAAGCCAATTTACTCAGCCGCATAGCAGCAAGAAAACAGTGGCCGAATGAAAAATTCACCGATTATCTAACAGAAATGCAGACACTTATACGTAGACATGGAAAGATGAGTGGAAAATGAATCTATAGAAATAATATATAATAACATGAATCCGAAATATAAATTATACGTAAAAAGACACGACTTTACAAAAATTAAGGACTTAATAGCCATGGCGGGCGATTTTGAAAATATATCCTATGAGGAAAATAAAACAAGAAGCTATCCAAGAAGGGATTTTAATAGCTATAATAAGCCGACAGAGTAAGGAAGAGTGCCCAATAGGGAGACAAATTCGAACCAGCAAACCAGAAACACGAGTGAGCAGTATAAGTCAAACGAAACGCAACAAGGCAGAAAAATACACCCTAGTTTCGATGAAAAAACACACTGCTGGAACTGCGGAAAACCAAACCATAACTCCAAAGAATGCAGAGGACAGAAACAGATCTTTTGCAGTAAATGCGGGAAAATGGGAAAATTAAGCAAAAATTGCTGTAGAAGTTCGAGACAGGAAGCATGCACACTAAATAAACCAGAAAACGATAACAGAACGTATATCAATGTGAAAGTTAATTCCAAGACATATGAAGCGTTAGTAGACACAGGTTCAACATGTACATATATTAACAAGAAGATATGGGACAACTGTAAAACGGCGGAGGAAGCAGTCGACAACCAAGAAAACACAGCTGTGATACTAGCAGACGGTTCAGGAAGTAAAAATCCATCGGAAGTAAGTCAGTACATTTAGAACTCATGGGATACAAATTGAAACAAACAGTTTTCCTCCTGCCGTCAACGTCAAGTATCATACTAGGCATGGATGTATTACAGCAGTGCGGATACACATGCGTATGGAAAAAAAAGGATCAGGAGTTGGACAGAGAGAAAACGGAGGAATCCAAAAAGCTTCAGACAGCTGAACAAAAAGAAGAAAAATAAGCAATCCGGCGTACGGCATTCGCGTGAACAACGAGGCGGAATGGAAATTATGTATCCCAAAAAGAAAAAATACAGGAAATATTAGAACAAAATCATGACTCACCCACGTCAGGACATATGGGAACATCAAAAACCCTAAACAGGATAAGCCAACGATACTATTGGCCAGCAATGTTCCGGGATGTAGCAAAATATATGTAAAAACCGGTGCGAAATATGCCAGAAACAAAAAATCTTCCCAAGAAAAAAAGGCAGGGATGATGCATATTAATAACAGTAAAATCCCCTCGGAAGTTAGTATCAAGTCGACCTGATTGGACCTCTACCTCCAGATCCCGTAGAAAACCCGTTGGTCCGAAAAAGAAAACCAGACCGAAAATCCCACCAACCCCTGATGAAAAATATTGTGCCGCAATACAACAACCACCACCGCAATACCAAGAACCGACAAAAGGTATCTCCAAACCCACGAGTTGCCACCACAACAGGAGGGCGACTGCGCAAGAAAAAGAAGAGGAGAGGAAGAAGGGAGGAACGGGGGGCACCACAAAGGGGTAGTCCGCCTACAAAAAGATACGTCCCTCAGAAAGAGCAGTTCGTATACATATATTTTAGTATTTAAAAAAAAAATTTTTTGTTTAAAAATCACCGCCGTACTAAATCGCGATATTGCACAAAAAGAAAAAAAATTTTTTTTTAATTTAATCCGATGTCTCAGGAGAATATCTCCTTTGGAAAAACGTAATAGCAAAATATAAAAAACACATAGGTAATTACACAAATAAATAAATAATAAATTAAATAACCAGAGATTCTACCTATACCGTAAGAAAACCAAAACCGAAAAATAAATTATTATTTTTCTCCTCACAAATTGTGGCTTTGCCAAAATAAATATTAGCGTTCCGAAAAATCCGGAACCCGAGGCTCTGTCCTATCCGTAAAATAAATATTGATTTTCAGAAATAGGAAAACAATATCCGATAAATAAATACCGAAACCAGAATTCATTGATGATCATTACAACCCGAGGCTCTGTCCTATCCGTAAAATAAATATTGATTTTCAGAAACAAGAAAACAATACCCGATAAATAAATACCGAAACCAGAATTCATTGATGATCATTACAACCCGAGGCTCTGTCCTATCCGTAAAATAAATATTGAAATAAGAAAACAATATCCGATAAATAAATACCGAAACCAGAATTCATTGATGATCATTACAACCCGAGGCTCTGTCCTATCCGTAAAATAAATATTGAAATAAGAAAACAATATCCGATAAATAAATACCGAAACCAGAATGCATTGATGATCATTACAACCCGAGGCTCTGTGCTATCCGTAAAATAAATATTGATTTTCAGAAACAAGAAAACAATATCCGATAAATAAATACCGAAAAAAGAATTCCTTAATGATCATTACAACCCGAGGCTCTGTCCTATACGTAAAATAAATATTGATTTTCTAGAAACAGGAAAACAATATCCGATAAATAAATAATACTCGAAACCAGAATTCATTGAGTAGATCATTAGCAACCCGAGGCTCTGTCCTCCCATCCGTAAAATAAATTTTGTTTCAAAGAATCACAGAAACAATATTTCCGATAAATAAAATCCCGAATCCGAAGTTAGTAAGTATAACGCCCTCGAGGCTCCGTACTACCCGTAAGACAAAGACGCGATGACATACAAACATAGGTAACATTGTAATCATCAACATCGCTAAGTACTTACTAGGTTTTGACTACGGGGCGGTATCCGATAAAAACCATTAGTTGCTAACAGCCGGCAGAGAATAATAGAGGGTAGCCGTGGAAATGTTTACCATGCCGAGCGTCTCAACTAACATGGTTTAAGAATCATTTAAATGATACAATTTAAATTGGAATATGTTTGAAATAAGGCATAACCAGGTTTACAAATTAAATTCTTGTAACAACTAACATAGTTAGAAAATCATCGTCAATAGATTAATGACTATCGTACGACATAATTTTGACAAAACCTAGGTCTTAGATTTTACCTAGAAATAACGTAGAATGGGAACACGTAGCACCATCTAGCGGATACGCAAGGTACTACAAGTGGAATGTTCACGTTGGTTGTAGTAAAAGATTTTAAAGATTATATTCATATATTTTTTTGCTTTTAGTGTTAAATTAACCTATTGTAGAAAGAGGCAATGATGACCCTCAAATACCTAATGTAATCGATGATTTTTTTTGTATACACAAATTAAAATGGGGAAACCATTTCAGAG